>JAOXNG010000021.1:94599157-94610868 GCA_028566535.1 Scolopax minor
TAATACTAATAATAGACAAGAAAAATGACTTGAAAAAAAAAAAAAAAAGACAGCACCCACCATTCAACTCCAAAAATCTTACCAGAGATATCAATCTGAAACCCAAAATTTGATAACAGGTACTCCTGAAACACCTGAGTGTATTCATCTGATGCAGCTCATTGCTTTGTAATACAAGCCTACGTTTTCATTTTCAGTACTGTTATTAAAAAAGAAAAAAATAATAACTGCTATTAAAAATGAAAAAAATAATACATGTATACATCGTTCACAACCTCAGCTAAATCTCAGTTCAATCTCAAGACCAGCCTCAGGTCTTAAACTGTCAATTTAGACAGCCCATCTTTAGTTTAGGAGTATTACGTAAAAATATAAAAGCAGAAATTTTTACTTGTCCTTGTCCATAAAAGTTTTGTTTTCCAGCGTGCCAAACACTGTTGTAAGATAAATTACATGGGCCACCCAAGAAGCATGGAAAGCTAAGTCCTCATGCATCTCTCTTTCAAAAAAGATAACTAGCTTCTGCAAAGCCAGTTGTATCCATTCATCTGCTCAGTTGAGAGGCCGACGATGCCATGAATGTGTTGAGTCTTCTTTTTCCTCATATGATAAATTTGAACTAAATAGTTTTTGAAATCTTTTAGGACAAGTCAGAGTCAAAGCAAACTGATTTCCTGGTTTATGCCTTAGGCCTATCCAAGCAGGATAACCAGAGGATAGTCATTCATCATCAATAATTTACAAAGGAATCACCATGCCAAGTCAAAGGTAAAATCAATTACAGTGACAATTAAAGAGGTCAGAAATCAGACCTGAAAGGTTTGCAGTTAACAGATATTCCAATACAAGGTAGTAAAGACTGTAGGCTTCTGAATCTTCAACTAATAAACTAGATGTTCCCTAGAAGGAATAAATCTATTAGTTAACTGCAATTACTTGTATAATAAGCTAAACACAAAACTACATATAGAAATTAAATTAAGGAACTAATCTTCTCCTTTGCAAAGAATAAGTGATAGTTAAAGCGATAATATTGAGCATTACAAAGCTTGTAATAATTACAGTTGCTTTTAGCTGCAATAATATCACTAGGAAGATAAGAACAAAAGAAATCAGCACCTTCTTTTTCTTTGAGTGATAAAAAGGCAAAGGGAAGTGCGGATTACTTAGTGGTCAGGGTCATGAAAAGTACAAATTGTGCCAACTACTCCTATTCCTGGAGAGAAACAGTCTAAGAAAACTTTTCCAGCCTACAGCTCTGCAGCTAAACGTGTCCTTCTACTGACATACTATAACATGATGTTTTTAAATTGGGTTGAAAATGCTCAAAAGAACTGAATTGAAACGAAAATTCCAGGTACAAAGAAAAGCAACAATAAATCAGAAGGGAGAATAAAGATCCTAATATGTGAGAAGGATATAAAAGTCCAGGAAAATTAATTCTTTCAGACATCAGTCTCCCGGCCAAAGTTCTGGCAAACCATCATGCTGCTATAAACACACCGTGTCTGGTTTGAAGATAAATTTTCATCTCCTGGGCTTCCTGAGAACAGAAAGCAGGTCCCTCCTGAGAAGACCATGCAGGTAGATTGGAGCACTGCTGGTAGACCCAGATTCCTGAACGTAGATTCTCAGTTGAGAGAAGTACCTCCTCCAGAGCCTTCCCTTAAGGCTTAAGATGGGGTCTGGATTTCTGAAAAACAGCAGCCCTAAATCAGTCTATATTTTTCCTTTTTTTCCTAAGGGTCAGACAGCAAACAATACTTTTCTGTCTCCAGGACCCTTGGTGAGTAGTCCATAGTTAGCATTAGTTGTAAAGTGCTTCCTCCTCTACGAATGAGAAATCTGTGCACACAGTCAGATCCATTTTCTAACAAAGTTCAACAATAACAACAAAAAAAACCTCAAGCTAAAATTCAGTCCCTTTAGGTTTTAAGTACAAAACACAATGTCATTGAGTGTTTTTTTCTGGTTTCTACTTCTTATTTCATTCCTAGGATCTCTTGCTCTCAGAATTTCTCTAAACCATGGAACAAAATTGCTAGGTTACAGCAATTACAGACTTGAAAATTCACGGTGGTTATGGCCCATTTTGAATTCCCAACCAGGCAGGGTCATTTCGTACCAGACAGCTGATGGCCAATGTATTCAAGTAGAAGAAATTAATGACAGACTCATTCTCCTTGTCTATTAGAATTAAATCCTCATCTTAGTCTTTTGGGTTTAAAAACCAGTTATTCAAAACATTTCAAAAATTAAATATTCATATAAAGATCTATTTAAAAAGCAACTGCCAATAATGAAATTTGAAAAGTATATAAATGATATGCAAAAGTGTACAAAAATGCATGGAAACTGCTCTCATGTTCATACTTTCTGACACAGAGTCAGCACAAGCAGGTCCATTTCTCCCAAACCTCTGGGTTTTTTTTCCTAAAGCAATTATGGAATGACATCCATTTATCACTATGTAAATGGATGTGCTCAGTAACTGAATCTGACATACAGAATAACTAACTACACACATAACTATTCTTTAAAAGTGAAATGGCTTGAAGCCCACCTTATCTTTCCTGACAAGTTTCACTGTGAGCCAAAGCTCATGTGGTTATTATTCAATTTTTAATGGAAAAATTTTTCAAAATAAATATGTATTTCACTTATAGCTGTAGAATTTCAGTTTAAAAATCTACAGAAGGTAGGGGCAGGAGCTTTCATTTATTTATATATATTTTTTACCATGAAATAGGCTTTTTCTCTCTTATTTTTCTGAGAAAATAATTGGAGCTATATTGGGCATTATAACTCTGTCTCAGACTATAGGCAATGCAATGATGTATTTTACTCTAGATGCAGATGCTATATGTTTTTAATCTGTTCAGTTCAATAACTGTTTCACAGCTTAGGCTAAAAATATTAGTTTAATGCTTTAATCATGGAGAGCATTTCGCTGAGATAATCTATGATGTTTTAAAATACATTCGGGTTAGTATTAAAACTTTGAACTTGGGCAACTCATTTACACTTATTAATCAAATATAAATCAATTCTTATGTTGACGACTAGTCAAAATTATCAGTGGTTACAAGGTCTTAATCTTTCTTTTCAATCAGATATGGACATCTTCTTCAAGTTGAGGGGTTATTTTCATTCCTACATGGATGCCAAAGGTTGAAACATCTGCGTGTGTGAAGCATTGCACTTGGCTCAATAAACTATGAAAGATTTGGCCTTTCTATGTCACATAAGTGTCCTTGTCTCCATTACTCTTCCATGCAGTAACACCTCCATCTCGTGACTGAATATATTCCAGAGGCCAAATAAATCTCCTGTGCACATGAAGTCTAATACCTAGGCCAACAGTTGGCTTTCTCTGTTTTAGATGTATTTATATTTTCCTGTTTCTATAATTTACTTCAGTAGTTAACTTATTTAAAGTTATTTCTTCCCTGCACTCTTGTCATTAACCTTCAATAACTTTTTCTATACAAAAGCCATGAAAGTAAAATGATCAGCTCAACACAACAGTACAAGACATCTGTCAAACATAAGAAATTACATCAAGCCTGGGGAATTATGAATATCATTTCTTTACTTTGTCATGAACTTACTGTGTGTCCTTGAGCCTTCTATATTTCTAGATTCTCCCTCTAAAATGGTAAAAATAATAATTAAATATATTCTATACACACATGTATATATTCCATATAACATATAAAAGCCATTCTTTTTCCACATTTAGTAGCCTTTAGTATAGGCCTGTCTCTCAATCTTTCAGGGTTAAAGATAGATTGCATTACACACAAATGGCTACTCTTAAAAAGGAAAAACACCAATCTGTGGGGTGAGATAAACCAAAATACAGAATCATCCTTCTGCTTGGTGAAGTTCTGGAGAGTAAACTCTTTCCTTCAGCTTTACTTTATAGTACAGCAAATTTCAGCATTTTCCCAAGTCCCCAAAAATTCTGAAGAAACCCCTGTGCGTTCCCAAGAAAAACACCCAAAAGTACAGTCAGGATCCCTTCTCTGCTCCAGGGTGCCTGCTTCCACATTGACCATCACGCCTGCATCTCCAGGGACATCCTCCTACAGTGCACGTTCAGGCTTTTCCTGACAATGAAGAGTACCTCCTCCAGCCCAAACAGCAGCCAACAGCCAGAATAGTAGGTTGTTCTCTTTTTTACTGACAAAATACACATTAATCTATGTATGAACAAGATGAGAATGAACATACCCTTATGTTTATTCTGCCAGTCCTCCTATCCCAAGTTGGTAAAGACCTTTGCATTATAGAGAACTATAATGCACAGCAACTCCTCACAGGTCTCTTGTCCTAAAACTAATTTGTTTGCTTTAGTCTTGCACCATCATTACTCTAAAAATGAAAGCTCTTAGAATCACCAATTTCTTAGCCAGACCATGTAAGCTCTATGACAATTCCCCAAAGACCAGCTTCCCATATAAAAATAATTTTTCCTGCCATAAGAGATATGAAAAACCTACTGCCTAGCAGAGTATCTCCTCGTTATAATGAAAAATATCAGTTGCATTACAGCTTGGATTTTTTTTTTTTGTCTGAACGACAAAGGCTCAGGAGACTGATTGCTTCCTGCACAGCAAGAAAGTTGTTCTATGAACTGAAAGTTGTGAGGATTGGACAGGCTAGGGCTACGTTAGATCTTGTTTACTGGAAGTATTAAATAGATACTTAATGACCCAGAAGCAGTTTCACGACTTTTGCAGCAATTACAAAGGAATTGCACAAAATATTTTATACTTTTATCATGAAATATTTTGATATCCTTCTAAGAATTTCTGTGATGATGCTGCAGACATCACAGAGACAGTGGCAGAGGGGAAAAACAGTTAAATTAGTCTATGAGAGAAAAAGATGTCAGTCCAGGAACTCTAGAGACTGCACGGTTGATAAACAGCTGTTGATTCAACAGTGTTTGTATTACAAGATAGAAAAAAAAAAAAAAAAAAAAAAAGGAAGGCGATATAAAGACTGGTGATTGGGGAGGGAAGAACTTATAAATAAGTCATAGGCTCCAACATGACTAGAATCTCTTTGTAGGTTTATTATTGAAATAGAACACTGGAGAAAGGATCTCATGCTATGGAGTGTGGTCATATTAATTGACATAGGAAATCCTGACAAAACTTGGTGAAATTATGCAACAGGTGACTGGAACCTGCCTAGGAAGTTTATTGAGGATCAGCAGCACTGTCTGCAGAACAGTTTAAACTGCAGAGGTGGAAGAAGAGCTATTCAGCAGCTAAAAAGATCAGAAAGTCCAGTGAGATACTCACCCTGAAAAAAAGAAATGCCCAGCCAGCAGAGTCTGTGTTACATGTTGATGTAGATTAAGATATATGTTTTCACTCTAGGTTGCAGTGCAATGTTGGAACAACTTGACCTCATTTTAAATCAGCTAGCTCAGGAATTGGAAGCAGTGTAAATGCTAGGCTATGGTATTTGTTCTGCAAAGGCAATTAGAGCTCTCTGCTGCTATGGCTAGCTTCCGCCTAATGAGTTTGCTTGTTGCTTGCTTATCAAAGAAATCTAGCCCACTGAAAGTTATTTCCAATATCTCCACAGTCTTTAAAAGGTACATGTAAACTGATTTCACAATAATGTAAGACTGAAGCGAGAGTTATTTGGACTACACTGCCAGTTTCTGATCTGGTAAGGAAAAGGATACTGAACAAGATTCTACCAAGATAGATATAATAAGCAAAAAAGTCTGAAAAACAGTTGTGAGGGCAATGTCAGGTATCCAAATAAATGAATGCCTTCATTAAAGGCTGGAAATCACACAGTCAAATGTGTGGCTTAGTTGCATTCTAGAAATCTTTCCTGGAAGAAAATGATCTTTGGCCTGATTTCAGTTCTCACTTCCAACCCCCATAACATGGGTGAACTTCAAGTGACTTCAGCTTCCCCAGCATAACTTCAGCCTTATCCAGATTAACTCCAAAGTAAACCTAAAATGCACAGAAGTCAAGGGACCACTTCTCTTTGCCAGTTCCAGGCACCACTGGCATTAAAGGCAGGCCTGTACTCTGTCCCAGTAGGGAGAAGCAACAGAAGAGAAAAAATTAGGACAGCCTACTAACTGCTCTTGCATTTTGCCTTCACATCAAAACATGGCAAGGGAAAGGCCCCCTTCCTTATACCTAGATCCCCAGTCTATATAGTAGCTCTGCTAATTGAATCTGATTTTATATGGGTTATATCAATTTGCTCCTTAATACACAATACCAAGACAGCTACTTTGTAGATATATGCTGTTTGTCAATGGCTTATACTAATCCAATTTCCAGAAATCTGGTTCACTTTTATGACCCTTTTATGTTCACCATCTAGTGAGTTTAAGCATTTTTTTACTTGGCTGTTAAATAATTTCTTCTTCAGCTTAAAGTAAAAAAATGTGCAATTTCGGTTCCCTTTAAGAGCCTTGCAATGTTTTCTCTTAACTAGACCTTTTAAAAAATCCCTCTTTACCTCTATTCTTTTCCTTAGTAGTGGGAAATCTACACTGCTACAGCAAAAATCGACTTTTCTAGTGCAGCTCAATTTTGACTGGTAATGAAATTCTCCACTACTGCTGAAACTGGCATCTCCTAAAACATCTTTTAAGATTTCGTCCATGACAAATGTTCTTGGAACTGCCTTCATAGCAAATTTTATATTAATGACAAGAACAAGTAAATAAAAGAAAGGATCAACACGAATTTCACTTATTGCCTTCAGTATTTTCAGGAGAGAGAGAGAGAAGTTAATTGATTACTTCAGAAGTAACCATCCCATTTAACTACTTCAAGGTCCCTTGGCTAGGAATGCATCCAGCCTTCTCTGCTTAGAATGAATAAAGATATCAACAGGCTGAAAGTAGAGACATTAACACTGAAGTACTTAAAAATTACAGATTGAGTCCAAACTCCATTGAACTTAGTTCCTGAGCTCTTGACTGACTTCAATGCATTTTGGTGCAACGGTGGCAAATTAAGAACTTCTACATGTACAGCATGGAGGAAAAAGAGCTCATACAAAGTTATTCAGCATCAAGATTTTTAGTAAGCATCTCTGATCTCTTGGCAGTGAGCTGGAATATTTCCAGTCATAGTTAAAAAATTGTTCAGGATTTATGCCATTATTACTCTTTTATGAATATGTTTGTGGTTTCTGCTGAAGACCTGCTTTCTTCCAATCACCTCAAGTCTGAATAGGATATGCATGCTATTTAATAGTCCTCCATCCACTCCAACACTCTTACACTTACAAATGGGCACACGAATCTAAAGCAGATAAATCAAGGTAAAGATTATCTATGCAATTAGTCTTCTCTATGATGTATCAAAGTTGATGTGCATTTTCTGGGATAGTCAAATGAATCTTTTATTTTGCAAACTGTGGACAAACAATGCCATTAGCAAGGAATGAATTACTGTGCATTATGGGAACAATCTAAAGGAAAAAATGGATATTAACTTTAAATCTTCCAATCATCCTTTATGTTTTAAGATAAAAGATGCAGTTTAATTTTTAAAACAATTTTTAGCAAATGGTTTATGTGGCTTCAACATGAATTCATAGCAATACCATATTTAATCTCTAAATATGTCTTATATTAGAATATCTTAAGTGTCACTTTAAAAATATTCTGAACACATTCTCTCTAACTTTTGATACACCAGCAAACAAATACCCTGTAGAGTTTAAAAAATAGCACTGACACTTTGTATGTGAAAGCACAGTAAGAGCTTCTATATCCTATTCAACAGAACCTTCACAGATTTCAGAAAATATTCTAAGAAATTGTATTGTTATAAAAACTAACAATCAGCAATTTATACTATTTCTGTTACTTTGTACATCTCACAATTTAAAGACTGTCCTGAGTAGTTCCAAAAGCACAACGCCTTGATATTTTTCTGTGCCTTTTTTCCTTTTGGTAAACAGCAAAAAACCCCAGGGGTGCTTATTTAGTCTTTCACTTCTCACAAACTGGGAATATAAATGTGTCTAGTCCAATTTTATTAACTGTATGCTCTTAACATTTGCTATTACTTTGGGCAGAAGCAGATTGAAAATAACAAAAGCAATGGCAAATATTTCACAAATGTAGCACTACTTTCACAACTTTAGCAAAAGTGCTTTGTCCTAAGGTAAGCAGACAGAATGATTTTCCATGTCTCCATTCTTCCCCAAACAAATCCTTCCACAAGAATATCCTGCCAGAGCTCTTGATCCAAATTAGCAAACTATTGAGTCTGATAGTCACAGATTTATAGTTCATCTTTTTAGAACTTCCGCTCAGTAGGTCACATCAGTCTGTGATGTAACTACAAAGTCAAAATTTAGACCATCATTGGTGCGGAAACAAGTTCTCAGGACTGGTGGAAGCTGCATATCGTCAGTTTTCATTTGCTGCTCTCTCATGTACAATGTTCCTACATCTTCAATATTTTTATTATGTGGCGCTGGTTATGACTAAGCACTACTTGTCTCAGTGTGTCACTGCACTTACACCACGATGGAGCAGACCAACCCCAAACGCAGTGAAGACAGCAAATTTTCCTATAACATTAAATTCTGGCAGTAACGTAAGGATACATACATTATTTTTCACACATCAGTCTATAGGACAGCTTTAAACACTACCAAAGAAGATATTTAGGTCAGGATCCTACCTTAAATTTAAAAAAATAAATAAATTCTTCTGAAAAATCCATTTATACGGTTCCACATAAAGGACGATATCTTTATGCCTTTGTTTGTAAATTAAAAAGGAAATTATTGAATTACTTGACTTTATATCCATCTTTATATTGCATAAAAATTCTACATACACATTCAGAATATCAAAATGTACAACGGTACACTAAGCATTAGGGATTTTTATTTCATTTTGCATGGAAGAGCATTCAGAATGTTTTCCTTTGAAGTTTATGATCAAATCTGTTCAAGTCTTATTAACATACGTCATGTTTTGCCTGAATTCAGGAGAAAAATTATGCATAGACTAAATCTGCCAGATCTTTCACTTTTGTGAACAGACTTGTCTCAATACCTGAAATCTGCTCATTTACAAGTGATTTCAGATTTTTTAATAAGTGTTTCACATAATGTTATTATGCATCAAATAAAAATTCCAAGTCTATACAGGACACATGCCTCAAGAGAGACCGTGATTTATTCCTACCCTTCAAATATTAGGGAAAATGGTGTGCTGTCAGTTAACCTCTGTCTTCATTCAGAAACAAGGAGCAGTCTGCAGTGCAGAGAGTTTCAGCAGAAAATTATGTAAATGGAGCTGCTGGTTTAAGATCTCTTTAGAACGAATTTGACTTTCAGATTCTCTCAGGAACCAGAACATCACGCAGCAGCAACACACAAGCAACATTTACTGTGGTAGCTGTATATTTAAACTTCATGAAGTAACATTGCATAACACATTACTTCCAATTTTATAATACACTTCAAAGCCTGGCTGTGTACTTTTTTCACATACAAAATTTATTTTTCAAGCAAAGGGATTTTTTTCCTTTAATTTTTTAATTTATATTTATGCCACATTTCCTTCTGTCTAATAACATATTTCCTTCAATGTGACCACAAAAATTTTCTATAATCCCTTCAAAACTTGCTTCTAAAATTTTAGTAGTCATTCACATTAGTAAGGAAACAAGATGAAATTTCGTCTCTTAAAAATTGAATGGAAAGTGTTTGTCTCCTTACTAAGATGACAGTTTTCAGCAAATAAATTTTTAACTTATCCTCAGAAGGCTAAGTTGTTGTTTAGGTGTTCAAAATGATACTGTCTTACTTAAGACACAAGAGTGATTTTTTGAGGACTTAGGGAGTCTTTTATACGGTAACTCACATATCAAATATTATACTCTAATGTTTCAGTCAGAGCAAATGATATTGAAAGACTATTTCAACTACAAAAAGCAAGTTATATTGCTACCAGTTTATACCAGTATTCCTGTTATCAGCGACCAGGGTCTTGTTATAAAGTAAACTTACTCAAACTGAATTATCTAGAGAACGCATAATGGTTCTCCAGTATGATCCTTTGGTGATAACTATGTCTGTAAATACTTCTGCAGATGGAAATATTAAGCAGACGTCAGGAGAGAAGCTACAATCGGAATGTGCAATCTTTGCTCTGCAGGTTAGCATAGGTTCTACTAAGATATAGAACATCTTTAAGAAAACATATTCTCTTTTTCCTTTTTGAAAGTTGTCTGTACTTTTGGTGTCCTTTTGAGTTGATCTCCAACAGAAAAGAAAATTGCATAGCTCAGAATATAATTTTATGAGCTGCGTTATACCAGTGTTCATCCTGTATCGGGCTAAACTGCCTTTCACACTTCACGCATCAAGTTTAAGTACAGATTTACCCTATTTTGTCTAATATGGCAAAAGATTTATTTTGCCACCTGTTTTCATGTTCAGTACCCTAATTTGCAAAAGCAACGAGCCGCAGAGTAACTGATTGCTTTAAGTAACACAGGGACGGAAATGGAATTTTCCATTAGGACTTTAATTGTTCATTTGTTCAAGGCATAAGCTAGTGAATTGTGAAATAAAAACCTCAGAAATGATTGACCATAAGGCTGATACTGAATTCTAAAACCTGGACTCAAAGTCTAAGACTTAAAAACGTAAATAGTTTTTTTCAGGTTCAGTAAATAATTCAACTATTACCAAGGCCAAGCTGCTGCTCTGATGAGTAAAGTGTAAAATGTGACCAGCCTAAAGAATCATTGTTCTCTGTGTGAGGGTAACACCCACTCAAGCAGACTTTAATACTTTTATTTTTTATTGGAGGAGCGCTTCCCACAGGAATCAATTGCCCACCATTCCCATAGTGCAGTGATAGCAATCACTCATCAGCTGAATATCTCCTCTGCATCCAACAGCACTTTAAGTGACACAGATTAATCTGTGCAGGCATTAGCTGAATTAGAGAACCTTAGCCATGAGGACAGCAGGTCAGAGCATCAGGGATATTATTTAAAGCCTACAGGATCTCTAACAATTTTTGCAAATTTGGCCTCACTTAGATGCCAACCCACAAGGCTTCACATTTAAGTTAGCTGTAATTGCTCCTCAGCGTCACACTGATTATTGACATGCTGGCAGTGAAACTTTCGTTTGTTATACTGGTTTTTGAATGCAGGAAACAGGACTTGCCAGTACTATTAATCCTGGGAGATGCTCAGGTAGAACACTCTGTGGACTATCAGGAAAAGTTCTGGTAAGTGTGTATGATATAGAGTTTGTGAAACATTGAAACTGATACAGAAAATAGAGAGGTGTCCTTGCCTATCACAGCTTGTTGTACTGATCAAGCTGCAGAACCTTCTGTATTCTATTTAGAGAAATTGTAGGATTTAAATTGAAACGTTCATTTATCACTCACCATCCACACTTAACACATTGAATGGGTCACTTCACGGAACAGATATGGCGCCCACAGACAAGATTCTCTTTGGAAGCTTCTGTGCTCTACGTACGCAACAAATGTACTTCATCACCACCTGGAAGTGGGAAATATAATCATAGAATCATAGAATCATCTGGGCCAGAAGTGACCTCCAAAGGTCACCTAGTCCAACCCCCCTGCAGTCACAGGGACACCCCCAACTAGACCAGGTTGCCCAGGGCCTTGTCAAGCCTCACCTTGAATGTCT
>JAOXNG010000021.1:94618262-94631175 GCA_028566535.1 Scolopax minor
GGTGAGAACACATGACTCCTATGAGAGATCCAAGTAGGTCCAGATTGCCAGAGGGGTGGAGACCACAAAGACCCATGGGGACATAAATGGGCTTTGGGCGTTGTTGCTGGAGAGGGATATCTTGTCTTACCTGAGCTCTCTGGACTGATGGAACAATCAGAGGAGGTGAGCCTTTTGCAAGTCTTTCAACAATGAGTAAGTTTTACAGCTTCTTGGGACAGACATCATGCTTTTCCAAAGGACTAAAAGCTACATGTGTAGGCTGCAAAAGTAAAAAACCAGAGATGGAAGAAAGCAGAAAATCTGCATCTCTCAGATACATCTGTTATCTTCCAGATGAGTAAAGTTAATCCATCTGTTTTAAGAGGCTGTAGAAGATAAGCCCTTAGAGGAATAAACTTCAGTAAACAGACTTGTGCAATAATTTTCTTTGGCCAAATGAAATTTATTCAGGTTAGCTATATAATGAAAGGCTATTATAATGACATAATGAAAGGCTCACTGTTTCTTTTTAGAACTCACTGCATTTTACACAATTATTTTAAAAAAATAAAAATAAAAATTGAAACTGAGTCTATATTGTATAGAATTCCAAAGCCACTAATTGAAAATGTATTATGAAAAGGGATGCATGGCTGAGATACTTTATTCAGTCCAGTAACAGATTCAATGACATTTGCAGCAATAGCTCTCTATTATCTACATTGTATTACTTGGTAAATTTAGCAGAAAGAAGGGGATGGGAAAATATGAACACAAGAAATATGAAAATAATGAAACTTTAATGTAGCACAAAAAGTGTGACAGATGTAATACCACAAAGAGTCATTAAATACTTCCCAGTCCATCTCTTTTTATCTCTCTCATCCTGTCACTATCAATTATTCGTAATGTTTCTCCTTGCTCCTGCTAGACTTAAGGAAGCAAAATTAATTTTTGTTTTTCACTTGTTATCTCTCCATCCAAACTGGCTGCTGATATTTGAAGATGCTGAACCACGTGATGGTGGTTCCCCTCTTTGAGCAGAAGGGAAGATAACCATTTTATGAGGTAAGCCACAAATCATTTTACTATTTGTTTGTTTCTAGTATTCGCATCTCTAAAAAAACATGGCTAAACAATAGAAATGGTTCCAGTTCTTAGCTAATCTCCTTATCGTATATTTACTTCTTGGTTTTAGGCCCACAACGTGTTCCAGTAGAACTTATATTAGTCTTTTTAGCATGGATCAATGCTGATGAAAGTGTGCCCTGAGCAGAACTCATTTGTCCTTGTCAGCGGTGGATAATCAACTAATATACTTAAAATAAAATTACACTGAAATAGGCTGATCTTATTAGGTTTGTTTAAGTAATAAGTACTATTAAGTCTTTAAGACCTAATTTAAACTTGCAATAGCCTACAGAGATGTACTGGATTCACCTAAAGCAATATTTTTTATGGTAAACTGAAGCAGTCTACCACATAGAATGAAACCATTATTTTTCCATAAAAATAAATCCTCATCCTGCAGACAAAATAGTGCCAAATCTAATTTAATTATTACTCAATTCTACTCATTCTTTTCAGTTCAAAATATTTCTAATAGACATAAGCCATGAAAAAATATACAGTAATTAGTAAAACATTAACATAGCCATTTTCATTATAGAGGTCCAGGCTATTCCAAGCCAATTGATGTAAATATTTAGAGAGATGCATTATGTAGTGGGGTTACGTAAATGCAAGATTAGCATTAGTCTTCGTTCTGCAGTGGGACAGAAGGGTCTTTCTTCAGCTTGGCAGGCTCAGTTGGGACATTAGGGCCCTATTTCCATTTCTATTTAAAATATACCCTTACAACAGCCATTAAAATCAGATTATTTTGCATTACAAAATAATGGGGAATGCTCAGCTAATCTTAAAAAAAAAAAATCCCAGCATATACAAATGAGTATTATTCCAATTGCTTCACATTTTGAGTGCACGTAACATTTTTTTTGCCTTTTTCTTTTTTTCAAATTACTTATATAATTAGAACAGGCAAGTTTTCTGCTAAGTAATTAATTAATTAAAATTCTAATTGTTGAAATATAAAAATCCTTTGTATCCTGTTTACAGCACAAAGTTATATACAGGCTTAAACAGCTTTACGATGCAGAAGTTGCATGATTAAAAAGAATCAGAAAGATTCATGGAATCCAGTCTGTTGGCAAATTTGAGATATGTAGGGAATCAATAATTCCTGTTGCCTATTTCAGCTAG
Organism: Scolopax minor; assembly: GCA_028566535.1. Lineage (NCBI taxonomy): Eukaryota > Metazoa > Chordata > Aves > Charadriiformes > Scolopacidae > Scolopax > Scolopax minor. The sequence goes on from JAOXNG010000021.1 coordinate 94,620,507, forward strand.
AATGAGATCCTAGACATCTTCATTTCATAACGGGGGATTTCATTATGTAAATTAAATTTATGGTGATGAGACCCAGAGTGGCTATTTTCAGTAGCAATCACACAATTATTTACTGAGATTTACACAGATATTACTGAGATAATAAAAATTATGGCCATTCTTGGCAGACATCTCTAAAATACAAATTTCAAATTTTCAAATACAAATTCAAATACAAAATTACAAATTGGCATCCCAATGAAATTTAGTTCCACAGACCAAGCTCCTGCTGGCAGCTAGAAAACAATAAATGCTTTCTGGAAGCACACTTTTCTAGTTTAATTTCACCTGAGAAAAGTTATGTTGATGTAATCAAAGATTGCTCCGTGGCATGAACCAAAGCTTTGAAGACAGGAATGATTGGACATTTGCTTCAGAAGAGCACTCCTTATCTACACTAAAATGATAACATAGAGAGACCCTTACCATTGTTTGAAACATACCATGTCCCAAAAGAGAAGAGTCACTTACTATCAGGAACTGTGTATCCTGCTGTATTTGCTAAGTTAAATCTCTGCTATTAAAGAGAAGACCTTATCTTAGACCTTCACTGAACAATATGGAAGTGTCATTGCTAAAGAGCATATAAAGAATGTATATTTCTAAAATCGTTTGCAGAGTAGCAAAAAACAAACAAGAAATTGTTCTGCCCTTATTTTGCATATAGTACACTATATTTCCAAAAGGATTATGATATCACTCATAATTTTCCTTATGAAAAAATAATGAAACCTTTAATGCACCGTAAACAAGAGATCATCCCTTCTTTTGCCAGAGAAAACTTCAGACGTCTTGACACTCTCCTAAAATCTATTGGGAAACAAAGAGAAATGCTTGGCTAGTTCTGCCATGCATTATTTAGTGGAGAAAACAAAACCTGTTTGTAGGAAATTAAGCTACAATTTAGAAAATAAAATCAGATGAGGCAATTCAATTGCCTAAAGTCTAAAAAATGCTGCAATAAATGTAAACAACTACCGGTAAATTAGTTTAACCATTACCGATGTCATTTTTTATCTTGCAGCCCAAGTATAACTCTGCTTTTTAGTAATATACTCGTTGTTTCCTAGAATTTCAAGCCAGTAGTGATCTGAATTGCATTGCTCAGACACCAGATGACAAGAGGTATTTTTTTGTTAATACAACGATCCCTTTTACCTTAAGCACTGTGCTGCTTCTTGCATGATGCATCTTGAGCCTTCAGGTGCTTCCACACCACGTCTACATACACCAAGGGTGTTAGTCATGAAGGAAGAAAAGTAAGCTGAAAAGTAAGCTGTGCAAGTCCAAAGGGGGATAATAAGCTGGTGACGAACAGATCTAAATCAGAAAATAATAAAAGAAATCAGTTCTTTGTTCACACAGGTGAACGTACAGTTCAGTCTGTTTAGACAATAAAATGTAAGATTCTGTGAAGATTGGCTTTAAAACTACAGCTGGTAGTAAATAAATACCAAGTGGGAAACGGGGAAATATATGAGCTAACAAACACTGCAAGCATGTAAGCAAATAACTAACTGAAATTCTGGCCCTGCATCAGGGTGTTTTAATGGCCAGAAAGGGAAGTTTTGGGGCAGACTTCTTCTCGGAGCAGTGAGGACATAAACTGATTTAATATCAAATGCCAACTTGATAAAGTTATGAAAGAAATTACAGAAATACTTGTCTGGGATCGCTTTGTGATCTCCTTAGTGAACTAAGGAGTCCCATCTACCTCTATTTTCTGTGTGTGCTTCCAGCTTCTAAAAATCAGACTGACACCAAATTAAATGAGATTTTTTCCTTTTCAGTAGATAATTTCAGTCCAAAAAAAACTTATATTGTAACTGGAAAAAATAAATTAAGGGTGGGAGAATGTAACGGTCATAGTTTGTGAGTTGTGGATAAGAAACTGAGACAGGGGAAATAGCCTGACACCCACAAGAATTTAGACATCTCAGTCTGGATCTACACAGCACAGTGGGACTTGAGAAAGCAATACCTGAAGTAGAACCACATAGTGTGGGAAAGAGACTCTCCTGTGTTCAGGCCTCAAAAGCAGAACAGCCACAGAAGGGACTCAGTACCTATGTCTGAAAGGGGAAGGAGACAATCCAGAGCCACCCTCTAGCTTTTGAGCCAAATGGAACACCATGGATTGCATCCATAGACTCTGTTATCCACCAGAACATGGTAGCTTGTTGTCCAAACTGCCTGTTGAGAACTGCTCAGAACTGTTCTGGGGGTTATCTGGAAGAGTGTTAGCTGGACCTAGGCCAAAACCAAACCAGGGACTGCATACTGCAAAGCTGGGTACGTGTGCTCAGTCCCTCAGAGTCCCTAAGTCTTCTCAGCTTAATATTAATAGATGCAGCCACTGGGACTAATTAAGGTAGGCACTGTGCTGTATTGATATTGCTATAATGCTCCACTCTAAAGTTCCTATAGATTAAGAAAAACTTTATAACTTATAACTCTGTCAGACTTTCTGAACATATTAATTGTATTTAGAACCATACTTTTCAGAGCATAAAACACTTTTCCAACTAGGTAACGTGGGAACAGTTTTGATAATGAAATAAGCCTAAAGTTTTGGATTTCTTTTATCATTATGTCAGGTTTTATTTCTGGTATCTTTGCATCTTAGCATGTGGAGAAAAGAAATATTGAGTGCAGAGAAGCCTTTGTATTTTTTTTTTCAGTTAGAATCTATTTCACAGAAACATTCACTATTTCGTTTCTGGATTGTGGTTATCCCAAAATGAAAGCTGTACAGTTATAGCAAGACAGCCTTCAGGAGTCCACAAGGGAATGCTCATGGGCTGTCCACACTGATAAGAAATAGACTCTGAAGATTGATCATAGAATCATAGAATCATAGAATCATAGAATGGTTTGGGTTGGAAGGGACCCTAAAGATCATCAAGTTCCAACCCCCCTGCCCTGGGCAGAGACACCTCTCACCATCCAAAGCGCCATCCAGCCGGGCTTGGAACGTGTCCAGGGATGGGGCAGCCACAACTTCCCTGGGCAACCTGTTCCAGTGTCTCATCACCCTCATAATGAAAAATTTGATCCTGATATCTAATCTAAATCTACCCTATTCCAGTATGCCATTACCCCTCATCCTAGTCATACCTGAAAATTCTAAAGTTCTCAAATCCTACATCAGTGGGGAAGGAGAAATTAAAAGAAATTACTTGGTCTGGTTGGGTGTGAAGTGGGTGAGGTGTTTAATTTCCTCATTGTCCAGTCTTCCAAAACATAGATAACACATCTAGTTTTTTCTTGCATATCTAGATAAAGGCTTTTTAGCAAAAGAAGTTTTGCACTATCTATCATAGATAGTAAAACAAAGTGCATCTTTGCTCTCATAAGTGGCCCCTGAGCAAAATTAATTAATTCTGTGAATAATCCATGAGTAAACATGTCAATATTATGAGAATATAAGTAAATACATAAGTAAAAGAGTTGATTTAGAGTATGTTTTTCTTGTTTTCCTAAATGTGAATGAAAGGGCATGGTAGAGAGAGAAGACAGGCAACCTACTAGCTTTTCATTCTCAAGACTGGGGTCATAAAGGAGAAATTTTGAACAACTCTAGGGAAAAACACCAACAACCAGTAATAACTTTAAGAATTAAAAAGGAAAATCATCAACATTTCCACAATTCCATTTTTACTGTGTTTATGAAACTGAGGACAGGAAAGTTACTTACAGTCCTCACACAAAACTTTTGTTTGATTGGCAATGCAATGTACGCAAGATGTAGAAAAGAAAACGATGGATAGAAGATGACGCTGCACAAGTTGGAATTGGAATTTATTGTGCACATTTACAAGTGACTGCCATAGGGCACTGAAAAACATGATGAGATAGGTGGTAAATTCTTCTCCAAAAGAATCCTTTAGGACAGTCGTTTATTGTTTAAATATCCCCATGAAAAACAAGGTATGAAAGAGATACACTGTACACTGATAAAGTAGGACTGTTTTCTGAGAGGAGACAGCTAATCAATGATGTTGAACACATTTCATAGCTTACTTTTTAGACATACAAAACTGGCTTTAACCTTGAAATAGAAATATTTTTTTCCTCATTTTTTGTTAATCAAGAATCAATAACTAAAAATCCAGAGATAATGGGGAGGGATATCAATTACAGCAGCTGAAGAGAAAACAGCAGTTGAATGTAGTTATGGAGCTGCCCACAGACTTTAATTCTCAAAACTGCAGTACTAAAGATTGGCAAAATCTGCCTATTTTTCTTCTGGGTTTTTCAACTACAAACAGCTGTTTGGCAGATGAGTACCTTTAGCATAAATTCATGATACACCTGTACTTCTCATGCTGAAAGAACTCACTGCCTTAACTTGGATGCTGGAACAGGAGGAACCGTGTAGAGCTTGGTGCAGGGTCAGGTCCTAAAGAACCCTAAAGGCAAAGGTATTTCTTTAATTCACTAATTTCATTTGTTCTTCAGATCCCTGTAGCCTGATGGTTCATTGAAAACATTTGTCTCTAAAGAAATGTGGTGCAGCTTCAGGTTTTGTTCCTAGCTCTGCTGCTATATGTGTGATTTTCTCCTGGTATTAGGCTTGGTTGGTGCTGTAATGCTGCACATCAGTACCTGTCCCCAGCTCATGTACTAGAAACATTTGAGCCAAGGAAGCAGTAAGCAACACATGGGCTAATTTGTTTTGCTTCTCAAAAATTAGCCCATGGTCTTCTCTGGGTGCATGTGGCTAGACTGCTCTGGTACCTGAGGCAGCTTGTTTAAAGCAAGCTCACGTCTTTCTCTGCTACACTGGATCTGCAGTCAAAACATGCCTCAGGCCTCCTGTTCTCTCCAGTTCCTCCCCTGTTCTTTCTTAGGAGACTTCACTGTATTCAGGGTGAGAGTTTTTCGCTTATCTTCTGGCTATAAAATGTTCATGAACGGACATTTCAGCAAAAACCTCCAGCTGCCATGATGATAATGAAGAAGAGGACAATTTGGCCAATAGCACTGAATAATCCTCTTAGAGATGGAAAAAGATGGGAATGTATATTTCACGGTGTGAGGAAAATATCAAAAAGTATCAATTATTTTCTATTTCTTACAATAAAAAAAAGCAGGTGCCAGAGATGCCTGAGGGCTTATGGAGTGAAGCAAACTTGGGATCCTCAGAGCCCTGCAGAGTTACTCACCCCTCAAAACAAGGATAGAGTACACCTGGCACCATTTATGTGAAAAACATAAAATATAAGTAGACATCTACCACAAAGCATCAGCCAAAAAATTTTAAAAAAATCCTTAAAAAAATTAAAGCCACAAACACATCTGTTTAAAAGTTTATACAGCCATAAGAAAAAACATCAAGAAATCCCTGGGCTGAAGAATTAATCTAACTCAGAAAAAAACCATACTATGTGAACCAGGCCTTACTGCTAGGTAAACAGAATGACCTATTTGGAAGGGACATTTTAAGATCATCTAGTCCTTTTTAAGCTATTTGTATCTTTTCCTCAAATGCCTGCGGAAGGGGAGGAAAAAAGGTGTAAGCAACACTTCCATTGGCAAGATAACATCATTGCTTCAAGCCATAAAACCAGATTTAGTGCTTGAAAGAACTAAAAATCTAATGAAACAATCAGCAAAAGAAAGTAATGCAAAGTGAAGTTCTATTTCAAGTCCTTTAGAAATGTTTTTGATAATGAGAGCTACTTTTACTGAAGAGGCTGTCAGGAAAAATATAAAAGTACTTGCTTTGGGATCCCAGCTGATTACTAAATTAAGGGCTGTAAAAAAACTAACAGTTTCAGAGGACAACAAAGCCAGGGTTTGCTTTTTTGTCAGAAGAAAAAAAAAAAAAAAAGATAGCAGCAAGCTTTTGTCAGTCCACACCTATTTGTGTCTGCTGCCTTGCAGCTGCTTTTCTAGATTGGGAAACAGGTAGAGAGAGATTCAAAATAAAACAGGGAAGAGATTTGTATAAGCTGAAGGTGAGAAACATCTATTTAAGGATCAAGTAGTCAAGCTCTGAAAGTGTCTATTTCTCTCCATTGCCAGTGATGGAAGACATCAAAGGCTAAGTGAGATAAATCCCACTCAATACAACACAGCATCTGCTCCATATCAACTGGAGGCTGCTGCCACTCCATTATCAGCCCTGCTAGAAGGGGGGCAGTGTCTTCCACTCACTTATTCAATGGGAAGTGAAGGGGAAGGGAATGTCTGCTTGGAGATACGAGCCTACAAATATTTACATACCAGCATATAAGCAAAGCTATAAATGAGATTTGATCAGATATGACCTGTTGACTTAAGAAAATCTGAACTTCTGTGTTCTCAGACTCTTGTGTTGCACCTTGATAAACTGCTATTGCTTAGTCATAGCTTGTTATTTTGCTTTTTTCCTCCACTCTGTTGTTTACATAAGGTATTCCTTGTGAGCTTGTAGGTGTTAAGCAGAAGTAATTTCTTGCATCATCAGATATTGTATCATACTTGCTGTGGACGGCTGATTTTCATTTTGTATTTCATCTTTCTTGCTGTAGTATTCAAAATTTCTCAATTTAAAATATGTAACTCCAGTATTAGCAAATGTAAATAGCATACTTTTTATCATTTCCTTCTTGTAAACCTTTCTGGCTGGGATGTTTCCGAGCCAGTATTTTGATTTGAAGAACAAGGCCTGCTGCTGATTAAATGAATCACATGAAAATTTGTGGTATTTTACAAAAGACTTTGAAAAAAAACCAAAGTCTATGCCGCATCAGTCATGGTCAGATGCTTCCCACACTTTATCTTTCTCACTTATAAACAGAGATTTAATGCAAAAGTTTCTTAAATGTCACTTTGATTATTGCTAGTCTATGGATCTCGGGCATCTAAGAAATAGCTTTTGCTTTACTCAGACGCTGTTTTCCGGGACAGTAGTACTGAGGATATATATGTTAACTTCTTGGATGTGGCAAAATGGTGGAAGCCTGTCCCTATAGCTATGCTGGCCTCTGCTGAGGGCTCCTGGTTGGTGGCATGGCCACAGCTACCAGCTCCGGTGCCCTGTGAAGCAGTTTAGTGGCATGGGAATGAGGTTATGCATGAGTAGCCTGATTTAATCTGTGTGTTTTCTGAGCTGTATCTTTGGAAACTGACTGAGATAATAGCAAAATTCAGACTTGGACATTTCCTCCCCCCCACACACACCCCAGCTCTGAAATCCGAGGTTTGTTTTTGTTAAACAGTTTATCATTATTCTTAATTAGCTAGTAATAGGCTGACAATTACTTATGCATATTAGAAGCAATATGCTTCCTAACCTCCTTTTACTTATTATACATTGATACATTTGCATTTTAGTTTTACACACATTTGCTTCTATAGCATGGAGAGCCTACAATAGGCTTACATCAGGATCATTGGCTCTCTGATTAGTAATAATTACATGTAGAGATGATCATACAGTCTTAATTCTAAGACCAAATAACTGTTATAGTGGAACAGCCATATCCCTTGCTGAGAAATGGATTCCTCACTTCTTCTGCATGGTTTTATGAGCACATCTCTTTCACTATCCTTATGAAAATGCCTGCAATTTATTTTCATCAGGACACTTAATGCTCCCATACCAAACACATGGTAGAACATGGAAGGAAAGTGAGATCTGTGGATTTTGAGGTAGAATCAATCATGTCTTATTAACCATATGAATGTTAGGGGTCTTGTCTAAGTCAGTTATGTGGTCAGTTAAGTGAGACAGGATTGTTCAGACAGTCCTTCATTAATCTTAGTGGCATATTTTAGGACTCAATGAATCTGGAAGTGGTTGTCTCTCTCCATCGCTTATAGAAAGAAATTAGGAGCCTAGTTTAGACTAACAGCCTAAGTTTTATGTGGCTAAAGGTAGGTGAAATGAATCTCAGCCATGTGGTCTTCCAATTTCAAGCATGTAATCTCTGGGTTATGGAATTTAGGGAATGAATGACCACTTAGAATTTCCCCACTGTCACTAATGTTTCTTGGAATTTCATAATAACCAGGCAAACAGATTGTGTATTCTTATGTCTGCACAGCAATGTGATGGAGGAGAGGTCTGAAAACGTCAATAATTGGTTTATGTAGAAAAAAAGTCTCTGTACAAAAGTAGTTGTATTTCCTTATTTTTGTTGTTTATTCTGTGATCTGAATGAAGCTTATGCACTGTAATTGAGGACTTTCATAATATATATGCACAAGGAGACTGATTCAAGGTTGTATGGACAAGCTGGAATGTAATGTCTTCAAACTAAAACATTGCATATTCTAACTGTTAGCCAGCTGGATGTTTCCTTATCATTGCAATGGGTCAAACGCAGCTTCCCCTCTCCGGACCTTCTTCATAACACGTTTTTTAATGTGGCTACTATTTTATCTAAACAACTTGTGTCTCATCAATATACAACTCATTCCTAAAGCTTATTTGGCTTTAACAGAGACTGTTTTAATAATTGCAAATTTATGGGAAGAACATTTTTCATCATTCTTGATGAAACACCACATTCATTTTTACAGAGGTGGCAAAGTTTGACTTGAATATCTCAGTAATGCTCATGGTATATTGGGAGAATATGCCCATATGGATAGATAGCTGTTACTTACTGCTAACAGCTACATGTGAGACACAATATAGAAGCTGAAAGAACAGGCAAAATAGTGGGAATTCATATCTGATTTCCTCTGAGCTACATTTGATTATGATAGCAATCAGCAGGTATTTTAGAAACTATCCTTCCCATGGGCTTACTGGATACTCACCTAAACACAGACTCTGCATGATCTGAAAGCAGGAGCTAATTTGGCCAGTAAAAAGGGTTTATTTTTTTAGCCTTAATTATGTTCTTAATAGATTAAATAAGTCAGAGACAGAAATCACTGTTTGGGCAGTTAGTCCACTTCTTGGGGAACAAGTCTGTGTTCATAAAACTTTATAAGGCTTTTTTTTGAGATCCTTTGAAAAACTCCACATAGCTGGTCAGTTAACTTTTGGGAAATACTCCACACCACAATCCAACTATTCATCAATAATATTTAATTGTCTTAATTTTTTCTGTAAGTTCTCTCTTTCTGCCTTTCATGTCTCCATTCATAGCTGTTCTGTTGTGTTAGATGGTTCTTCCCTCTGTTCCATTAGTTTTGGTGTATGGTTATCCATGCTGAAAATAAGTAGTAGTTTTCTTTGTAAATAAGTCTGCAGTGGGGGTAAAAATTGAGAGAATTGCTTGGTGTGGGAAATTCAGAGTAATAACAAAACACATTTACAACCATCTCATAAGCAGATGTAGCTTCTGACTAAGTTTTGAAATGAAAACATAATGGATAATAGGAATAAACCAAATAGCAACATAAAAACATCCTCAGAATGAAGTTCTTAAATTTAGTTTCTCTGATCGTGATTAGAATAAGCCATCACTAGTAACAATTAATCAAAGTTTAGCTCCTAGATTGGTAAGTAGCCAGAAAAAAAATATTATTTACATGAGTTTGTTATATATGTGTCTGTATTTATGATGTGACCAGCTTGTTTGAAGGAAAGAATTTGTAAAGAGCTTGAAAACATACAGTTTAAGTAGATATTTATTTGACATTCTTATCCCATAGAGATTCCTACTAGAAATGCAATCTAATTCATTTAAGTTCTAAACCACAGAAGCATAAAATGATATTGGAATAAAATCTCATAGTACTTACCAGTGTTTGTGGATGACTAATGTTGTTAGGAATATTTCCCATCATTATCTGCTTGTGAAGGAGACTGAATGGGATTTCTTCAGATAAAGCATTAAGCCTCCATACACAGAGTACAGGCCTGATGTGCTAGTGGTATTAAAGGAAAACAGAGCTAAGATTACATTGTGTGGAGTGCCATTTTTTACTGTTTCCGCTGTTAAAAGGATCATAATGATTTTGGTGACAGTTTCTTAACCCCCTCCCCATATAAAAAACATTTAATCTTCTCATTTAACAGCTTTTATATTCTGAAATAATGGATTTGAAGAAGCTTATTTGACCATTGCATTTACAAATAATTGGCATTTTAGTCAGATAACATTGAGAGTCTTCACTGGTCTCATTAATTTTGTTTCAGTTAAGTTAAAAATTTCAGTGCAGCCTAAAGCCATGTTGAATTTAGCTGTGATTTCTTATCTGGCACATCAATTTTGGTTAGGCTGATCAGGTTGTTTTAATAGAAGATCTGAGAAAACAGAGAAACTGCTTGATTCTCTCTGGGATGTCTGTGCATTACTAATACACTAATGCCCACCAACTTCTTGGAATCTTATTTTTATTATTATTATAATTCATTTCCCAATGAAGAGAATTACCAGACTCAAAACATGTTTGGGGAGAGTTAGATGATGCCTATAGAAATAGGAATGAGACATTAGACCCAGTAGCTCTGCATATATCTTATGAGCCAAGATTATCTCACTCAGTTACTATAAACACTATTTTTCAGACAGAATTTAATTATGACCAAATAGACCACCTTTCAGAGAAGAGTTAAACATCTAGATTTCATGTTTTCACAGAATCACAGAATCACCTAGGTTGGAAGGGACCTTTTAAGATCATCTAGTCCAACCAGAGAAGAAAAAAGAAAAAAAAAAAAAAACAAAACCCCAACACA
>JAOXNG010000021.1:94703550-94714575 GCA_028566535.1 Scolopax minor
CCCTGAAAGCATCCTTTCTACCTGCCAAAGAGAGCTGTGGGGCCACCATACTGGATGCGGTAGTGGCCGCTGTGGGTCGTGTGCCCCCTGCCCACTGCTCTCCCCCATTCCCAGAGAGAATGGGACCAGAGTCCATGTGCTACCAGTTCCTGTCCGTGTTTCTCAAGGGCCTTCTCACCTCTCCACAGCCTAAGGGAATGTCATGCCCCAGACGAGTGGCTGTGTATGCTGGAGTTAAGATCAAACAAGCAATGATCACATGTGGCCTAATAAATTCTTCCTAGCCCAGTACTAACAAACATTCCTAATGCTGACCCTACTTTCTAGGCAGCCTTAAATACTGACATAAGCAAGCTAGCCTTTACGTCCTTCAAACAATGGCTATTCTAAACACACAGCATACAAAAAATACATCCGAAAGTATTAATTTTAGCATTTTTATAGGGGTTGGGTGGGGTTTTTTTTGCTAGCACAAGTATGTTGAAGATCTAGAGAACAATACATACTACAGTGTTCAAAGGGCACATGTAGCTTATGGTTTGTCAAAAGCCCTGCTTGGAGACATACTCAAGGTTTTCTGCCTTTGACAGCTTTATGCTCTTGTTATCAGCATGTTCATCTTCTCTTGGGGTTTTAGCATTCTGAATGTTCCTGCTACGGTGTCTTCAAATCAAAATAATGAGACACTAGCAGCCACTATCTTACATATGTCATTGTCGATAATTGACAGGGACTGCTTACTTGCAGATCCTCATGGCTGTAACCCAGGCAAAGAGCTTAAACTCTATATTGAGCTATAACTCTAAATTTAGAACCATTACGGTCCTTTATTAATAATAGCAGTACTCAGCACTTGCGTATAGCAGTGCCTTTTATAGGAGAATCTTGAACGTGCAGGGGAAGCACTAACCAAGCCACAAAACATCCTTGGGTAGTTCAGAATGATTATTATCCCTTCAGTTTACAAAGGAGCTTAAGGAAATTCAAGAAGTTTATGGGGTTTTTTTTCCATTACTGCTTCATCTAAATGTTTGCAAAGAAAACTAGGTCTGCCAAGCTAAGTTGTTAGTAGGTTTTGTGGACCACTCTGCTTTCACTCATAAATTTTAAGGACCTGAGGAATGACTATGCTCATCTAGTCTAACCTCATGGATATTCTACTCTTTCTGGCTGGAATATGGAAATTTTCCAGTTCTGTAGAGCAGTATTATATCCATGCCTTCACTACATACATTCTACACTCTATAAACATCTGCCATATACACAGTCCAAGTAAATCAGTCCTGTTAGAATCAAATCAGAGTTTTTGTGACCTGTCAAAGTTCATTTTACAGTTGACCTTCCTCAGCTGAGTATATGTTATTGCCAGGACCCACATGGCAGCACAGTGGCTTATCGAGAGCAAACTCTGCTCATGCACCACCATGGCTAAAGACTGCAGAGGTTTGTTGCAATTAGAGCAGCATGAAGCTTGGTGTCTCATTGCCCAGAGCGAATTACACCCTTGCTGTGAGCAGAATATTTAGTGTTTGACAATAAAAGATGATAGATGTCTGCAAGGAATATTTGGCCACAATTCCCCTGCGCCACGTGTTCCCCATTAGCATAGCAATGAACTACCCTCTTCTGAGATGATGTGAAGGAAAACCTACAACAGATGCTTTTCTCTTTCTTTTTATATTAAACTCATTTCAAACATACAAGATGTGAGAACAAAACAGAGTGGGCAAGACAAAGACAGTTATGACAAGGCAGGAGTATGTGCATAAATTCGTCGGAGAACAACAGGATGAGGAAAAATAAAATCAAAGGTAAACAGGGGAGGTTCAGGTACGCTAGAAGGATGTATATGCACTATAGTAAACTGAAACCATTCTTTTTACTGATTTGCTAAATTCTAAAGAGGAATAATTCTGTTCATACTCTCTCCAAGGGAGATATAAATCATAAATCACCAGGCACTGTATTTTTACTGTTCAGAAGTGTTTTCTATTAGACATGTATACAAGATTTTCCCCATTCAAAAAACCTTTTCCTGGGAGCTTTTCTGTTCATTGCTGAATCAGTGGCTGACAACTTATCAGTGGAAAGACCCAGTATGGATACCAGACTGGGCTTCTAAACCTATCTCTTTTTCATCAGAACCTGGTGGGTTTTAAAAGGAGCAGTGTAGCAACAATATTACAGGTTTGGGGACAAAGTACCATTATACTGCTTGCAAATAAAACCCAGGAAATGAAAAGAGAAGATATGAAGAAATGGGGGGGGGGGAGGAGGGAAAGCTTCGTACTCACAGCATCTTGCCAACAAACAGAAATGCCTACGGAAGGTTATTGCACTCCATGGTAGAGATATAACTGGAACATGACTTGGTAACACTTTTTTGGGTTTGTTTTCAGCAGAAACAGAGGAGCAGTTGTTTATGTGTCCTATCAGAGTCTTGCATTCAGACAGCAAAAAAAGAAATAAAAAAATGCATGTCTTAACTACCAATCTGCCTTCAAATAAGCCCTGGAACAAGAAAAGAAACACGCACAGGGAATGTTATAAATCAATACTTTCAATGTCCAGCAGAAAGAAGAGATGTTAGAAATGTTGTTATTGTTCAACCAGCTGTAATTACACTAACAAACAAAGGGAGAGGACAGGGAAAAGATGGTACCAAATTAAAAGGACATAGAAAATGAAAATAAAAATGGCTGAACTCTGTTTGGCTCATGGTGCACACACATTGTACTGGCAGACAACTCAGCCTATAGGACCTATATGTCTGTGCAAGGAGGACCTTAGACAATTCTAGTTGTGCCCCACAGCAAGATCATCCTGCTGTTACTGAATTCTTCCTGCCCAGTATGGGAAAATGTTTGTTTTGCTGGGAATAGTCTAGTATCCCTTCTCAGTCAATGGTGCTGTCCCTGAAGAAGAGGGTAAAAACGATGTTGGAAGACTGCAAGCGTTTATGGGACCTCTGAAAGTAGCTAGTCCTCAGTGTGGTTTTATCACACCATCTGCCACGTGAGGAATCCTGGGTTAAATGTACATGCTTGACAACTGTGAACAGAAGGGATCAGGCAACAGGACTCGCCAAATGAAAGGCTATGACTACTAATTATTCCACTCTGCAAAATCAAAGCCTTGACAGTTATTTGTCAGAAGTGCTGAATGTCTTTTCTGACAGGTCTCTTTAGGAGAGACTGTCTCTTGAGACTAATGGAGGTTGCACTAACTTTTGAGGAAGGGAGCAGCACAAGTATAAGGGGCTTCAGCAGAGACAGCACTGCAATAAAATTGGCATAAGCGAGAAGAGGAAAGGGAAAAATCAATTGTACAAAGTATCATGGACTTTGATGTTTCAGTCTTTGTGCTTTTCTGCGTAGAAGCCTGTGGGTTGTTTTTTTGTTGGGTTTTTTTGATGCATTTTCAGTTAAAATGTCACTTCTTTTTTTTCAGGTAGAGAAAACACTATTTTGCTCTTGCTCTTTAAAACGCATCTGCCCAATAAGCACATCATCTGTAATACAAGACACATGTCTTATTACCTCTGATACACATGCACACAATTTTTGCTCTTCTATGTGGAAGACCTTGTCATTGATTTGTTACTGAGAGCTCCCATGAGGTCAATGAAAGCCTGGAAAATGTGACCATATGTTTCAGTCCTGCCCTTGGTTGGGTAGTTACAGACACCTTCCTTATCCAAGATCAAAGCTTCTTCATCACATTTTATGTGTCAAAGATATAAGTTATTTTAAAGTAATTGACTGAGATAGTGATCTCTGGAATTAAGATAGGTGTCATTAGCATGCACATCTGCTTTGCCATAAATTGCCAGCAAGGAAATGCAGTACCTAAATTTCAGCTGCTTTGATCATCCTTGTGGTATATTTAATATGCTCGCAGTAAGAAATATATGAATAATAAACTAATTTAATAGGAAGGAATGAAGGAAGGAAGGTTGGTTGGCCCAAACTCAAAATAAGAACAGAATGACACAGGGCAATGGTCCTTACTGTTTTCTGTCCTGAAAGGCTCGATCTTTTAGATGATGAGAACAGTGCCACTGCAGAAGTGTTTCCACACTTCTAAGGATGTTTCTAACACGTAATTTTTGGTTTTAGATAGGTGTTGCTGAGATAGAAGTTAAACCAAAGGAGAAAAAGAAGAAAACCTCACACATCTGTTATTTCATTTACATACCCCTTCAACTTAGCCAAACTATATTGCCTGAACTGCACGGCACGGGTCCTTGAAGTGTTGCTTACGTAAGACTCACTTAAGGTAAATTCAATTCAATATTCAGAAGAGTTTCAGGCCAGTCCTACTTTTCTCAGTGCAATTCAAATTGGAAGACACCCTGGCCATTCTTAGGACTTTTCTATTGTAAATGATAAAAATATTGATCATTTTGATCAATATTTGATCGAAATCAAATGATTTCTTAATTTCTTTTATTTCCCCCGCCAATAAAACTGCACATTCTTTTGCAGTAGGTTTTCAGACAGTTTGATTTTTGCATATTCAAAACCAAAGCTTTTCTAGGGATCCTATTTTTAATATCATTTGAGAAAGGACTATAACAGGTATCTAGGTGCCAACAGACTGAAATCCTATTTTAGCAGGTGCTGCAAAAAATCCCAATCTCTGCTCTAAGAATCATAAACTTAACGAGATAACAGGCAGCCAAGGAAAACAAGCATGTTACAAACAAAAAAGAGAGGGGACACAATAAAAGTTTAAGAGTGAGTATTTCCTATAACTGCTGTTTGGAATGCAAGGTGTTTTACTTTGGAAAACCACAACTAAGAATGATATGCCTCACCATCCTCACAGGAAAGAATTTCTTCCTGATATCTAATCTAAATCTCTCTCCTTTCAGATTAAAACTGTTTCCCCTTGTCCTGTTGCTACATTCCTTGACAAAGAGTCCCTCCCCAGTGGCCATGACCCAGGTTCAGGACCTTGCACTTGGGTTGGTCGAACTTCATAAGGTTTGCATGGGCCTGCTTCTCCAGCCTGTCCAGGTCCCTCTGGATACATCCCTTCCCTCCAGCATTTCGAGTGCACCATACAGCTTGGTGTCATCAGCAAACCTGCTGAGGGTGCTCTCTATCCCACTGACTGTGTTGCTGACAAAGATGTTGAACAGCACTGGTCTCAGTACTGACCCAAAGAATGACACTCATCACTGGCTTCCACTTGGACATCGAGCCATTGACTGCTTCCCTTTGAGTGTGACCATCTAGCCAGTTCTGATCCACCAAGTGGTCCATCCATCAAATTCATGTCCCTCCAGTTTAGAGACTGGGATTTCATGTGGGACAGTGTCAAACGCTTTGCCTAAGTCCAGGTAGATGACATCTGTTGCTCTCTCCTAATCTACCAATGTTATAGCACATTCGTAGAAGGCCACAAAATTTTCCAGGCACGATTTGTCCTTTGTGAAGCCATGTTGGCTGTGTCTCAAACCACCTCCTTATTTTCCATGTGCCTTAGCGAGATTCCAGGAGGATCTGCTCCATGATCTTGCCAGGCACAGAGGCAAGGCTGACCTGTAGTTCCCTGGAACTGAGTGGAAGGTTTTTCTTCCTGATGTTGTACTTGTATAATTATGTATTTTATACTGCATATTCTTGGTTTGCTTACCTTTGTATGTCTTGGCTTTTCTGATTTTTCTTTCATTCCTATTTCATTCTTTACAATTCATCCTCAGTAACTTGACCAAATCTCCACATTCACTCTTTTTAGACTTAGAATTTGCTTTTAGCTTTTTAACCTTTTTCTTACAGCACTTCCTCCTCATTGCAATGATTCATACCTGAACATTTAATATAACTTCTCAGGGAACTGTCAACTATTCCTAACTCTTTTTTCCATCTCAGACTTGCCTCCTGTGATTAGCAATACCACTGCAGCCGTAAATCTGAAACCACATGCAGAAACCTAACACAACCTTTGCACATAGCGGGGAATGAATTTTAGAAGTGAGAAATGACTTGCAGAACAAATATGAACTCCCTCTATATATACTAACTGGGGAAAGTCTCCTTTCAAACAATATGTGAATTTGTCAGGTTTTGAAATGTGTAATGATGGGTTAATATTACTGCATTGAATTGCAGCAGTCAACGGTGAAGAAAACAGACTTTCATGAAATATGTTACTACAATCCAGGAAGCTGCATGGAGAATTAGAACCAATTAAAAAGTTTAAGACAGCTTTTCTGAATGGCAAGAGTGAGCTCAATAAAAGGTTCTGTTGTTAGGACATAGCATTCACTAGATGTCAGGATGACATGCTTTTACTTTAAATAATAAATGCTAATTATAAGTTTACTTAACAGATAACAGACAAAGGTATTTCCAACCTATCTATAAAAGTTTGGGTGTTCCCATGGGGACAGAAATCAGTGTAAAGCCTCAGATTTACATCAATGGTCTCTAGATTCACCTTTAATGTATATGATAAGATAACGTGACATGAAAAACTTGAAGATAAACATAACCTAAGTATGACTGAAGAGTTCTGCAGTCACACAGACTTGCTAACTGAGCAGAGGTACATGGCATCGCTGCTCAGATACAGATATATAAGTGAAGTCTATCCCATAAGTCAAGTCTGGGAAAAGAATAAACAGCTGGTAATGCAGAAAGATCTATGGAGCTGTTTATCCTGTTGGTGTTGAGCCAAGTTATGACTATTGGAGAACATATCATTCAAGTGACTTTTATACTGCTGTATAATGGACTGATTAAATAGGCTTATAAAACATTGAAGAACGTAGAAAAATTACTACAGATTAACAAAAAAGGTTTGACAAAGCTTCAGGAAAGAAGAAAAAGATCTGAAAATCCATAGGGAACTCCAAAGGCATACAATGAGTTCTTAAGTCATTGACACACTTGGTACAAGAAACTCCAAAAAAAAAAATCCAATCCAAGTAAGCTGAAATTTGTCAGGAATCCTCATAGGAGTGCAGAGATTTGCAGGCTGCTTGACAGGATGTCAATATGCAAAATTAAATGATAATATCTTTTCTACCTGTGAAAGGTGATATTTAGAGCACATCTTGTCTTCTGGAGACCATCACAGTTGCAGACAGCAACAGGTTTTGTATTTCATAGCATTACATCAATTTTCAGATAAAGGCAATTAGCCAACTACCTATCCCAGCAGAACAAAGAGTTTAGTTCGTTTAACAAATAATTTAATGCAACCCAAAAAGTAAATAGTAACAAGACACTACCCTGAAAGAAAATACATATCTTTACCCAACAGCAGCTCAGCATCCTCCTATTAAAGTAACTGCCAAAGTACATTATTCTTCTCTTAAAAGACAACCTAATGTGAAGTGCCAAACTGAACCAGACCCCTGAGCCATGTACAGATTTTCCCTTCTGCAAAAAGTTTGTTAAACTGCTATCTCTTTCCTAAGGGAGAACTAGATGATTTTAAGCTCGAAGAGAACACCATGCTAGAAAAAGTCAGTGAGAAACAAGTAGTTATTTCTTGGTATTATTGTAATTCACAAATTTTGTCCTTAGGTACTCAGAAATAACTGAATCAATATTAAAGATATGGGGAGAGGACTGGGTTTTTACACAAGTTCAGGACATAAAGGCAACTTCAAGGGAAAACACCTAAATAATAACAACGGCTTAAAGGTTTCACCTTCTCTTTTCAATGTTACACAGGTTTTTATCTTTTGAAGAAAAGATCATTTTAAAGCAATTTCTGTAGCACCAGAAGATTGCAGTGTGAGGCTTGAGCCCAACAGCTGCAGGAATTTCCTACCCTGTGGCAGGATGAAGGCCAGGCTCCTTTTACCAACACAGAATCTGAACTTACATCAAACTTAAATCAAAATCAGCACCTTATAAATACATATAAAACAACTACAGTTCAACCTGGGCATTGCTTGGGCTTTGCTATAGATGCTTCTGAAACAGAGACATGATCTTAATGTCCTTGGGTACTTAAGGGTACTTAATGCCCTTGGAAGAATCAGAGAGGGAATCATTTGGCCCAGCAGGTTTAATTAGTGCTTGTACAAGAAAAATGAAAGGATTGAACCTGTCTTTTCCTTTTCAGGTCCATTCTCTATTATCATGTCTGTCCACACAAAAGTCACAGTCTACTTTTTATTCTTCTTTTAGATCTATTCCTTCTAAAACGGTCACATTTGAATTTAGCTGGACAAAGTGTTTATGTTTATGCCTGATGCATGACCCCAGAGCTTGGTCATATGCTACTGTAAATATTTACAGCACAAAGAGGTATGCTACAGGATCTGGAAAGTTGAGATATTCTGACAGTATGGTGGTACTGACACAACCAGATGTTTACGATCACATTAGAAAAAGGTTATGCATCCTGTGGGAATGAGTCAAGAGGAGGTCGAGGTACTCCCCCCCACAAAAAGCTGCAGGTTACCTCTTCCCAGCTGACATTTGGCAACCGACCACATGCACTTCCAGTCATTTGCATTGCAAAGCAAACAACGGGCGTATAAATCACCTAAAATCTCAGACATTCACCTTCCAATGCTACAAAGAGTAGATGATTAACAGCACTTAGCTATGACTAAGCCAGAAGTGACATGAGATTTACTCCATCTTTTACAGCTGATATTTCAATTTTTTTTTTCCTCTCTGCTTTTCTTTTGCATTGTACTTCATTAATTGCTTCAGGAAATGGTTAGAGTTTACAGCCTGCCTGGAAATTGGGATGTTTTAAGAGAATGTACTGAGGCGCATTGATCTGAATGATACCAAATCTATTCTCTCCTGACGGTGCACAGCAAGTGACCTTACCTGATTACACAAGTCCACTGCTCTTTCATTAATAGTTTACAACTCGTGGGTCCAGTTTTCATCCCTATGAAATATGAATCTTTAACTTGAGAAGCAGCCAGCCAATACGCAGGACTCCGCAATGCACTGAAATTCCTCTCTTGTTTGAAGCTGTGGTTAGATCCCAGGGAGGGGTTTCACTCTGGGCAGGCAAAGGCTCTCTGCTGGAATATGCTGTTAGAAAAAGCAGTGACAGGTAGACTTCTTAAATAAAAAAAAACAACAAACAAACCAACCCACACCCAACAATACCTTTATGCCAGCCATCACAAATACATAACACATGCACCCACAAGAGGTTTGTATTAAACACAAACAAATTATCCCTCTAAAAATAGTGCAGGTACAGGAGACTCTCAACAGCTAGCCCTGTCTTTCAGCACTTAGTGAGTGACATTATGTCATGATCAGTTGCTTCAGAAAGTATATACAATATTTTAGCTAGAAACTACATTACTTTTCTTCTTTGTATCTTATCTGATGGTCTCAAACCCCTAAACAATCTAGTGCTTGACAGAATGCCTTTGTGCACTTTGCAGTACGACATAGAACAGGGACCCAAACTCAGAATTGTCCTTTAGCACTGCAGTTTTGTATGAGAAATATATATTTAATGATTTGGTAGGGTTTCATCTATCATATCCATCATTACTCTGCCACTATAGCTAACAAGTATGTTCGGGAGATCCAATAAATGAAGCAGCAAAAGTTCTGTTAATTATTTGATGCAATCACTGTCCACAGCATGAGGGCAATTTTTGTCCTTGCCATTTCAATCACTGGAAATAGATACGCATTGAGATTTCAGCTTCTCATTTTGTTTCTGAAGCAGCAAACTGTCAGCCATCATTAACTATGTGCAATGTACCTGAATACCAATGAGAAAAGAAATGTCAAGAAAACCTTATCTATAGCATTGCTACCAGATAGTGCAGTAGCACAATATCCATATGGACAAGAATAACCAGAACAGTGTCTACCCCTTCTTTTCAACAAGATAAAGCCCATGCAGTTTAACCTTAAAAAAAAAAAAAAAATCTTTTTCTAATGAAGTTTTAGTGGCAATTGAAGCCAATTTGAAGTTGTAACCAATTTGTGGTTAATACAGATGAATATAGAATATCTACGTCAGTTCTCTGTAGATGAAAAGTGACAAGAGGAGAGTCATTATTGAAGCAGGTGCTATGCTGAAGAAAAATGGAATGGAACTGTAATTTGCAAAGAAGGGCTTTATGTTTACTTCAAAACACTTGTGCCTGAAAATGTCCATGAGGCTGCAGTGCTTTGCCGAGTTAAACTTGGGATGGGCAGGAAAAAATAAAATAATCCATGTACTGGTTTTTCTCTTCTTGAGAAACAGTTGGATCTGGTGGATACTTTGAGAGCTCGCAGGTAAGCCTGGAAAGGTTTAGAAATTCCCCTTTTTCAGTTCCAATACCTGCCATGGAATACGATTTTATACAGGACCTTAAACACAATGTTTTATATTTTTTAAGGGACCCTTAAATATGCCTGAACATACACTTTCCTGGATAACAAAATCCAGGCTTGTTTTATTGTAACAAAATTTTGCATATCTGATTTCTGATGCCGTGGCAGAAACCAGTTCCTTGCCTGAGGTCATTAGACACTAACAAAACTTCCTAGTAAGTCTGTGCTGATCAAAACCCCAAAAGAAACCAAAACTCCAGAGACCTACACAGATTATTTCCTTTCTCGCTAACCTTGCCAAAAAATTCCTTTTCTGTAGTGATCCCTGCACACCACCAAACTTTGTGTGAAGAGCAGAGGTATACTTTATGGTAATAGTGCTGCTTTACCCTTTCATTCCCTGTAGGAGTGAAACCAGAGCAATGGAGGCTCATCTTTGCCTATTGCAATAATGGCATTACAATAACTAAACCTTACCAATAAAAGAAACACTCACCGTCTTTGCCTTCACACCTCCTACCCAAAAAGTGTGGACCTTTGACCATGAAAGCTGGACTGAAGGGGAAACATGCTGCCACCTGTGTTTCCTCCTACTGATGGATGCTATTCACAATATAGTTAAAAAACTTTTAAAACTGAGCCTAAATTCTACAATGGAACATTATCACAAGCTGCAGAGGAAACGGTCACACATGAAGTAGTGTCCTCCACGTGCCTGACAGTTTTATTCATCTTCAAGGTAGAT
>JAOXNG010000021.1:94734875-94748053 GCA_028566535.1 Scolopax minor
CCTTATCTGTCCATATGAAGCTGAAAAAAACTCACTATGGCTCTGCTGCTGTTACGAAATCACTGTTTGCTTCATTCAGTTATTTAAGCCTGTGATCTTGAGTTTAAAATTAAATTTTGCTACCAAGGTCAATAATGTAGTTTGTGAGGCTTCAGATACAATTTTGCAGAAATCTAGAGCATCTGCAAAGACAGTCTTTGTACAGGTTCAGGAGCCCTAGATTTGCAGCACAGCTGGATCCTGGCCATGCTGTACCTTAGGACTACTGAAACTCTTCCTAAGCATTGTTTTCTAAAATTAAAAAGCTCCTCCACATGACCTGAGGTTTATGAAGCATTGTAACGATTCTACTGAGATCGATATTTGCTGCAAGATAATAACACAGTTTAGTTCCATGTCCTTTTCCAAGGAAGTAATAAAGTGAGAATACAAGTGATGTAACAAAGGTGACCAAAACAGTGCCAAAGTAAAAAAGTTAAATCTCCAAAAAACAGGTGAGACACTTCAGCTCTTTCAAATCTTCCTAACTGCAAAAGACAGGAAAAAAAAAGAATGAAGTGTTGTAATTTGCTCGGTGTAAATATCACCAATTCAGATATAGACCATTTCACCACATCGAAACAATACAACCCTCATTAGTAACTTGCATACTTATCAGCCTAATTAGGGCAAGTAGAAAGTCCCTTTCTGTAACTGAGCACTGCAGTGGAAACATTGAACACACAGTTATAATTTTACCCAAGACACAAAAAAAATATTGGAGACCTGGCAAATGGGAGTGAATTTTGTTCTTGGAAGGTATCTTTGCTTACTTACGGATCAAGGACTTTTCCAAGCTGAGGTTGAAATTTTTCCTTAAAATCATCACTTCGTTTTGATACAATTTTTGCTGCTTTTTTCCTACAAATTATGAAAATAACTTTCACACAATATTCAACAATTTTTTAATGCTATTAAAAAAATATTATTATGGGTTAGAAGGAAATGGGAATTCCTCTGAGAGACAAATGGAAATTAGTAATTGAAAAATCCTGCCATTTAACATCAAAGATGTCTTTACATAACCCTAAAGACATGCCAAGTGCTGTAATACTGTGGTAGAACTGATTTCAATAAACTATTCTGAAAATTACTCCTCACATTTTCTGTTCAGCTCAATATAGCTAGGGATGGGATTGTGAGATGTAAAATTATCTTAAAATATGAAGATTCTTCTTGAGAACTCACACGACTAATTAACTAGCTAACTCACTGCAACTTACGATTCCAGATCACAGAGCCAATTTAAGGATTTGGATACATTTCGCCCATCTTCAAAGTGAGGGGTTTCTTTTCCATAAACAAAGAACTTGCTGAAGTTTGGTGAGTCATACTTCCTATTTTTTGGTTCCCCTGTGGAAAAAGTAAGCATTTCAAACTGTATAAAACACCTCAGGAAGAAAAATGTACTAAGTATCTTCATTCTTAAAACAAAACAGTGAAGCAGCAAATAACTAATTAACAATTCTGTTCAATTAAAGAAAACTAATCTGCATTCCCCATGTTTATTAGGTAGTTAAGAATAATTGCATGGTCAAAAGTGAAGATAAAAGGCAAAATAAAAAGCAAAAACTGCTTTAGTGGTAAAATAGTTGGATGTCCTTTTATGTTTAACTAAAGACAAGCCCAACAGATTTAATGAAAAAATATAAGATAGCCTAAAAAGTGAGGGTCAGGCAAATAAATCACTTTATGATGTCCATAGCTGAGAAGAGACGTACACCATTTAATTTACTACTTGTTAAGAAAAATGCTAAAAAGAAAAAAAATGGTTTTGAGGTGCTGCACTTTCAGATATACCCTTGCTATGTTGACTTCAATGGACATTTTCCCACTGACTTCACTGTAAACAAGACGCTGCCCTTTCTGTTCATGAATCTATTAATCCAGTCTTGCCTGGAAAATGAAGTTTCACATACAAGAATATCACATAAGTACTCTACATAAGTGACCTGCAAGCACATATTTCTTCCTGCTCTTTTCAATCACCTTCTGAAAAGAATGGTAATTAGAGCTTTCAAAAAATATTGCTCAGTGCATGCTTTCTAATAAGGGCTTCCTTTAGGTGTATGTTATTGTTATTGTTCAAAAATGGGGCACTGGGTTGACTTTTTCTTTTGCAGTGTCTGGTTTAGTTTTGGCCTCTGTATGATGGAAGTTACCAAAGGAGACAGAAATAGGTAATGAGTAATTCCACTAAAATACCTAATAAAGGTGAGGAAAGGGGGAAATAAAATTACAAGTTTGTACCAATTTCTATCAATGGTATAAAATTGTACCAATAGTACTTGTAGTAGAATTTCTCAATGAGAGAACACAGTACTATAATTTCACTTCTGTGGAAAATTTACATTATTACAACTGAAACCTCTGTTGAAGTTTCTTATCTGTTTGGCCTACACCTACAAAACTGTTGGTATTAGCGCAATGGGCAATTTTATTATAATATTGTTCTTACAGAGCAGCAATAAAAGTTTCAGCCTGTGGAGCTGATAGTTTCCTGGAAATTCCTCTTCAAATAGCAGCCAACAAAAATCAAGCTTCCAACGCCTTCATTTAGTTCTTAAACTGCATTACACACCCACCATAAAGCAATCTACATTTCTAGAAACAGGCCATGCTCTCTTGGTTGCATATGAGGGTTTTTTTACATCATTACTTTTCCAAAGAATTTACATTATACTAATACAGTAGTAAAAAGTAACAGTTTATATCTCAAAGAATAGCATACAATGTGTTGAAGACATAAGAAGTACAAGTACCTTTATTTGTATTAGAACTTTTCTTGCGGTTTCTTACAAGCCCTTGAACTTACCCACAAAATAATCATTGTGTGACACAACATACAGATCATGTCCTTCTCTAGAGTCTTTATCCACTTCCTCAAAAGTTTTTGGTGGATTTATGAGCTCTCCAGCTGACACATCTGGAAAGTAAGGCATAAATATATGGTTAGGAGAGGTAAGGGGATGGGTGTTCTGTTTGTTTGTTTCCTAATTTCAAACAATATCTTGTCAGAGAAGATGTTACTACTGTGAAAGAATGATACTTTTTACCACATTTCTAGTCAATCTATAGGAATCTTGGAGCATGATGACATAGGACTAGGGAAAAAAAGAATCACAGAAACTGAGATGAACATAACTGTTGCAAGAGAGCTATATGTTCAACGCATTTGTCATTTGCTCTCATCTATGGAGGAAAGACTCACATCTTTTATTAGACCCATTGGTATAGTTGGGAAAAGGAAGGTAAGTTATCAGCTACCAAAATGGTTCTCCAGGAAAATCTACAAAGACAGATGTGCAACAGAGCCCTAGTAGCTACCAAATGTTCTCAGGCCAAGGACCACCAGTCAGACAGATGCTCTGAACGGTGAGCAACAGCGGGAGCGACTGCCAACAGAAACCTCATGCTCTTTCCTTCACCCTTGGGAAGTTAAGGTTTTACCAGTCACTTACCAGCATCCCACAGAGACTGGCTTAGAAGTTTATGTTTATTAGACTTCACTCTTCCACCTGGCAGAACAAATGGGTGCAGAGCAACCCATGGCTTTAATCGCTTCTCCTCCGCAGGCAGGATCCGGCCACGCAGCTAATTCACAAGATAGATTCTGCTCAGCAAAGCACTGCAAATTATCCACACCAGCAAAAAAAAAAAAAACAAACCCAAAACCAAAAAACCCACACTTCCAGAGAGTAGATTTAGGTTAAGCATCACTCAAGGATTTGCATGCAAGACTGTCACCACAGTGAGGCAGGAAGACATTAACACCATGATACACTGAAGTGATACGCTGAACGTGTTTATTTATTTAGGGGATAGAGAAAAGCCAGCTTTTCATTGCTGAAACAATCATTCAGCAACAGTTGAAAATTAAAACTCTTCAAAAATACCCAGGAATAGCATACGGTAGTGATGTTGGTTTGGGTTTCATTAAAATATTTAGATATCTGGAAGTAAGGGAAATGCCAAAAACCTTCAACTTAGTGGTAGAGAGAAGAAATAAGGTACATCTGGTATATTCCTACCACTTGATTTTAGTTCCCACCATTAAAACCATTAGTCCCAATCAACTTGATGATCTCCTCGTGCAGCTATACAGTGGGCATTCAGCTTCACATAAGATAGACATCTGAGTTTTCTAAGCAGCTGATCAAGGTACCCAGCTCTGTCCCTGGTGAGGCCCCATCTGGAGCACTGGGTCCAGTTCTGGGCTCCCCAGTTCAAGAAGGATGGGGAACTGCTGGAGAGGGTACAGCAGAGGGCTACAAAGATGATGAGGGGACTAGAACATCTCTCTTACAAGGAGAAACTGAGGGACTTGGATCTTTTTAGTTTAGAGAAGACTGTGGTTGATGGTTTGGCTAGATGACCTCAAAGGTCCCTTCCAACCTAGGCAATTCTATGGTTCTGTGATTCTATGACTTAAGTGTTCTACATATGTTCATATATTCTACATATGAGAAGCCTAAGATTTACAGCCAGCCCAAAATCTCAACAGTAATCAAAGAGTCTAGTACCAATCTTAGTAGTCTAAATCAGCCAATTATTGTAGAAAAAATAAAACATCCAACAAAATAAAGCTAGCAGATGTTACATACTCACAAGCTCCCTTGTATCTAGCCCTTTCTCTAGTATTGCACACCCCTTGGGGTCCTGGGACCAACAGCACACAGTCAGGGTCCCACCTTGTTCATCAGGAGTAAGATACCGATCGTGGGGGTTGTTCTCTCTTCTCTCTGGAGTCCACCTGAGGTAATATTACACACCTCCAAAAACGTTCTACTCACTCTTCTTTCTTTATTGGTCTGGCAAATCCACATTACAGCCAAATAATTACATACAGTGTGGTTTACTCACATTGTATTTTTGGGATTCGGAGAAGAGAGAACAAATAACATGTTATACCAGTAGCTAGGTCACTCTCCAGAGAAAGGGCAATGTTGTCTTGAAACTCCTTAAACATCAGATAAAGTAAAACACAGGCCTTTCAAATCCCTGGGAGAATACTCTAACAGTGTGACATAAAATACCAGCTCTGCTTGGAGCTTCCACCCACCACACAGTGGCCGCTGCTCGACTGAATGCCTCTCAGCAGAACACAGGAGGCTCCAGCCAGGCTCAGACATTGAGGAAGCTTTAAAACTGAAAAGGAATATACACTAATAAGTTTTTAGCTTCTTCAAGATGAGTCAGATGGTGGATTATCAGCTTTTTGGCTTATCTTCTTAGGTACAGGTATCTAAACTCTGCTTATGTTCTATTTCCAGCTCCAAAACCAGCTCTCTAAATTTAGTGTCAAGGTACACAAATGAGGAAGCTGATTTCCCTCAGCTCCTCAGGAAGAAAAGAGACAGACAGATTCCTCCAGAGGGTAATTTTGATCATAAGAACTCCTACTTAATTACCATCCAAATGCAGCTAAAAAGAAAATACCACAAATTTTTGCTTTGCAATTTATTTATTAAGAAGAAACATATAAAACGTGACCACAAAATGGGATAAAAATATTTAAAGCTTTTGAAGGAAAACAAGTTAAACAAAAATCACCTCATAATTGGGAAGGAACTTTCCTTTCCCATCCTTCAACATGCTGTGTTAAACAGTATCCTAAAGCAGCAAAAATAATTAGGGATGTAATTACAGCTTCAGTATCTATTTTTCTTTTCTTCAGCCCTATTCAAAGCACTAAATGCCTCTGTCATCCAGGTAGCAAAGTGCATATTTCTTAGTACAGGAACAAATTCAGCTAGAGAAGGATAGAATGAAAGAAAGAAAGAAAAAAACAAAAACAGACAAACCCCCCCAAAACCAACCAAACCCCACAAACCACTAGCTGCTTAGTCTTCAGTGAAGTATGCCTCCAGTCCCTCCAGTTCTGCATCAGCTGTTAGATTTGAAGAGGTGGGAGTAGAACTTGAATTCATGCTTTCCTGACTATTAATTTTCTGTTGAGAGTTTCCTGAATTACTCAGTTCCTTCTTCGGTTCTCTACCACCACTTAATAGCCTTTGACTCTCTGCAAAATACTGATTGGGATGATTCAAAGAAAACCCAATGTCATCGACCTGCAGAAAGGAAAGGAAGAGCGAGTTATTATATTTATTTCAAACAATCAATCTTCTTCACATTCAGGAACAAATTAATTAGCAATTTATTAAGTTCCAATTTTGTTGAAGAAAAAGGCATCAGCTTGTAAACACTGTCCCATCAAATATAAGCATGACACAGGTTTACTTCCACCACAAAATTTCTTCTTTCCTGTTAGAAAGAAAATGACTATTTTGGCATCTTCAAACAGAATTTCACACAGTCTTTGCTGTTGTAAAGAAAAAAAACCATCTCAAAATGTACAAAACAGCCTAAGTAAAACATGATACCTTTAAAGATTGACAATTGAACCTACATCTTCAAACAGTTCTTCCCTAAGCAAAAGGAGGACTGAGACAAGTCTAGAGTGCAAATGGCAAATACTACTAAAAGTTGATAATTTATAAATTGAGATCTTAAGCATCAGTGTGAAACTGTGCATGGAAATGGGTAGCTTCACCCCTTTCCCTTTTTTTTTTCCAGGAGCAAAAATTCAGTATTTACAAGGCAGAGGGCTAAGAGAGAAGATCAATAGATCAAGATGAGCTCTGCTCCATCAGTGCCAACTCCAGTGCCTGAAACTAGATGCACAACAAGTACCAAAGAACATTTAGTCTTTAGCAGATAAGACTACAGAAAACTAGCATAAGGTGCAGCATATTTTTACTGCTCCTTTCCAGTTAGCAGGTGCATTCCTTCAGCTCCCTAATTATTTGCCAAATGAACACTCAGTTGATGCTCATCAACTATTTCAAATCAACAAAGCTTTCAGTTTTAAAAGTAAGCTATTCTGAGTTACCACAAATCTCAGCTATAACTTTTATATCTCTTTTCTGTGGCTCAGAAATTGGAAATGCTTACTTTAAAAAGGTGCTTCCACCTCACATTCAGGCTATCTGAACCTTTTATCTGCCCAGCAGTTCATGCAAATACTAAGAAGATTTTGAGAAAACTACTGCTCCTCCATAATGTTGGAAAATTCCCCAAACCTGGGATACAATAAACCAAGGAAGAGGTTTTTGAGCCTTATTCTGGCAATTTTCTGCTCCCACTATCTTCCCTTTTCCCCAGAGAGATGGGGGCCAATTCAAGCGTAACGGGCAACTTAGCACACACACTGTCTCCTAAGGGCATACAATGTGGCTGATTTAATATGCCCAAACCCATCAGTTTAAATTCCAGACACTTGTGAAAAAGATTGTAGAGCAGAGGCTCAATGTGCATTTTAAATGGACCCCTGGTTCAATGCACCATCACCAACCAGCTCAGCTCGATCAGCAAACGGC
Source organism: Scolopax minor (assembly GCA_028566535.1). Taxonomy (NCBI): domain Eukaryota; kingdom Metazoa; phylum Chordata; class Aves; order Charadriiformes; family Scolopacidae; genus Scolopax; species Scolopax minor. The sequence goes on from JAOXNG010000021.1 coordinate 94,742,294, forward strand.
GACGAATATAACGAAACCCAATTCCAACACAAAGATGACATTGGCAACTGTAGTAAGTGACCTTGCTTGAAAAATAAAAAAAAAATTAGTGTCAGGCCTAGCACACTAATTTGGCACTCAAAATTAAAGGTACAAAGCAAAAGAAACCTGAAACCACAACTGAATTTCATTTCAGTCTTATCTGGATGAGTTTCATCCAGCCAGCTTTCATCTGTGCACCCATTTCCATTATGTGGGAACTAAATTACTTCTTTACACCAAAAAGGCTTAAAAAGAAGTGATACACTAAAAAGCTGGCTTTGGTAGAAGAAGTTCTTAATTAGTTCTATTTTTTTTAGCCATAAAAGTCTGTTTTCTTCAGACCAATTTAAGATTCACTTTGGAACTCTTAATTTTGTTCTAAACGCTTATCTCCCCAACATTGGAAACATTGGAAAAAGCTGTAGAAACAACTCGTTGGATGAATGGAGAATGTTTTCAGAGGTGATTGACAGTATTTGGCTAAAAGTTCTTTACAGGTTATTACCTGAAATTGTAGTATGACTCCTATTTTAATTAAAAGAATTCTGCCCATTCATTTTATCACCTATTTTTAAGAGCCTGAAGAGAGAAAGTTCTGTTCATCATCATCTTCATTTGAGATATAGTGATACATAAACAAGTCTGTTCTGGGCAATCTTCAACAAGGTTCTCTAAATAATAATCCTCTGCTCTGGCTGGAAATACACAAGAAACTTGGCCACAAAAATGGAGGTGAACCATAAACAAACTTGTAACCTTCAGGGTAAACATCTTGTAACCTTCAGGGTATTAATAACATCAACACATAAATGCAGAAAAATACAAAAGAAGATTTGAAGTGTATTTTAAATTACTGAAATGAAAACTAACGAGGCAAGGCAGCTAATGATACATGTGGAAACTGCAAATCATGGAGACATGATTTCCAAGGCCTTCCTCAAGACAATGCTGCTGACTATAGTTTAAGAAAAATTAGTAGCTACTTACATCATGTGTCAACTCAAAGTACTTCTGACAAGCCAGCTGGTAATGCATGCCCTTCACCAACTCCAGGATCTATAGAGGGAGAAAAAACATAACATATTCAGAAGTAGCACATCTCCTTGACACTGACCATGACAAGGTATTTCACAACAGCCTCGTGTGTATCTCCTGGAACTCTGCAGCACGTGATGTCTTTGACACGCATGTATCTTACTAATAACTGACAACATTTATACATGCTACCAGTTTTTTCTTAAAATACCCTGGCTGTATTTAAAAACAAGATAAAACCACAGGAAAAAAAAATATACCCGGTCCTTAAACTGTAATTTCAATGCTCTTAACTTCAAGAATAAGTTGAATCTGTATTTTGGCAATATAATATAATTGTGACAGTTATTGTCAAACTATCATATTGCAACATCTCTTCCATAATTGCAGACATAAATCTAGTCATTCAAGTGGTTGAAGCATGAAGCAATCAAGGACACCATTTGTATTTTCATTTTCCACATTACCAGCTCATGCAGATGCAGAATAAAATACTACTGTGCTCCCATCAAGAAAATTTAATGCAAATCCTTTAGACAAGTATCTGTGAGAGGGGAATGCTTTTACCTTCAATCAGATTTGTCCTTTTTGAAATGAAGTTATTTCTAGTCAAGCTCAGCAGAATATGCGAGTGAATAGCCTGTTTTGAACACCTATTAGGAAAAATCATGCCATCTTTTGTAAATACAATTTGCTTTCCAATTCTACTTCAGGTAATCTCTTCTGTGCTGCATAAAGTCCCATTCTTATCACCGGAATGCAATGCCAGTTGAAATTTTTTTAAGGTTTCATCACCTCCTCCCTCCTTTTATACCATCAAAATGCATGTTCTCTCGGCTTATCAAACGGAGAAAATTGCTGGAATTAAGAGACAGCCTCAGTGGAAGGAAAAAGAGTTTTCAAGAAATGTTAATTTCTAGCCCCTTTCCCAAGGTTGACCTTTACGTCAAACACAGCAATACACTCCAGCTTAAGTCCCTGCTGGACTCATTATTGGATGCCACCTTGTATTTATTGACAGATGTATAAATAAATTACATTTGCTGAATGGATAAACACAGCAACACCTTGCCAGGAAAGTACTTATCTGCATTGTTTCTCTGTAATAGCCCAACTGATTACATTTCTATCCCTCTTGCCACTTCCTCTTATACCTTCCGTAAAAGATCAAGGCCAAGGCCAACGAGGCAATTAAGTCTAATATCTGGCACTGTGTGTATATATATATATAGTTTTGGGGTTTTTTTACTTCCTCCTTCTTTTGAAATTGACTGAAAAAATAAGTGTCACATTAAGTAGATAAGGATTGAAGAAAACTCATTTATTCTAAACACTTCAATTAGAGCTTGCCTTATGCTTTCCTCTGCTCCTTACTACACCACGCAAAAGAGCTATCTCTATTTTCAAGTAAATGCTAATCACAGTGTACGTGTGTACATTTTTAACAGTATTTTTGACACAATTTGGAGTAGTGATCAGAAATATATGCCTGTTGGGGAGTTGAAAGAACCACTCAGGAATGTCCTTTAGCATTCAGACTTTTCGAAAAATTATTTTTCCAGCTGAAATAACTAAACTAATTTCATCTAGTTCATAAATAGTTTAGATTTTCTTAAAGCTATTCTTCATTTAATCAAGATTATACCTAATATAAAGTATATAAATAAAAAGTTCTGCAAATTCAGGTGTAAATATACTCTCAGTTTCCAAAGCTTAAGTGAGCAAACAAAAACTTTAGCATGGAAAAAATCCAAGTATAAACCCCAAAAGTTTAAAAGCATTGAGGTTCTCTTGTAATTGATGAGAACTTTTTGAAACAGCAGATCTGTTAGCAGGCTAGTCATTCTGTGATTTGTTGAACTCTTCAATCACAGACCAAAAAGTCGTAGTTGCTTTTTGTATCCATGATGTCATTATCCAACTACCTCAAAGAGTGGAAAAGACAAGGATTACCAAAGGTAGCTTTTTGATTTATTAACTCCCAATGATTCACAGGCTGCAAGACAAAGCTGCTGCCGTCTTCTCTGACAGTTCAGCATAAAACCAGCAACTTCCAAGTGACAGACATCAGAAGAGGGGTCACTGACCGACACAGCACAGATGATGAAAGAAAAAAATTTCCAATTTTGTAAAAAAGCAAAATATTTTGAAACCCATTTAAGCCCTTGGCTCATCCTGGAGAAAATCCTGACCCATCTGTAAGGTAGAGAAGAGGACTTTGTTGAATCGATGCTGCTGACATATGAAAGCTGTAACAGTCATGTTATCAGAGCTGGCTTTGAGGGACTGTCAATTTTAAAGAGCAACCATGCTATTTTGCAGAGGTTGGACCTTTATTACCCAGCCACCCTGCAGTTTCACCAAGGAACTACTGTCCTGCTCCCTCTAGACTCCTCCTAAGCCACTGCAAATTTTTCTGCTGTACTACTACCAGGACATATACCTTGGAGAACAGCTGTTAGAGGAACCTCTACCAGCATTCTCCAGAGAAGTTTGGTAACCAGGTCTTCACAGCTTCTTTTCCCCACCATTGATAGAGTGCTCCATCAAACAGACTGCTCGCCAGAACAGACCAGAGACTTTTATCCAGTTTGTTAAATTTATTATTAACATACAGTATGATTGCATTGGTAGTCATCATCTTATTCCTGCTCCTTCCACATCACCCTCTCCACCACGTCACCTCCCTGACTTTGGTTGGCCAATTTCAGCCAAATTTGGCAAGTGGAGATGACAAAGCTATATGATTCCTCCACAGTGATTACGAGTTGTGGTTGGGTGGAAAAGCCAAAGCAACATTNNNAGCAACATTAGTGGCTCATTCAAGGAAAAGCAATTATTACTCAGCTCCTACCCATTCCAAGAGGCAGCCAGAAGGCAGTAACTTTGAACCAGCCCCATCACAGGGGACCAGATTCACCTTCTGCATACGTGAGGGCATTGAGGAATAAAGGGCAAGTTAAATATATCCAAAGAAGAACAGGGTTAGTAGATTAACTGGCTTCAATAGGGAACAAGTTGCCATGAGAAGAAACAAACCCCAAAAAAAGGTTAAAAATTGCAATAGAATGGAGTCCAGCTAGAAAGGAGTCCTCTGTGGGAGAGAAACTAACAGCCCTATATTTAAATAAAACAGAATTATAATTCATAATAAATATTACCTTTCCTGTTGCATTTGTGCACATAATGTAAGCAAGTTTGCAGCTGTTTTTTCCTCACATTACCCAGAAATAGAGCTCCACTCAAGACTACACTAATTCATAGCAACAATCTTTTGCCTCTAAGACATTTACGCTAAATTGCTTTATTTTGCAAGTAAAGGGACATACTCAAGGACTCTCTTTGTTAGTTCTTCTGTGCATTTTCTTTTGCTGCCATCTGCAACTCACTCTTCTGGTGTTGCTTCACTGACTACTAATGAGGTGAAGATGATGTTTGGCAGCTGCACAAAGCCACCTGCTTTATAGATCCTCAGCATTCAAAGCTGAGATACTGCACAGCAGGATGGTTTGGGCTCTGTAATTATCCATTGTTATTTTTACTTACTCAAAGTTTGTTTTATTTGAAAACTGCAGAATTACCTTATATTTTCAAAATGAAAATCTTTCTACTGTAGATTCAGTTACGTCTGACCCATTTCTGACTTTCTTTTTATTTTAGAGGTGACCAAAGATATGACTGGGTGCAACTGCTGGAGTCTATCTCCATTCCACTGGAAGACATTCCAGTTTTCTCTGTTTCAAGTCTGTCTGTGGCCACCTCAGCGTTAGGTTCTGCACCAGGGCTCCCTGATGCCCTTTGCTTCCTGATCAGGACAGGCATCTGAACTTTTTTGCTGCTTTTGGAGATTCCCTTTGTGTTTTAAAACTGTTTTTGAAGGTTTCGTGTTTATAATATATACACGTATTGTACAATTCTCCCAGATTTAAGCTGTGTTTTCCCTCAGGGACTCACAGGCTAGAAATTCATTGTCACAGCTTTGCCAGAGCTCCTGTTCCTTTTATGCTCTTTGACTTCTGCTGTAGTGTAGAACAGTTGATCACACAGTGTTCAGCATTGCACGGGGTAATATTTAAGGCACCAGAAGAGATGAGAACTTCTCCCCTGCACTTTGCATCACACCTGTCAAAAGCCAAAACCTACTTGTGCTATATTACACTTTATAAAGAGAAAAGGAAGAGGCAGTTATGATCCAGAAGAAGGTATTTTATTAGTGTCTCGTAAAAACACCTGTATTTTCTCCTCCGTTTTTCACATACAGGTTTTCTAGCCTGAAGTTCTTATTTAATATAAGTCAGTAAGGGACTCATTAAATACTTCACAAAGGACTAAGTGAATGTCCAAATGAAAAGAATATGTCAATATATGCCTATATTTGCTGCAGCAACCCCTGGGCAGCTTATTAAATGAAGACAAACATTAATTTAAACTGAGTTAATAATTTTAAAAGGAAACAGCTCTAATGCTAGATGGATTTGTTTGCTTGGTTGTGGGCTATTTTTCAAAGATTTGTAGTACCTACAGCTGAAAGTCTGTGTGAACATCAGAGGCAAGAAGGGTTAATTCACCTGAGGATTACCCTTCTCTAATTTCACATAGTTTTAAAATAGCACCATAGAAATGAATGTTTTATGATTACAAAATTTTTTGGCTGTTTTTCAGTGACAATTTTTTCATTTAACTGACAAATCCTGTACGATTTTC
>JAOXNG010000021.1:95083958-95095236 GCA_028566535.1 Scolopax minor
GTTAGGGGGGCACCACAGGAGAGGATCAGTTGGGTTGGTAACTGCTGGTGGTAGAGCATTGCTGGGCTGTAGGGAGCATTAACCTCTGCCACCGGCATGGCTGGTGGGAAGGGCTTTGTATCTCCTGGGCTTCACCAGGGCAACTTGATGTTGTATTTCTTCCATATGGTGGATGTGTGAGCCTTTGGGAAAACTCTCTAAGTACAGGGAAATGAAGTGACAGGACATGTTGTTATTTGGTGAATGGTATGCTTTGATTAGTAATAAGTAATAAGGCCAGAAAGTGTTGTCCTGACTCCAGTGACTGTGCATGCTGAGAATAATATATGTATTTTTTTTACAATTCATTGGATCTAGCTAGTGTTGTCTGTAAGTAGTCATCATTTAGGTCAAAATAGGTGGGTATCTTGTATTTTGTTAGGAACACACAAAAAAATCAGTAACTATATGCATTCGTTACCCGTGACTTCATATTGTTGTCCTTTTCAGTAAAATGAAATCAAATGTGATGGAACTGTGCGAGTGCAGATATGGATGTGAAATTTGCCTGTAAGAATTAATTTTAGTTTGTAAATTTGTCATGAAAGTGAATAACTTTGAAAAGCCGTGGTGGGGTATAACTGAGGTTTTTCTATATATCCAAAGATATGTGTTAATATGAGCGTGAAGTCTCAGGTATAAATGGGGATCTTACATTTAATTTTTGCATTTGTCTGTGCAGGTTCGAAAGCATGTGAAGGACCTATATGAAGACCTAAGAGATGGACATAACTTGATCTCACTTTTAGAAGTCCTTTCTGGAGACACCTTGGTAAGCTTTAAGATCAGAGTGCAGCAGTTCCAGTTTGTTTTATATACATTTGCTCTGTTTGTTAACTCTTTGACTGCTGGAGGTTTCTTTGATATTTTCCATAGTCTGTAACTTGATGCCAAAGACACTGGTTGTATTTCTGTTGATAAAATATTCCACTGTGAATTCTGTGGGGGAATGCAATCTGTTCTCTTCGTTTCTTGTGGACAGGGAGATTCCCTTTCTTAATAGGGTAATGCGCTATTTTTTTCTGTTCCTCCCTTTTCTTTACAATTTTTCTTTTAACAAGTATTGGATGCTTAATATCCCTTCGCATTAAAGGGAGTAACTTACAAATAACAAGGATAAAATGTCCCTGATATTGTCTAACACTCCTCAGGTGTCATTTCCTTTCTTTGTGAGCATTACTTCCTTTGCTTGGTATTTGTTCTCTTCATTATGTTCTTCTTTTCATGCTCTTCTTTTCATTTGTGGTCTGTCTTGTGTCTTTGCTGTCCTGTCTCCTGTCTATTATATTCATTAGCCAAGAGAGCGAGATTTTTTGAAGACCTTACGGTTGGTGAGTTCAACAGAAGCATGCGCAAATGAACAGCATGAGGATGTGGAGGATGAGGATAAGGGGGTAGGTGCCGACCCCCGTAACTGTACTAATGTAGTGTTTGAAGTGTGCTGTCTGCTGATGTGACTTCTTAGTTTGGTGTGCTGCAGTAGTGTGCTGTAGAAAGGACAAAAGGACTCACCTTGGTTTATGGTGTTTATGGTGGAGGTATGGTAAAGACAAATTTCCACTCAGCCTTTTTGCAAAGAGCTGAAAACGCAAATGTTCAAGATTTCTATTTGTTTTCTTCCATTGAACTATACAAACCCACAGGCTACTGTGTGCTGGGCAGCATTACCAACATGTTATAAAACAATCTTTTTAAATAATAAATAGGAACATACCATAATTCCACTAAACTAAGATATTTCTTTTTAATGTGCAACAGTATTGGCCCATACACAAATAATTTAGACAAAGGCTTGAAGGCTCTCCCTAGCAAAGTCAATGGCAAAAAATTGATTGGTCTTAATTAGAAGCACCACAATCTATTTGCCATATTACTGGCTAATATTTTAAAATGAGCTATAATTCAGGTTGTTAGAATCCATAGAAAGCAATAGTTACTTTTATCACAGCAGATAGCCAAAGCAGAAGTGAAGTGAGAGCTCTGTGTGGTGATTACCAAGTGTACGGACCGTTTGCAGGATTGATCTTTCTCCCAACAAATACTGAATTGTTGTTTCACTGTATTTTAACTATCCAGAAGGGAAATATCTACTTATAAAGTGTGCTCATTAGTCCAAGTGAGCTGTGTCTTGCCTTTGTAGACCTTGCATTATTAGCATTTGCTGAAGCAACTTGCTCTCACAGGGCCCGAGTGCCTTCTGGCTCCCTGGGTGTTATTCTGCAGTTGGGATTTCAGTGGAATTTGTGTGCTTTTCTTCTTTTTTTTTTTCCTGGGGAGTAACAGAACTCAAAATGCTGCATATTAGCTGTACATCTGAAAAAATATTTCCCCTCTGAGATGCTGTACCTAACTGTATGCTTTGGGATTTATCATACCCTCTTTGTTGTGGAAAACCCAAATAAATTCCAAGTCTGCAGTCCTTCATTCCATCCAGGAAAGCTACTCAGGGCTGCAGGGCTTGATCCTGGGCTATGAGTGTGAAAAAAGGGGGCTAAATCAAAGGTTCCATAATGGAATTTAAAATTCTTTTGTGTTTTAGTTTCTGCTTCTTCTTCAACTCCCATTTTCCCATGTTTCCTTTTGGCAAGCATCTGATACTCCATGGGGCAGGGGGAAAGAAGGCAGTTAAGGCAGGTTTGGGCTTACCCGTGGGTTTCGCAGTGATTGTCTGAAGAAATACTCATGTTCCTGGCTGATCCCTAGCAATTATAGCCCACTTCAGTTTGTTACTGTGAAAGCTTGTGAAAAATCTGAAATAAGGAAGAAGAATAGAAGGATTTGGAAATGATGATGATGTAAATTTAACTGCTTTCCCATTGCTGATCTGTGACAGCTAAGTAAAGTATGCTTTTTTCTGTGTGATTCTTCTCCTTGCTGATTTTACACTAACTGCATGCAGTTTTGCCATGGTTCTGTTAACACACCACTCATGCTGATTTTTTACAGTTTTTCTTGCTCATTTTGACCTTGCTTTGAAAAGAATGTCTTGTTTGGGGTTGTGGTTTTTTTCATGCTTGATAATGTTCTACCCAAGTCAAGAGTTTAAAGTTGCATTTTAGGGCTGTCTATGTTGTAGAATTCTGTTAGGAGGAAGGTATTGATATCACAATGATTACGCAGTCATGCCATAAGTAAACAGCATCAAATCATAAAATTGCATACAGAGGTAAGCTTTTCCATCACAGAGTTTACCAGAGCAACATTAAAGGGCCATGACATTACTTATATTTTGCTTTGCATAATGTACTGTAAATCTTTTCTTAATAATATATTGCAGTTTGGTTTCTGTAGGTAGAATAATGTTGGGCTTTTTTTTTTTTTTAGCCCTCTTGGCCTAAATAGCAATTTAGAGGGAAACAGCTCTCAGCCTGCATGGATCAGGGTTGCAGTTTGGGATCACTGATCTCTCTTGCCATCCACTGTGCTAAAAAATGTCAACTACATTTTAAAAAATAAAATCAAATTGTTAAAGCATGTTTTTTCCACCAAAGGTATCTGCTTCATTAAAACTGCAGTGTTTGAAATGTTTGACGTGGTATCTTTTAAACTGGACTGTTTTGTTCTTTTGTCTGATGAGACAATCTCACAACTGTTGTTTTCCAATTTTAGCCTCGAGAAAAAGGTCGGATGCGTTTTCACAGACTTCAGAACGTCCAAATTGCACTTGAATATTTGAAAAAACGCCAGGTATAGTGAAAAATTAATTTAAAAAAACAATGAAAATTTCGTTACCTGTAGCTAATAAATAATAAAATGTGTCCTGCTTGCTTGGCCTTTTATGCATGTTGTGTAATAGCTGCTGGTGTAAGCTTGGATGATCTCCTGCTTGAGATGCTTAAGAGAGATGTTCTTCTCTGAGCAGTAAAATCAACATGCTCCATGTGGTATATGATGGTAGAGGGAGAAAATTATGAGTAGGATCCTCAGGAGTTGCATATAGTAGATTTAACTATTGTTTATGCTGCCCACAGACTCTAGCTGGTATGCAGTTTTGTTCACAATCTGATTCTTAGCACAAAATGCAGATTGAAAGAAGTTGGAACTCCCACACAATGTTCTTTGTTTTGATTATTTGATATTTGTTTTGGAAAAAGCTTTCTCAATCCTTGATCCTGATGAAAGTGTAATTGGTGCCCTAGAAAGGCAGCAGAGTCACCTGGGCTGGGGAAGATTCAGGCTGAATTTCACCTGGATCTCTTTTAAGCAAAACACTTGAAACCCACACTGCTGGGGGTTTCTTTCTGCTTTTAAATTTCTGTTATACACTTAAAGGATTCTTGCTTTCTCCCTTTGTAAAATAGCAATCTTAAAAAATGTCCAAAACATGGATGGAAAGAAAAACTGTCCTTCCCATCCATCCCACTCAAATGAGTTGACACTGTTAATCTGCTTTCTGATTGGTTGATTTTTTAAAATCTGATTTGCTACTTAAAACGTTTGAAAAAACATGAGGTAGGAAACTACAGACAGATACTTTGGTTAGAAAAACAGATGTCTTTTTGTATTTAAGTAGGATTGTAAACTCTCTTTCGGGTCACTGAGTGATGTGTGAGCACTGAGAACTCAGTCCTGCTTGGCTCAGCTCAAAGCCAACTTTTCCTGTGAAGCCAAGTGAGCCATTGAATGAACACGCCATGAAGTAAATGAATGGCCACTTGAAATGACAGTCACAATGCTTGAGTTATGCATGACAGACCCTGCATATTAAGGATCAGGTCATCCTCGTGTTTATGAACATGAAGGTGTCCCTGGGAATCGGAAATCTCCATCGCGCAGCCAATCAATCGCGATCCCAGGAGTTTTGTGCCTTGCACTTTGGAGAAGGTGGCTGTATTTTTGCCACACGAAATGCTTGCAGGGCTTTGGCCTTCTTGGCAAGGTGCCAGCAGGAACTTGGCTTTGATTAAAGCTTCAGCCCCCTGTTACGTATTTCTAAACTCTCTATTTAGGAGGTATTGTCTGTTATAGTCTCCAAATGCAATCCTTTATTGGGATTGTAAGGCAGAGAGAACCTATATATTGATAATTTTGAAGCCTGACTTGGGAAAAAAAACAATGAAAAAACCAAAGATAAGGCATATTGGACTCTCTTGTAGAGTTTTGCCAAAGAGTTTTTATAAACAGAGGAAAATGTTTCTATTTGGTTTTAATTTCTTTTCTGAGTTGCGGAGTATGCTCTTTCTTCCAGAGACATTGTTTTTGGTTTGGGGTTGTTTGGGTTTTTTCCCCCTAATATTTAGAATTCTGTCTGCAGATCCAGAGAAGGACAGGACATGCCTTTGCTTGTTCAGTTGATAACAAGATATATGATAATAAGCATGTGCATGTAACTTTACTAACATAAGTATAAATGCCTTTTAGCTGAGTCATCTTTAATTGCCAAGCTATATGGATACATAATAAATATAGAGAAATTAAATGTAATAATAAAATAAGCCAAAAAAATAGAATAATTGAACTTACTGTGGATGTGAATTTATGGAAGTGGCAATAATCTCAGCCTTTCTTTTAATCCTGTTAACTATTCCGAGTTTATTGCACTGTGTCTGAGTATTTGGGATGAGGAGCAGATCTGCCAGTGTAGGGACAGATGAGGAATCTTCTCAGCTTGGTGTGGGTGGGAGAGGGCAATTCCTGGGGGGCCACTTACAGCCCAAATGCATTTCCTTCCTGCTTTTGAGAATTAAAAAAAAAACCAGAGTAAGCTTGGGAAGTGAGCAATGCAGTATGTACTTGTGGCATATTTATTTCAATTTTGTCTGTATTATCTTTCCACTATGGCAGGTGAAACTGGTTAACATCAGAAATGATGACATAACAGATGGGAATCCCAAATTGACTTTGGGGTTGATATGGACCATAATTTTGCACTTTCAGGTAAGTCTAGGTTTGAGTCAGATTCGGTCAGATTCTTGGGTACAGTTATGATGGATGTATCATCTTAGACAGGACTCCATGTGCAAAAAGAGAGAGATTATATCTCTTCTCTAATGTGTATTTGAAGATTTTGATGATGTATGTAATTTTGTGATATAAACTGAACCTGAAGGTGCTGGCTGTTTGTTCATTTCCTGTCTGTGGAGAGATAGTTTGGGTTTTGAACATCATTAAAGACAACAGCTGATGTATTTCTTCCAGCTTTTGGACAAACCGGACTTATTTGATTCTGCGGACTTGCTTTGATGAGTATTAAAATCTATGAAAAAGTTTTAATTCTCTTTTCATTTGGGATGTGAATTTCTCTGCTGATAGAAGTACATCAGCAAGTGCTGCTCAGCCCTTTCGAGCTGTCTCCAACACTGCAGCGTTTGTTGTAGCCCCAGTGATGGTAGCACGGGTCACACTAGGTGGCACTCTGGTTGTTGTACACTGGTGGGATTGTGTACAGTATAATGCAGCTTTTACAGTGTGTGGTGTTAAATTGCTCCTCAAAATGAGCCTTTGACAATGGCCGTGGCTGTAGATGATGTAATTCAGATGACAGATAATTCCCATTTAGTGACTGCAACATTGTTAGCGATAAGCTCCCTGCTGTGCAGGCATTTTAAATGATCAGAAAATTACATGATCACACAGAAAAAGTGGGGTTCACTTAGGAATGCCCTGCTCTGGATTTACAACTGGAAAAAAAAAAATCTTAAAAAAACCCCAAACTGATAAAGGCTGCTGAGATCCAGATTGCCTTTCTGCAAATCCTAATGAGGAACAGAAGACCAGTGTGGCTGTGATCTAAAGGGGGTGCTCAGGCCAGGGCACAGGGTAAAGGAGAAGTCACTGATTGCTCACCACTAGTGAGGACCTGAAGTTCCCTCAGCTCCCCCCTGTTGTGTCAGCCTTTGCTCCCACATGGATATACAGAGAAAGAAGGCTGGGCTTAAATATATTTAAGTATGACCCACAGAATAGGCAGCGATTGAATGTTGCTGTATTTTAAGAAATAGAGATTATTAAAAACTTACCAATAAAGCTGTCAGTGGAGATTAATTTTTACTTGATGTGTGTTTAGTCTTTCTGAACCTTGATGACCAGGTTTTTGCAGGAAGAAATTGTTAGGTTTTTTCACTAGCTGAAGCACAGGACTTCTGATACAATTTTGGTTGCTTATAAAAAGTGATGAAAGTCAGTGTTACTAGTTATAGCTGTAACATGATGGGAAGGAAAAACAGTTATATAAAAGAACTAATTTAGGTGAGCTAGTGCGCCAAGGATTTTCCCCTGTAAGGTAGCCAGCTCCATATGAAATATGTAGAAGCTTTTAAATTGTACTTGAAACACACTTACTTTTCTCTCCCCTAACCCCCAGGAACTACCAACTAAATCTCTACTAGTACAATTCAGATTTTGCAGATCTGTCTGCTTTTATTTTTTTTCAAAATAGTATCCTAAAAAAAAATTGGTGTCACAATAATTTAAGAATGAATAGTTGTTCTTGGACTAAATATTAAGCCTCATTAGTAAATATGAAATAAGTGAAGAACAGGATTTTTTGAAAAAAGTTTTCTGTCTTTTTGCTATTGCCTACACTGAATGCAGAAGGAATTTGTAAGATGCTGTAAGAGACACCCTCTGTGCTAACCTGTGCTACCCTGGTGTTTGTACACCACTTCTTTTGAAGCATATGGCAGATTGGTGTCATTGACACTAATATATGGCTGGGTTGGGTTCAGAATGTTTATGGAAGTTCAGAAGAACGTGCATGCTTACACCCCACATATGTTTATTTTTGGTTTCATTTAGATCTTGCATGAGGGAAACCTCTGAACAGAAAGGTCTAACAGCAGAATCTTCACAAATGGATGACAATGTTTATGCATGGAGCAATCCTATAGATATTGGGAAAGTTACAGTGAGATTCAATTTGAAGTTAAGACACCTAAATTCAGGTGCTTACGGGGAGCTGTGTTCATATGCATTAAGATTGTCTCTCTAATCTGATAATCTGAGTGATAGAGGTTTAGTCCCTACAGCTCGTATGGCCTAGAGAGTGTCAGCTAACCAGGTACTAGAGGTTTGACTAAACAAAAACATCTGTGTTGTTGGTAATTTGTGAGACACACGTGTGAGTATGAGAAACATGACATTGGTTTTCTGGGAAACCCGCTACCATCTGGGAGGAGACAGATCAGGCAGGATGAACTCCTCCTTAAATGGCAATAAACATGTTTAGCAGTAGATCTGAGGAGTGGATGGGTAGTCAATACAGAGGGTGAAGTTGGTGGAGCAATCCACATCACTTGCAGTAGGTGCCTAGAGTACTGTCCAGCATAGAACAACTGTGTGCTTAGTGTGACCTGAGATGACACATCATATCCAGTAGGATATGCAGTAGGAAGCAAGTTTCCTTAGGTCCTGTGGTGTATTTGCTGTCTCCATGTAGATATCTCAGATAGTTTTAAGTGTTTCAATTGTTCTAGATGGTCCATTGACTTTCCTCTTGTGTCTCTGCTTCAGGATGTGCAAGAGCTGTTATTGCATTAGATCTCTAGGGCTTTTGGTTCAGTTTCCTAAAGATAGATGGCATTTGGGTAATGCCTGAGGTGTGCTAGACTGTCCAGGACACGCATGTGGAGTTTTCTGGTGAGACACCACATCTATGAGACAACCATGCTCTTCTAGACCTGTGGTGGAGGCCAGTTGGGATATAGCAGGGTATCTCAAAGACCTCTAGAAGCTCATGTTTTGGAAACTGCCTCCACTGGATAAAGTGGGCTCTTCAAGACCTAGCCATCATGTAAGCACATATGTGTAGTCACCTACTTTGAGATGGCTTCATCTGAACAGCCCCTTAAGTTTTCCTAGCATTTGGAGAATTAGTTATTTTCTCGGTGTGCTTAAGGAGCTGTTTGCTGTGTGATGTTCTGCCTCTGCTCCATCGTTTAAATGCATTCATCGTGGCCTAGGAGGCAGTCAAGATGCCAGGGATATTTTTTGTCTGATTTTGGTGGCTTCTTGTTTTTCTGAGTCATGACATTTATCTGGAGCATATTATTTCCTCAAAATAGAAGATCCTTCTGAGTACTGGAATGAATTTAGGAATGATTTAGGGGAAATATATGGACAAAGTTAAAAGATGATATACATTTGAGGATTACATTTCTCTTGTATCTGAGTTATGTCTAGAGGTGGTTATTGCTTTCTAACTTGGTAGGTGTAATTAGATAAACATAACTGCTGTTCTGAGTTATACCACTGACTTTTGCAGCTTCACAAGTCCAGAAATTGTACATTCTTCTGTGTCCCAAGTAGTTACGTATAAAATATAGAAAAGATGGAGTGGGAAATGTGGTGGTTTGTTGAGTTGAGCATGTTAGAAAATAATTTGTCCTGTGGGTATTGAGACGTGTATGTTATTAGGATTAGGCAAGCTTTCAATGTATGCATTTCACGTGCTTTTAATAATATGTGGCTTTTTTAAAAGTTCTGTTTCGTAATGCATTAACTACTGTGAGTTATTTTCCTGGCACCAGTAGAACATGCTAAATCAGATTACAGTATTTGGTATAATTATAGACTGTATGTATAAATACCCAAATTCAATACTTGAATGGACTCCTCCTTCAACACCCACTATGTTTTCACTGATGGCATTAGAGATGGACAGAATGAAAGTAGAATTTGGCCCCAGTAAGTAACCACAATTTTAGTAAGATAATTTCTTTGAAAATTGGTGATCATTTATTTTCAAACCATAGCAAACATTCCGTAATGCAACAAATGTTAAATATTTAGAGTAATATGCAGTTGGATGAAAAAGCCACACCAAAAGAAAGCAAAATCTGAAACTTTAAACTTTCAGGCATCCAAAGTTAGGCTTTTGTGACCTCAGACCTTAAAAATTTGGAGGAGCTTCCCAAGTCATGATTCAGTAGACTGTTTCTATTTCAATTTCATCATGATTCTGTAGCTCAGGAGCTGCTGTGAAACACTTTTCCTTCTACACTCCCAGGCCTCTTTGTAGGATGCTGCTTTTCAAGGCTCCTGTGCAGTGCAGTCCTTAGGGACAACACCAACTCCAACCACCCCTTCTGCAGCTAAGGGTGTTTTGGGGTAAATTACTCACATCAAGGTTGCTCAGGTGCTGATTTCCAGTGCTCTGGAACTAGGTGAATGTTGATGTCTCTGTCTGGTGTCATCATGACTGGCTCATGCACAATGAACTTTACATACTTTATGTCTCTGCAAAGGTGTGTTGGGGCAATGCTTGCTCCAAGCCAGTACTTGCTCAATCAAGGTGTCTGCTTCACGCTGTGTTCTATCACATATGCTCTGTCTCATGTGGATTCAGTTTTCAGTGACCTTCTGGCAATACTTGTGCTTTGTGCATCAACTGATTGCTCTAACAAAGCATAAAGTCCTTCACCATCCTCTTCAGGTAAAGCTCCCCTCTTTTCTCTTTCATTTTTCAAGCAAAGTCTTAAGATTTTGCTCACTTCTTAGAGCACTGATATTGTAAAGATGAGCATTTTTCATTCGTGTTAGTCCAAGACACATGTAAGTCAGCAAAGGGAGTACCTGGAGATCATCAAAGACCAGGCTCTCAGTGTAATTCTCTGCCTTTCAAGAAAATAAGTATTTAGTTCAACTTGTAATGTTTAGGACTTTTAGATCATTCAGTTTTGTCTGCTGTTTGCATGCCTAATAATATCTTTTTCCCCCCTCTGCTTTACAATAGTCTACCCTCTGGTATTGTATGGCCACAGGATGAAAATCCAAATATAGACCATAAAGTATCAGCTGCTGCTCAGTATTGGGTCCCAGGACTTGGGAATCCTCTCCTTGCATTCAGGCACAAGCTCTCTTGGGTGCCATCCGACCATACATGAGATGAAGCAGTAGGGAACGAACACCTGAAGCCCAACAACTGGAGATGTTTTGCTCCAGAGACCAACTTTGAAACCCTGTCCTGACCCAGACAAAAATCCTGCTGAGGGACAGTATCGTGCTCTTCTATGGTGGGTTTGCACCATCAAACTTTGCTTTTAGCCATAAAAAAATTTGAAAGAGAAGGAAGATGTTCCATTTATACATTATCCAAGCTATGGACTGGTTGGCTTCTAGCTCATTACCATCCAACGTGGGCAGTTAAGGCCAAGAGGGTGCAGTGAGTTCAACATCTCATGCGGCAGAAAACCAGCGCCAGGCTGGGAATTCGCTGGGAGGATGGATCTCAGGGAACACTGGGAAAGAGCCTGGTGGTGGGAACCACCTCTTACATATTAATTTACAGGAGGCATCTAGG
>JAOXNG010000021.1:95145309-95156284 GCA_028566535.1 Scolopax minor
GGGGTTCAAGGCCAGGCTGGATGGGGCTTGGAGCAACCTGGTCTGATGGGAGGTGTCCCTGCCCAGGGCAGGGGGTTTGGAACTGGATGATCTTTAAGGTCCCTTCCAACTCTGACCATTCTATGATTCTATGATACAGAAACTTTATTTAATTACAACTTACTGAGGCACACTAGAGGGAAATAGTCTTTTTTCTTTCCAAAAAAGCCTGCAGAAATGCCTTGCATTAACGAATGGATCCATGTTAAGTTGCATTTAATGACTTAAGTGCTAAGTCTGGAAGCCCTTAGCTTCCATTGACTTCTGGGATAATTTTGTTGCAGTAACTTCTGGTGAAATGCCAGTATGTTCTATATGGAAAGGATACAGAACTATAGACTGAAGGAAAAAAATATGGGCAAGTTAAGAAAGCCTGAATTTATTTCATTTAAAGTCTACTTTATAGCTAAGCTGAACAGCAGCATCAAAGATAATCCTTTTCATGCAACAACATTTCGCATTTTTGTCCTCTTTTTAAGGGGCAAATATCCATACAGGTGCAATACTGAAGGTACTCGCTTGTAATTAACTAATTTATCTGTCTCTATTTAACATTGCTAGAAGTTAAAAGGGAGGTGAGCAAAAGTTGACTCATTTAAAGCTGACAACACAAGGGCTACCTTTAAAGCCACCTCACATTTTTTCATCACCTGGTAGCGTGACAGAATTTAAATGCTAAAACAGTAATTTTATGAGGTACTAAAATGTCTTTATTTCTTCAGAGGGCAAATATGAACTCAGAGGGCCTTATCCTGAACAGAAGATGCTGAAAAATGACTGTTAATACGTAATGACATTTAGTGTAGCTCGGACAGATTGTGGCCATTGCAGCACGTAGCTGTAAACACGCTGCTTTCGGCAAATGTTTGCTCTCTGCTTCCCAACAGCTTGACTGATGATCATTATACAAAAAGTGCATACGAATATTGGCTGCAGTTATCATGAGCCTTTCTCTTTTTCAGGGTTATTAGCTTTAAAACACGCTTAAGTATGAAACTTGAGCAATATTGTTTCCATTGCTTGCTCTTTTTCGGTCTCTTTTTGCCATTTTGAGAACAACACCAGTGTGATTCAAACTATTCCTTCCAAACCAGATTATAACAAGTTGTTAAATTAGTATGTTTATCCACAGTCATGTGGTGTTTTGGATTAGTTACATTTGTATGAGCTTTGAAGTATAAGGATCATGAAAGAAAAATTGTCAATATGCTCATCAGTATGGAAACCACTTTCAAGAAATATATGGCCCTTTTTTTGTCAGGTCAAACCTGTGATTTTAAAAATGAAGTTGCCCAGCAGGATCAATTGCTTTCACACGTTAGAATATTTGAAAGCTTTGGGTTTTGGTGTAACTCCTGTAGTTGTGTGGGAGGCACAGATATGGTAAAGTGCTGGTTAACCTCTGGTACAGCTCTTCCCCTTCTTGATTCACATAGGTCAGATGTGAAATACTCTCCTTTCTATAATGGAATTAATTGCTGTAGCAGAGCCTTCCCTCTTGCTCGGGGATTCCTGTGCTCCAGGAGTTTCAAGCAGTTCAGGTCACTAATGAGGGTTATATGCAGAATTTCTGCTGTAGTTGGATCTCTCCTGGGTTGCAATTTATGACAAATGAAAAGGTTTCTTCAAGCTGGGAATCTTGATATTTGAGAATTTAATTTACTGTTTAGTTAGAGCTATTTTAATGTGTTTATAGAGTGAGCTATAGCAGAAGCTTTTAAAGCTGTGTTTGACTTAGTCTTGTAGTTTTATATTCATCTTCTCTCCTTTGGCATATCTTCTAAATTAAAATTAGGTTGCGTGACTTAGAAGGTATTAATAAATCTCTGAAGTATTACAAAGATACTTACAATTCTTTGGACACGTGGATTCAACAAGTGGAAGATACTCAGCAAAAGATTCAAGAAATCCATCCTGAAAATAGCAAAGCATTGGCTAAACAGCTGAACCAACACAAGGTATGAAAGGGATCTCATTGGAGGAAAGCACTGCTTTAATGACTGAAAAAAGAGTTCAAATATCTTTTGATCCCGGTCATGTAAGTCATATTTCCTGATGGGAAGCGCTTATGTCCCTCAGTAAAATTCCAAATATTCACTGGCTTTTATGTTTTATGTTTATAGTGCAGCTAATATCAGTAATGTATCACTCACAGATTATAGCCTTTTTATAGATCAGGTTATGTTCGTCTTCAATCTGCAGGAAGAGCAAAGTCTTAGAGAGTGCCTACAATTCCGGACTCTCCTTATCACATCATTTTTTATTTGGTCCTCTTCTT
This sequence comes from Scolopax minor, assembly GCA_028566535.1. Classification (NCBI taxonomy): domain Eukaryota; kingdom Metazoa; phylum Chordata; class Aves; order Charadriiformes; family Scolopacidae; genus Scolopax; species Scolopax minor. Next base: position 95,147,627 of record JAOXNG010000021.1, read on the forward strand.
GGTAGTAATATATTCATAGAGGCAAATAAATTTAGTAACTCTCTCCTGCAAGAAGAAAATGCAGCTTAAATAAGAGACAGAAGAACAAATTATATGCACGAAGTGGTATATTCCTAATTTCTTTTTAAGTTTACTCAGCAACTATTAAACCTGGCAGGATTTTTTACTGCTTCTGTAAGCCTGACAAAGCCAGGACATGGTCTGGAGCATGTACATGCATGGAAATGAGCATATTATGTCAATGTCATGACGTTGGGTGAAGTAGAAATGCTAATAATAATAGTAATCAAAGTCACTTTTAAGATGAAGATGTAGATTCGTGTTTTACAGATGCTGGTTTCTGAGATTGAAATGAAACAAAGCAAAATAGATGAATGCCAGAAGTATGCAGAACAATACTCGGCTGCCGTGAAGGTAAAAAATAAGATTATACTTAGAATCACCCTTTATTACTTGTCAGTATCATGTGGAATGCCGATCTTTGTGTGTGTTTTCTCTTTTTGCAGGACTATGAGTTGCAGACTATGACCTACAGAGCTATGGTTGACTCCCAACAAAAGTCTCCAGTGAAACGCCGAAGAATGCAAAGCTCATCAGACTTCATTATTCAAGAGGTAAATGGATTTCTTACATCAGGGCAATGTGGGTTTTTTGGGTCTTTGCTTAAAATAGATTAAACACAAGAAGGGGATTTAGGATTTAGTAATGATGGAGCAGGGTAACCCAAGCAAGCTTATTTTCTCTCTGTATAGACTTATACTGTGATAAATACCCTATTGGTCACTATGCAGTATTTAGATAATGAGATGGTATATTGCTTTTGATGAACAGAAGTCCCCCAGATCATAAAAAACTATATGAGTAATATACCTTGGAAAAACTGCCTCTGGGCTGGGTCTTGATCAGAGTAAAGAAGATTTGCTATGCTAGAACTTGCCAGATCTGGATGCTTGGACAGATTCTATGGCAAGTCAGTCTCATTTGGGTGAGGAGAAAGGTGTCTCCTTGCTGGTGTTAGAAAGGAAAGTGACCAGTACTGCTCGTCCTTCTTGTAACCACTTCTTCCACGGGGGAAGAATCAAGTGACTGTGAAGTCAAAACAGTGTCTTCTGTTTCTTCTCCTTATGGATCCTTCTCATAGATCCTTAGGATTTATTTGTGTTAGTGCACCCTGCTGATGGCATTCAACTTTGGAATCAAAATTAGGACAGTGGATTCCACAATCAGGATTTTGGAATCAAAATAGGGATAGGTTCTAAAGTACTGTTTTTCACTTATTTGAAGGTTAATAGGAGTGTTTTCCATTCTCTTCCTTCCCCTGCCCCGTTTCTCTCCTTGTTTCTCTGCAGTTCATGGATTTACGGACTCATTATACTGCCTTAGTGACCCTGATGAGCCAATACATTAAATTTGCAGGTGACTCTCTGAAAAGACTGGAAGAGGAAGAGGTAGGTCTTCCCTTGGCAGCCAGCCAAGCAAAAAGAACAGTTAGGCAAACAGAGACCAATAGACCTGTTGGAGTTATTCACAAACTCTGCAGCCGAGTATATAATTCCTTATATACTGCACTTTATACAGGAATGTAGGAGCTTTAAATTACACCGTTATCATTCAGATAAGCAAAATCCTACACTGTCCATACGTTTTACAAGTTCTTCCAACCAAAGGGATCATATGATTCACTAAATTCTGATGGAGATGGAGTTACCTACAGTACATTGTAATACTTCAATGTTTTAGGGATAAACACAGACATGAAAATGAGGGCAAACCGAGCATGCGTGCACCGTTGATATCCTGTGTAGACCTTAATATTCCATAGTATGCATCCTGGTCCATGCAACAATGTATAGGGGAGTTCTTTAAACAGAGAGATGCGATGTCTGATTAATTAATTTCTTATGTTTCTTTGACTTGTGTAGATTATTTTTTTTCCTTCTACCTTTCTCCTTGGGGTCAAACGGCATTTTATTTATGCTTAGCATCAAATCTTAGTAACAAGAGTAGGTTACTGAAATTGAGCAGACAAATGACTCAAAACACGTGCTTGCTGCAGAATCAACCTTCCAAATAAGTGAGAAAAAAATACTTTTAAATTCTTCACTTTCTTTGGAAGTGTTTCTCACTGAAAGAGACAGTATAGCTATTTTTTAAGCTTTAGAAATATACACAGTGCACACTGCTAAAATGATACCCATATTAAATATAATCTTGTAATTAATTGTGCCCACATTAAAAGTAGTCCTATGTAAATTACATAAAACTGGAGAACACTCTCATAAGGGTATACATTTTAATGTTGTTACAGGAAAAAAAAAAATCGGATTTCTTAAACTAATGTTCTGTAGTTCTGGTGCTGGCTTTGTCTTTTTTGGCTTTTCTTGCTAATGACTATCTCTGGGCAAACCGTAACACTAACAGCATGTGTCTGTGTGTGTCATGAAGTGGTGGAGCACACGGATGGAAATAGATAATGTTAATTGATAAGTAGCCATTATAAATGAGGATTTAGTGTGACTGGTAATGCATATGGTATCAAGGATAAAACAAAGAACAAGAATTCAAATGAGGATCAAAAAACCTGTAAATGCCAATAGGCTCCTCGTTCTTCAAGATCAAATGGAATCTTTTAAACTCTTCTGGGTTTCAGTCTGCTCTGAATCTCCAGGACTGGTTTTTTAGCTATCAAACACCCCTCATCTTCCATCCTTCTCCACCTTCTAAATTTTTGATAGCTTTTTTGAAGATAACCTAAATAGGTTTCCAGTCTCAAAGGGATTTGATGACATTTATCTTTGTAATCAGGGTAGTAAATCAGACAATAAATAATCCTTTTCAAAGGAGGAATGATAATTTTTTTTCTCTTCTGGGATCAAACCTCTGAAGTCTGTGATTGTCCCAAGATTTTCTTCCATTCCAATCTTTCTTCCTGACTCTCAGTAATGGCATTAAGAATGCACAGAATAAGGGAAAAACAAGATCCTTTCCATGATATCTCAGTTTAATCCATGTGCTGTCATGCTCAGAGTTTACCAGAGGAGAGTGGACTCCAGCAACCTGGGAAGTCAGCTGAAGTCTTGCAACGTTTGGGATGTAATGAAGCTGTTGAATTCAGAGAGGAAAACACACCCAATGAAAATGTAATGGATGTGGAATATTTGCAAAAGGATTACTCTTCCAGTAAACCTAAACCTACAGAAAATAAATCTGAAATTGACAGAAGAAAATTAGATGTAGGCAGGTATGATGAAATCAAAGCTGGTAGAACATTAAAGCAATCTTTAAATTTCAGTGGTCAAGAAAGTAGCATTAGTGACAACACTAATAAGCTACAGACAGAGCAAGAGAATTTAATGGGTTTTGGTAATCAAAGTAAAGAAGAAGAAAATGGTAGAAAAGATAGTTTTGTTTCAGCTGAGATGTGTGTGAGTATGAGTAACGAGCCTGGGGAGATGTTAAATGAGCAAATTGTTAATGGGGAGAGACAGAAAACAGAGGGAGGATCAAAGAAGTTGCCTGAAGGGGAAATGATACACAAAACCACGGGAAAAAATCGTTTGAGGAAGTCAAGGAATGATGTTCCAACAAAGGAAGAACATGAGATGCAATCAGAAACTAATTTTGAGGTAACAGCGAAGAAAGATGAAGTTACTCCAGCAACTGGAGAGCGTGCCCTGGATATCAGCCATCACAAGCAGCAACATTTTTTGGCAAGACCTCATTTTGAATGGCAGCGTAAGGAACATTGGTTTGCAGATGGTAACAGCCCCAAGACTTCAAACTGTGAAGAAGGAGAGTTTCGAGCGTGTGCTGAAAAAGGTGACTCAGGAAGAAGGGACGCACCACCTTCAGAGGAAGCTGCATCCTTTTTCAGAGAGCCAGCAGTGCACAGTGGAGGTGAAAAAACAAAGTTAAATTTGCAATCTTTGAGCAATCCGGGTGTTTCTGGCAGCGCTGATATGGATGAACCACCCGGAGCATCGCTGGGTAAAAGTTCCTTTGTAGCAGGAAACAAAATCGTAGAAAAACCAAGTTTCGACCCAAATGAAGGCAAGAGTAAAAGGCAAGAAATTGTGGCTGTTTCTTCAGGAAATATTTTAGAGAATCGTTATGCAGCAAAGATCTCTGAATCTTACCCATTGGGTTTTGAAGTGTCACCAGTTCAGAGCGATCCAAGCTTAGGTGCAAAATTAGGAAATACAGGTGATTCAAATGTGAATAGAGCCCTCTCAGAAATTATTTCTGGAGGAGAGGATTATTTTCCATTGTCAGAACATGGATCAGAAAAAAAGCTGTTGAGTCACGATGAGAAAGGAAGTGAAAAGAAAATACCACAGGGTAAAATTTGCGGTTTGGGCACCATAAATGTAAGCGGGAAGAAGCAGAGCCAAGAAAACAGGTTAGAACAGGGTCAGAAATATAAAGATTTATTGCTGGTTGCAGAAATGAACAGTAGAGGTAAGGGTCAGAGCACAAGGGTACCTGAGAAAAACACTGAACACCAGAAAATATTCTGTGAAAAAACAGGAAAAAAAGCCTCACTTGAAAATAAAGAAAAGCAAAAAACCCGAGACAATGAGAATGAAGAGAACTGGAGCACAACTATTATTAAGGTACCAGAGCTTTTGCGCAATGCAAATGAAACGGTTGATTTAAGAATGATTCTAAACCAATCTAAATCAACATTTGAATCATAAAATATACCAAGGTCAGGTGATTTGAAGTTGATTGAACATAATTTAAACAATGCATCTTCAAATGATGTTAATTACTTTACATTTTGAGATGCTTACATTTTTTAGATTCATATAAATCTATTTCTGTTTATTTTGTGTTACTATCTAATTGCCATCCTTTTCTCCACCCAGCTGATGCTCAGCCATGTCTATTAGAAATAATGGAAGTTAACAAGATATAATTTGTTACTGTATCTGTATTTTTAGTTTTTCTTTTTCAAGCATAATAAATTAGATTTTGTGTCTATAGGAGCGTAAAAAGAAATCTGATAAGAAACCAATTTCTATGTTTTGTATCCACTGTCTGTTCCAAATTCTGACACAGGGGAAACATGGAGAGGAAGAAGAAGCTGCCTTTGCATTAGCCTTTTAGGAAATAAGTTTTATACATCATACAAAAAAATGAAGTAAATCTGGTAATTTTGAGACAAACCAACATTCTGTTTATTTGAAAATATTGCTGTGATTGCCCTTCATGCCGTGTTTGTATGATGATAGGAATAGAAGTGTGTTCTTACCTCATGTTATCTCACATTGGGTAACTAAAGCCACAGTAGTGCTAACAGACAAGGTATGTATGGTTTCAGCCATGGTATTACTGGTGAATACACATCTTGCTTGGAAGAGTTTCCCTGGAGCTGCCAACATAGAGAGACTGTTTTCACTAGGTTTTTCCTAATTACCATCATATACCTCTAACTGTGTCTACACTGCAGCGTAGCTGGGCTCTTCCCAGTCCCCCAGCAGAGGCTGTGCAGGTGCTGGGGCTGTGGAGCACCCTATGGAGCATGATGTACTGGGGTTCAGCTGCTTCTCTTTGTGGAGTTGATGCACTTGGCTCTGGCTCTGGATACTCTTTCTTTTCTCGAAGGGGATTTCCAAACTTCTCTTGTGTTACACGTGCTTGCAAGCATAAAATCCTTCTTGCTCTTCCTACTGAACTGACCCAGACATGGTAGGCCACTTTCTCCTTGGGGTCTCTTGCACATAGCCTTTGGCTCACTGTTTGCTCTACCCATTTGTTTGGAGAAAAAGCCTGTGCAAGCTGTTGTTTGACACTGCTTACTGCTAAGAGGCATCTGACTGAAGTGAGAGGCTTCAGGACTTCTTCGCTTTGTGGATGTCTTTATGAAGGGTTTCCTATTTGGCTAACGATAGCTTCCTGAAGCTTGCTGACTCAAGAGAAGGTGATGGTGGTGGGAACTGCTCGTCCTGCTTTCTGGACATACCATATATATATATCTGAGTAAGTATTTTCCACTCTGCTTTTCAAAGAACCTGGTATGTTTCATGTGCTGTATTACAAAAAGTACATTCCAACGTGTCTCGTTGTTTTACAGATTTTAAAGAATAAGGAAGCCTCAGTGCGTGAGGCGTATTCAGATCTAATGGCACGGCAAAACAGCACAATTGATGAGAACAGAAAACTCATGGGAAAGGTAAAAACACTTGAGGAGATGTTGGAGGATATGAAGAAACAAAAATCTCAAGTGGAACAGGAGCTCCCTAAAGTGAGGGAAGCTGCAGAAAAAGAGCAAAAGAAGCAGCAAAAGGACATGGAAGAGATCTGTCTTCAGAAGACCAAGGCTGAGCAAGAGGCAAAGCAGTGTCGTGTAGATCTAGAGAACGTTAAGAAAGAGAAAGCAGATGCGGAGCAGGAATTGGAGTGTGTAAGGCAGCTCATTCTTCAGGCAGAGACTCAGAGAAGTATACTGGAAGAAAACCTCCGTGCTTTTCGAAATCAAGTAGAAGAAAGTACCTTTACCAGAAGAAACCTTGAAGAGCATCTAAGAAGAAAAGACACTAATCTTCATGATTTAGAGCAACAAAAAAAATCCTTAATGCAGGAGCTGAAGAAAAAAACAGAGGGAGAGGAAAAACTTATGAAATTGATAAAGCAAATGGAAGAAGATCTTGAATTTAAAGGGAATCTATCAGAAATAAAGCTGCAAGAGAAGGAGAAAACTGAAGCCAGAAGGAAGGTTGAAGACAAGTACTCTGTGACGAGAGAAACTTCCCTGTCAACTTTCACGGCTGGGCAAGGCAGCCATTGTAGGACTGACTCCGAAATTACAAGTTTCCAGAAGAAGCTAGAAGCCAAAAAAGTAGATGAGCTTAAACAGAAGATAGATGAGCTAACCCTTGCTAACAAAAAAGCTGATAAAACTATTAAAGATCTGAAATATGAACTGAATGAAATTGAGCTTCAGAAATCATCAACAGAAGAAAAGTCTCGTTTAATAAAAGAAAAACTAGATAAAGTCAATAGTGAACTTAAGTGCCTCAAAATTAAGTTGGAGGAAAAAGACCAAGCAGAGCAGGGATATTTGCAACAGTTGAAAGAACTGGAAAAGCAGCTGCATAAAACCACAGATAAAGCTGAGGAGGTGATGCAAGAAGCTATAGATCTTAAGAAAATTAAGATGAACTATCAGGAGGAGCTGAAATCTGTTCAACAAGAAAAGGCACAGCTAAGAAGAGAAGTAGAGGAATTAACTAGATCACAGGCAAAATCTGAAATCACTATCAGACATTTAAATTCACAAATCAGTTCTCTTCAAAAAGAGAAGCTGGCAGCTGAACAGAGAACACAGTCATGCAAAGGAGAAGCAAATACTCTTCAAGATCAGTATAAGAAAATTCAGGAACAGTTGCTTCAAAAAACAAAAGTGGAGAAAGAAAACCACCGGGAAATTCAGATGCTGAAGAATGAATTAGCCAAAAGTAATCAGACGTCAGGAACACTGAAACGAGAGATAGAGGACCTTACTAAATGGAATACTGAAACAAAAGTACTGATGAAGCAAATTCAGTCTGAATCGGAGAAGATGACTTTGGAAAAGCAAAGCATTCAGAAGAAAAATGATGCATTAAAAGCCCTGGCAGATGGTTTCAAAGAGCAACTGCATGCAACCAATGAACAATTGCACAAGCAAACAATAATTGAGCAAGAATTCATATGCAAAATCAAAAGCCTAGAAGTTGATCTAGCGAAAGCAAAAGACTTAGCTAGTGAATATAAACAAAAATGTGATAAACAAAGTGCTTCCACTCTAAGCATTGACCGGGAGGTTCAAAATCTAAATGCCCAAATGAATGCCCTAGCTATGGAAAAAAGAATGAATGAGCAGAAGATACAATTACACCAAGCTCATATACAAGAGCTAAATAGTAAATTGAAAAAATTACAGGATGAACTCCATCAGAAGACTCTGGATGAACAAATGGCACGCAAGAAGATGATTCTGTTTCAGGAAGAATCCATTAAGTTTAAACACTCTGCAGAGGAGTTTAGGAAAAAAGTTGAAAAATTACTGGAATCCCATAGCATCAAAGAAAAGGACGTTTCTGGCATAAAACTAGAATGTATTGCTCTTCAGCAGGAAAAGCATATGGCTGAGGAAAACATCAGGTTGTACAAGATCCAAATGGAAGATCTGCAAGAAAGGCTTAAAAAATGTCAGGAACAACTGCAGCAAGGGAAGCAGGCTGAGCTGGACTATCACCAGAAGTGCAGGAAACTCGAGGAAGAGTTGGAAGTGCAGAAGCGCACAGTTGAGAGCTTGAAACAGAAAATGGACCTGCAGGTCAAGGAGAGCGAACACAGGTTTCTTTTGGTTCAGAATGAAGTTCAGCAAAACAATAGACTCCAAGATTCTGGATTTAAGTTGAACTGTGAGAGAAGAGGCAATGATTTCAATTACCTGAGTGACAGTGCAGCTAGAGAATTTGATCAGCTTGCTCCATATGCAAAACCCAGCTCACCTTTGCTAAGGCAGAAACAGGAGAGATCAGGTTTTAAATCTGATCAAATAGAAGAAAATACCTTGTTTGTGAGCACTGATGATACGGGGGGCAGAGGCTTGAGCTGACCTCCTTCTTTTCCTTCTGGTCACCGGAGCAACTTGTACCAGTGCTGAAG
>JAOXNG010000021.1:95156384-95167104 GCA_028566535.1 Scolopax minor
GGTGCAGTTCCAGATGTCAAGAATAAACAAATCGCTAGAAGAAGATGCAACCTCCCCCTCTTTTACAGAGTTTGTTTCTCAAACGAGTACGGAGTTCCAGATAACTTTTGACAAAGCAAGCCAAATCTCTGTTACATCTGAAGGGGACAGATTGAGAAACAGGAGCCTACACAGTTCCAGGCAAACTATTAGACATGGAGAAGACATGAAACATGAATTAGGAGTGGTAAAACTGCATCCCCTGGAGGTACACGCTACATTTTGTGAGGGTTTGTCTTCCTCGTGCTGATTTTTGCTGTTCTGTCTGGTTGGTTGGTTTTAGTTACGCTTTATCACTATTCTGTATTCTCTCTGGTGTTTCTTACGTTCTTACCTTGGTGAAGGGAACCCCTTCATTCTTGCTGGCACAAAATGTTTTTCATTAGGTCTTCATAGCAAACTTAATTTGTTAATATCTAAGAAACACATTTTTTTAAAAGTTTGGAGGAATTCATATACACCGCTGTATTGGGATTGGTGAAAATAAGAAGTTCATGTAGTAGCATACAACAATTACTCTTGCTTAGTCTAGTCGTACTCCTGTTACTGAATAAATATTTGAAATGTCAAATGCACTTGAAAACTCTAAATATTTACATTTCTCTGCTCTCCAATGCTAGTAGCAGTTCCCCTTTCTGACTTACATTCAGGTTCTCCCTTTTGTTTCTCTGGTGGTGGATTTAGGAGTGAATTATGCACAGCCTAGTTCTGCAGATGTATTTCTCATTGTGTCCAAAAATTCCTATTTACAGATAGCGAAGAACAAGCAGTATGACATGCATGTTGAAGTGACATCATTAAACCAAGAAAAAGACAAGACTTTTGGTAATGAAGAGAGAATGTTTGAGGGATACAAAACATCCGAAGGGTTTAGGAGAGAAGACTTTGCAAAGATGAGCTCTTTCTTAGGAGAAGAGATTTTGAAAACTGTTGATGATGCTGCTGCGCAGTTGGAATATTTTACAAAGGAATATGATGATATTAAATTTCAAGGTCTCCGACATGATGTAACTGCCAGGCAGTTGGTTGAAGTCAAGCTTTTAGACAGGCTCACAGTCGAGCAACTCCATTCAGGGCAGAAAACTATTGACGAGGTTCAGAAAAGTCTTGAAAAATTTTTAAGCAAGCCTACAGCTATAGCTGGGCTGTACCTGGAATCCAGCAAAGAGGTACTCTCTTTTGCTTTAGCAGCAAAGAGAAAAATCATAGGAAAAGCATTGGCGTTAGCATTTTTAGAGGCTCAGGCAGCTACTGGTTTCATCATTGATCCCACAACAGGTCAGAAATTCTCTGTTGAGGATTCGGTCAGTAGAGGGCTTGCAGATGCTGAATTCAAGAGCAGACTGCTTGAGGCAGAGAAAGCTGTTTTGGGCTATTGCTTTTCTGGGAAACTGATGTCTGTGTATCAGGCGATGGAGGCTCGACTCCTAGAAAGAAAAAAAGGTAAAAACATTCTTGAGGCTCAGATTGCAAGCGGAGGGGTCATTGATCCTGTAAGAAGTGTTCGTGTGCCTCCGGAAACCGCCGTGCAGTTTGGCTTGCTTAATAACACAACTTTAAAATTTTTGCATGAACCTTCTAGTAACTCAAAATGTTTTCAAAATCCGAATACCAGGAAAGCTGTGTACTACTGTGATTTGCTGAAAATGTGTTTGTTCAGTGTGAGCAGTAAATGCTTTCTTCTTCCAGTTGGTGAAAGGAAAATAAGCAGCCCGTCGGCAGAGAGAAGTCATAAAATTTCTGTAGTAAACATCAAAACAGGGGCTGAAATGACTTCGTATGAGGCTTATCAAAAAAGTTATCTTGATAAAGATACATATCTTGAACTTTCCAAACAGGAATTCGATTGGAAGGAGTCTACATGTTTTGACTCGGATGGGAATTCTTTTCTTTTGCTTACAGATCTTAAAACGGGTATACAGTTTAACATCGAGGAAGCCTTAAACCAGGGTAGAATTGGCAGAGCGTTGGTCAATCAATATAAGGAGGGGTTAATTACAGCTAATGAGTTTGGAGATATTTTAGTTAGCAGTTCACAGCCAAAGAAAGATGTAAACAGTCCTATTGCAGGCTTCTGGCTTTCTGAAACCAATGAAAGAATTCCAGTTGTAAAAGCCTCACGTAAAAATCTGGTAGATAGAGTTACTGCCCTCCGGTGTCTGGAAGCTCAGGTTAGTACAGGAGGCATCATTGATCCATTTACTGGGAAAAAGTACAGCGTTTCAGAAGCTTTGCAAAGGGAGTTAATCGATGATGGTTGCGCCAAGCAAATCCAGCAGTGTGAGCTGGTCTTTACTGGGATCATTCACCCTGTGAGGAACACGGTCATGTCAGCTATTGAAGCCATGCACATAAACGCCGTAGAGAAAGACGTGGGTATGCGCTGCCTGGAGTACCAGTTCTTGACTGGTGGGTTGATAGATCCAAAGTCTCACTCCAGATTAACGATGGAAGATGCGATTAAGAAGGGTGTTATTGATGCTGTCACAGCTACAAAGATAAAAGACGAAAAATCACACGTTAAAATTTTAACATGCCCCAAAACGAAGAAGAAGGTGACCTACAAAGAAGCTTTAGAGAGAGCTGTTTTTGATTGCCACACTGGGCTGCGATTGTTAGAAGCAGCTCAGCCCATGAAAACAGGAATTTCCAGTCTTTACTATAATTCGTAATGGAACAAAGATGTTAGTAGTCATCTTGGGGCCTGCTTTAAAACCCCTTCAAGTCAAGGAAAAGATCCAAGGTGGTCTTTATGGAAAAGCATAAATGGTATTTCTAAAGTAATCATAAGTGGCTGTAAAAGAAATTAGCACAAACCACTGAAACTGGAATTAGACATTACTTGTTACAAAGCTGAATTTTATAGATAAATTTAGGCAGATCCATAATTTGAAAATGCAGACTGTGTGTTCAGTCTTTTCCTGAAGGCCTGGTGTGATGTTGTCTACATGTAGGTAGTATAAGTCAAACCTTATACCCAGATTGGTGAAGTGAACGTTAGTGCAAAATGGGTCCATTTAGGTGAGACAAGAATCACATTCTGATATTTAAAATTGCTCATTTTGCAAATGAAGACAGTGCAGTGTTTCATGTGACCTGATACTTAATTTAATATTATACAACAATTTGTAGATATCATTTATTTTCCAAAAGTGGCAGTAAAGTATACAGGGGTTGAATCTGCAGTTTAGTAAACACGTATGCATAAGGAATTTTTCTCATATTTCATTAATTTTAATGGGCTACTCATATCCTAATTTTTTCTCTCACTTCAGCTAACATTTTTTTTTAGAATTGTTTTCATGCTCTAATAGGCAAGTGAGTTGCAATAACATATCAAATTAAAAAAAAAATTTTACTTGTGATACAGGGAAGGGCTTAAGTACTTAAACTCTGCAGTTTCAAACTACTAACGGGCTGTACTACTATAAAAAGAAGTGTGTCTTCCTGTGCAGAAAAAGATGAAATGTCTCAGTATTTTACTTTTATTATGCAGACATAAAAGCAATGTATTCTTCCTAATTGTAATTTAGTAATCCATATGCATAGATTGCAAAATCCTGATCTATGCTGGCTGTATATATCCACACCTGAGGGTAATGCAAAGGCAGCAATTCAAAGATGCTCTATATGCAAATGTTGTTTAGATTTTTATCTGCTGAGTAATGGCTGGGAAACTATGCTTTTTCTTAATATCAATCATTTTATAATGAATGTGCATGCATATGAATAAGCATCATAGTTGTGATTACAAATAATTTGAGGAATTATTTTGTTAATGTCTGTAATTATGTGGCATTTTTGTTCCTATATCAAAGTGTTGCCGTAATGCACGTGGTGGTAAATAAAAAGCAATCACTTTATGTTTATGGGATAATGCTGCCATTGTGGTAGGATTGTGTTTCTAGGGATGGTGATGTTAAATATTCCAGCAATTTACATTCACATGTTTTTTACAATTTGCGGTGCTCATCAGAAGTCAATGGCAGAAGAAAAGAAGGAGCATGTTGAGAAAGCTGGGGATTTACTGAAATGGGTGTCAAATCTCAGCAAGACACTCAGCAAAGAAGAAGGAGAAAAGGCTGAAAAGACAGATTTACCTAAGCAGCAGGTACACGGACGTCTTTTGGTAAAGCACCACTTCCTCTTTTTAGCTTTTTGTGCTGATTAAAGTGTGAGAAAGTATTCCATAAATTATTATTATTTTTTTCTCCAAATCACCATCTGCATTTTACCAAAGATACAGTTTCACATTTGGTTGCGAGTGGAGGGTTGGGTGAAGGAACACCAATGTTTAGGAACACAAACATGTCACTGGTGCAAGTTGCTTTTTGTGGGCCTGGCGTGTGACACAGCCTGACACTGCACAGTGTCACTGCAGAGAAACTAGACCCTGCAGGCTCTAACTCTGCCTCTGGAGAGGGACATCCTGCCAGGATGGCACTTGGTAGGTCTGCCCCCTTGTCCTGAAATAGTTTGGTCAATCAGTCTGGTAGCTTCCAGGTTCGCACCAGGAAGGGGAGAGTTGGCCTGAAGGCCAACGTTTTTTAGTTTGAGGGGTTATCTTATGAGATAGTCAAAATTACTGTCTTAGGGAATACAGCAGGTGCTGACTGAGTGTTCTCACACTCGTCCCCAGGCTGCTGGAGTGGCCCATCTTGCCACCTTTGTGTTCAACAGGTACGTTGTCGTTGTGTACAGGTGTAACTCTGACCCATAAATTTCCATCTGTGAAGTTGGCTGTCATTTCTGACAGCTCAGCTGCTAGATTTATCCCACAAAATAGCTTAGTGACACCTAAAAAATTTTCAGGAGGTAAAGGTCTACCTTTCAGTGTTGTCAACACTGAGCAGCAGAGGGACGGAGCGGTCTCTTTTCCACATCCCTCAGTCCAGGGTTGGATGGGTGGTCATGCAAATGTGATTTTGGCCCTCCTGGCAGCCTGATCCTGATTTGGGCACAAGTGCTGGTATCAGTTAAAGCCATTGGAGCAGCGTGTGCATAAATCAAGCTTGCTGTAAGCAGGTAGGCAGTCCTACCATCCCCATGGCCATTGGTCCCAGCACACTGTTGGTAGAGAACCAGTGCTAGTCCATCACTGAATCTATCCCTACACCACAAGAACAAGTATTGAATTGTATTGATTGATAAATCACTAATAGTTAGGATCAGGATTTGCAAAAATGTTCAACACTGGTCTTTTTCTGTAGTTGTTTGTGGCAACAGCACAAACCTTTGTCAGCGTTGGGCCAGTGCCCAACTCCATAGAGCATCTCAGCACCAGAGCAACTATGGCTGGCATCTGCCCTGTCCACCTGAGCCCTCAGCAGGTCACCTGCAAGTTAGCTGCCTCAGGTTCCTCCAGCCTGTGGGAGAGGGGTGTTTCCCAAGGGTGTTATTCTCCCTTGAGAAGTGGCCCAGTGAGGTAGGGTCACCTTCCTGAGGTGCCTGGTTTTAGGTCTCCATAACTAGCATAGGTGCCTTGACAAACTTGTAGAAACATGTAGTGACTTGATAACTAGCGTTAGCCAAAATACATTTCACACAGTGCTGTGTAGTGTAGGGTGGGTGTAGTGTTGGGGTGTCACCGTGGAGCGGGTGGAGAAGCCGGTGCCAACACCGTCAGGGCATACACAGCAGCCATGGTGATGCCACTTCCATGAGCAAAGTGGAGCTGGTGATGCCACCTGCTGCCTCAACCTGCTCCCATCACCTTGTGCAGTGCCTGCAGGGCTTGCTCTCTTGGATCCTGTCCGAGCAGCAGGCTGGTGGTGAGGTGGTGACTTCCTGCTGATGATTGCAAAGGGAGACCCCGTTCAAGACCATGCTCAGCCTTTTGACATGATGCACCCAGGGACAGAACGGGTTCTGTCCAGACCCAGGTGCCCAGGGTGCCCGAGCACTTTGCTAGAGTTCTCTTGGCACCAATGTTGAACATATCTTGGGCTTGTTAATGAAGCCCTAGACTCCTTTTTGACATTTTGCCTTTATTTATCCAAAATTAGTGTTTTTCTCTGAAGACACTACAGGTGGTTTTTCAGAAAAGTTCAAAGATAACATTCTCCCAAGTTCTTCTGCCAGAACAAGTGCTTTAGTGAGGGTGATGCAGAAATCATGGCAGGGTCAATATAATATGTAATTCATTTTTTCCAAATGTCCAATGTTGTATTTGTCTCTGTGGTTTAATTTCATGAGGGTTTGTGGCCTTCTGGTATCGTTTTTTAAAAAGTTACTGTCTCTCCTTGTGGTGAACAACTTCTTTCACATGAGCATCGTACACATATCTTTATAAAGCTGCTTTAAACTGTGCCAACTGTAATAAGTGGTTTTACATCATTGGTTAATTTTCAAACAAATACTATGTAAAAATAAATCCTTTTTTGTCTCAGCTAATAGTTTGTTGATACAAACAGCTTATTTAACCAAAAGGCATGGCACAACAACTTATCTGTGTATAAATGATACAAATCCATAATAAATAACGTCAGTCTAACAATTAGCTGATACTGGAAGAACAAAAAATAAATAAAATTCTTATGCTATTTAGTCGCAGATAGATATATTATGTTGTTTGTTTGTTTTTCTTTTTATATATGTCCATAATTAAGCCTTGAACACAGGCTGTTTATTTTTCAGATTTCCCTGGATGAAATGTCAACCAAGAGAGAACAAATTGCTGAAGCTCTGCAGACCACTCAGTCCTTTTTAGCTAAGCACAGTGACAAGTATGCCACTTCTTCATTTTGGAATAGTGTAAATTCATTGAATCAGTACATACTGTTTGCTTAAAAAGAAGCCATATCCTCACTTTCCAGTTCCAATTACATTCCCCATACAAATACGGGAGGTTTTTTTCTTCTAATTTGATAATTTTGACTTCCTGTTTGTGGAAGCTTGGTGCAGTTTTGTTTATTTTATTTTGTTTATTTTTATTCTTATTTTATTTTGTTTATTTCAAGAATTTGACTATCTATTTCACTATTGAAAACTATCTATTTCTGGTCAGCTTAAAAATATTAGATAGTATTTTTTCATTAGAAGTCAAGCTAATTAACAAATTAGTAGTAAATTTGTACTTGAACTATATGCCACAAGTTTGTTTCATCTATGCCTGAAATCAAACTGGTTTAAGATGCTAAAGTGCTGGAGCTATCTCAGGACTCCTTGCTGGTTGACTGGGAATCAGTAGGCAAAGGCCCAGGCAAATGTGAAATGATTTAGTGATAACTCTGTGTAAATTCTAGATGAATGTAGCTTCTTTTCCTGAATGACTACAAGCAGCTCATAACTTTCTTGACCATTCTGTAATTAGAGTGTCTTTTTTTTCAGACCACTTTTACCAGTTTCAACCCCTTTTTTTAAAAGAAAGGTAAGCAGATCGCTCCCTGCAGGTTACAAATTACTCAGAGATCTCCTTGTATTTTTCTTTTTTTCTGAATAGAATGACAGATGAAGAAAGAAATGAAATGGAAAAGCAAGTCAGATCCCTCCAGGAGAGCTACAGCTTGTTATCCAATGAAGCTTTGAAGCAGCTGCAGGAAGCACAGTATCTGGATGATGAAAAGATGGAAGAAAAGGTAACGAGATTGAAAGTTACACTTGAGTCTCTTTTGAGGTTTGCTGCATGGTTTTGGAACCACACGTGATCAGTGAAAGAAGAAGGTGCAATTAACAGTGTGTAAAGAAACCTGAGATTTAATTGTCTGAAGGTTTTGTCTATTTGCTATGGAATACTGTGTGTGACCTTACCTGTGCGTACAAACATTCTGCTTACCAGATTTTTTTGTGAGTGAAGAGTCTTAATAATGTGTGCCTTGCATGAGGAAAGATAAACAAATCATTCATCTCTTACCTCTTCTCTTAAAAGCCATCCTTTGACTGCTAGATACGTCTGTGTTTCTGCCGCAAAAATGACACCATAAAATAACATGTTAATCTCCCCCATATATCATCAGAAATGTCCTAGAGGAGATCTACTTTCAGTTTTTCTTAAAATTTATCTGAATATGAAAATGGGAGCACATAACGTGATCAGCTCTGAGACACTACAAATACATATGTTAATGGATCTTCATCTTAAATATGGAATTGTCAAAAATTATGTCGCAAATGAGTGTTCTCTTATACACATAGAGGCAGTGTCTGTGTAATTAGTTCAGATAATGTTGCCAAACTGACTTCATGCTTTCCATGCAAACTAAATGCTGTATTTGGTGCTAGAGTATCTGATTCCATATCGTTGAGTGTCTTTCCAGAAGTGCTGTATGCTGTAAACATGAATAGCATGGTGGTTGTTTTGAATCACATACTGTTTCCAAATATTCTAACCTTTCACAGGCATTTAGAGCATGACAATTTGCCTTTCAGGTATATGTTCTATTTGCTCACTCTGCAATCATTTCTTCTATTGTCTTTCACTAACCCTATTTATGTATGCAAAGCCTAGGTTTTCAATTCACAGATGCATGTTGATTTAAAATCTTTTATCACATCGTGTGCTGTTGAATGACTGACATAGATCACTTGCGCATTTTGAGCTGCTAACATTCACAGCATTCCTCAAGGCCCGGTAAGTACTTGTTTTTATGCTTATCATGCATTTAAAATCAAAAGAAAATCTAAAATACGCAGTCTGAAAATAGTGATAGCTTTTCTTTTATATTCCTTTTTAGGTGAATAAAGTCGTTGCTGGTGTCATTGACCAAACGACTGGAGAAGTCCTTTCAGTCTTTCAGTCTGTTTTAAAAGGTTTAATTGACTATGACACTGGAATTAGATTGCTCGAGAATCAGCTGATCCTTTCTGGAATCATTTCTCCAGAATTAGGAACATGTTACGATTTGGAAGAAGCTAAAGCTCATGCTTTAATTGATGAGCAGACTCTGTTGCAGTTGCAGGAATTAAGTAATGCAAAGAAGCTTATTTCAGAATCATCGTTATCAAATCTTCCAGTTGTGTCAGCTTTAGAACAAGGTCTAATTTCAGAACCTTTGGCTATTAAAATTCTTGAGAATCAGCTTTCAAGTGGGCACTTGATTTTGCCATCTACTGGAGAAAACCTGACTTTGCAGAATGCTTTCCAGAGAAACCTGATTTCTCCAACATTGTATACAAAGCTTCTAGAAAGACAAGACACGTGGAAAGGCCTCATAGACCCCAACTGTGCTGAGAAGATTTCTCTTGAACAGATGGTTCATAGAAGCGTAATACACGAAAAATCAGGGTTAAGACTCCTACCTGTGAAACCACAAGAAAAAGGTAGAATCACACTCAAATGTGGAAGGAAGATAACTATTCTGAGGGCAGCCCATGAAGGACTCATCGATCGGGAAACAATGTTCAGGCTGCTGGGCGCTCAGTTAATGTCTCGGGTATACATTTGCACGTGGGGGACTCTTTCCGTGTTTGCAGGCATGTGTAGGGGCACGCACGTGTGTTTGTGTGTGGCTTCAGCCCCGTTGTCTACAAAAGGAAATGTGGGCCTGATTCTCCTTAGAGCTGTTATGCCTTTCTCTCAGCAAATCGCATTTGTACCCGGGCTCTTTTCCGCTGCGGAGAATGAAGAAGGGAGATTTATATAAAAATATAAATTAGGTCTTCTGTGTGTTTGGGAGCTGTCGCAGCATGTACAGGAGGAAATATAAACAAGGTGAATGCAGGGTGTTTATATGGAGTGATGCTGTGACAGCGTATGTGTTGGCAGGAGTGCTGCCTGCAGTCTCTGGTTGTGTCTCTGGTGTGAGTGTGGAAGGCTGTAAATCACAGTGTGTTCAGGAGGGAACACTGCCACTCCGCCTGCAAAAGCCAGGGAGAGATTTTTTTTGAAGCAATGGGACTCGTTTTTCAGGCTGAACAAAAGGGTCACTAGAAACCCAAGCTTGAGGAAAATATCATCTAAGACATTTTGACTGGGAGTCATCTGTAATCCACATCCACCAGCTCATTTCCATCCAGACCCAAAACAGCTGCATGGCTGTTTACACATCTCTCCCAGTGCCAGGTTTTGGTGGCCCTACTGGACCAGTTCTTTGGTATGTCTGCAGTTTTGCTAATGCATTTCGGGTCTTTCCTGTTGTATCTTCAGTTATCTCAGTCTTGACATGGTCTCGTGATGTAGTTGGCATCTCTACGCCAATGCGCTGTCTCCTGGAGAATCTGTATCCATACAGATGTGTATACCATATCACTCACAACTCATCTAATGTAGGTGAGACCACCTCAGTAAAGTAGCTGTATCATTTTCAGTATCCCTGCAGGCAGGTTTTGCCTGAGCCCTGATTTTGTTCTTGCTCAACTGTGAACTCGAGCTGCAGACTCTGGAGTTCCCTTCTTTGAGCCTGAGCTTGGCTTAAAAGTTATTTCGTGTCCCTCCAAAATCATTGCTGTTTCCCAGAAGAGCACTTGAGTCATTATGAATCCCTGCATTTCCTCTCAGGCAGGAAGGATTGAGGGGTTTCAGGAAGAGGATGCTTTACAAGGAGACGTCTGCTTTCCCTTGCCATGCCCTGTCACACACAGACGCCGAGATTCCTGCCAAAAAGCCATTGCCTGTAGAAAATAAAGTGTAGGGGAAGATGTTGGGACATGAGTGAATTGTGGGATAAGGGCAGGGTTTTAGGTGGGATGCCTGATGCTTTTGATACTGGGCGCAATAAAACAGATGCTTGTGACAGCACTGGGG
>JAOXNG010000021.1:95169016-95179902 GCA_028566535.1 Scolopax minor
GATACACACTGCAGGCCTTCCCTGGGTGGCAATACCGTTACACGTGATGGATCACCCGTGGGGGACAGTAGCAGCGCAGCAGAAGAAAGTGATGTTACATTTGATAAATTACTGCTGTGTGACAGCAGTTCTGACTCTTCAGTAGAAGGAGGTAATGGCATCTCAGAGTTTGGAAGTAACTGCTTACAGCATGAACGTGGTGAGATAGCCTCTGAAGATGACAGCTCTCCGTTTGATGATGATGATGATGTCTATGAAACACCTCAGGTTGATGATGATGACAGTGATGTCAATGATAGTTCACAAATTGATGACGATGATTCCTATGAGACTCCTCAAGGCGATGATGATTTTGATACATTGGAGTTGAGGGATGATGATGCACCAGAGTCAGAATTGTCTGGACCATCAGTTCCGTTAGGTTTTCTAGAGGAGAGAGGTGGTCTAGTAACCCCAAGAGAAGAAACCTGCTCTTTTCAAGAACTTGCAGCTCATGTTGGAGGGAGTGTCCATGTAGATCTGACAGGCCCACCTGAGAGTCTAAATACAGCTTCTGCAAGTGCTCAAACCGTGGAAAGAAACTCTGAGGAGGAAAGGGAAAGAACGGGGAGCTTTGGTGAGAAGGAGCAAAAATTGCCAGTTACTCCGGAGAGTGAAGGGAGAAGGGAGGGAGCCCTTAGTTCTTTACAAAAGATGGATGAAGCAGAAATAGGAGACAGAACTGAGGAAGATGAAATAGAAGTGGAAAGTGACTCCTATGAGGATGAATCTGAAGGAACACAGGAAGAGGAGGATTATGATAGTTATGATGACTCTGACACTGATTCTGACAGTGATGAAGAATTGGATATTTTTTACTCACACCATCGGTGTATAAACAAAGGTGACCAGCTGTTAATTTCCTTAGGAGACATAGAAAATAGTGATAAAAATAATCAGAATATTAACGACTTTTGCTATTCTTTAAGCCACAAGAGAGGGTATCCTTTGCAATCCCAGTCTAGCCGTGAAAATGGAGGACAATCCTCGGGAAGATGTGAATCTGCATCGGATGTTTCTGAGGAAAGATGTGTTAGTCTTCCATGTACAAGCGAAGATGAATATGGGACTTGTGTCAGAAGTAAACACATGTCACAAGATACTACTGAGCCTGTTCAGTCTGAAAATACCTTTGACACTAAATGGACATCCTGTAAGAGTGAAGAAAATAATAAAACGCAGCTTGAGGTTCGAAGTTCTCAGCTTCTTGATGACATTGTGACATCTGACATTAGTGTAACAGCCTTCCCAATCACAAGGCAACATGATGATGAAAGTACTCAGACAAATTTGCTTCTCTCAGAATGCTTTATTCACAGTGTGAATAAAACCAGTAGTACCACGCCAACGTTAGAGTCAAATAATGGGCACAGAGAGAGAGAAGCTGTATTTGCAGAGGAAAAAATATTATGTGATATGGCTGGTATGGAGCAACTAAAGGAAAGTTCTTCCCAAATGGACAATAAATTCCTTGTGGATATGTCTTATGCGAGTGATGGTGACAGTTCTCTTAGTGACCAAGTGCATCCAGTCACCAGTAGGAAGCATGGTCAAGTAGGAAGAGATTGTGAGATTCATACAGAAAATAAAAATTTTATGGAGGAGTGTGATATCACGGTGCAAAGTAAAAGTCCCATTCAGATGGAAAGCCTTGGGGAAATATTTGATGCATCAGTAATTAAAGCGGATAGAGAAACTCCTGTTTCAACTGAAGAACAAGTAAACGTTGATCAAGCTTTGCTTGGCATCGGAGGTAGTGCAAAATCAGATGAATTTAAGAGAGATTTTAATGTTTCCACTTATTTGAAACAATATATTACAGATGTAAAAGAAGGCCGCCATTCAGAATTGGATAAAATGGAATCCCTTTGCTTTGAGGACAGGGAAAAGGGGGAAAAAAGTATACAGAACAAAAAGGATTTTCTGCTAAATATGGAAGAAATGCATTCAAGTCCATTTAACACTTACTCTTTTCCCCTGGGCGATACAGGGAAATCAAAGGAAATCAGCAGCACTGAAGAAACAGGGAGAGGTATCTATCAAAATACCGATGACTTTCTTAAAGATTTTTCAGAAAACAAGGGCATCAATGATAGCGAATTTTCCCCAATAAAAGCAGGTGCTTTAGGCAGTTCTGAGGATGCCAAAGAGTCAGGGGAAGGGAGTGAAATGCCACCTTCTGGGAGTTGTATCCATATCACTGATGTTTCTTCTGCAATTGTGAGCAGCACAGGGGCTGACCTGAGTTATGGGCCCCGGAAAGAACTTGAGGCGCTGAAAAACACACAGGGAGAAAATTTCATGGCCAGTGAGACTTCTTCGCTTGGAAATGATTTCAAAAAGCAAATGTCCATGGAGTCATTACAGAAGGAATTAGATTCCTGCAAAGATTTTCAAGTAAAGGAAAGTATTTCACAACTGCCAGAAATGACTGACATGCTAATGGAAGACTTAAGGAATATATTACAAAGGAAATTGAAAATGGGACATGTGTACTGCAAGCAGGAGGGCGAACCCCTAAGTTATTCTGATACCAAAGTTTTAATGCAAAATTTACTTAAAATGGTTAAAAGCACACAGCTTGGGGGTGATACATCTGGCGAGACAAATCTCAAGCAAATAAGCAATGCTGTTAGAACTGCATTAATGGTTACCCCGGCGTGCACAGAGTCAAAGGACAGGGATGCTCTTCCATTGCCTTGGCCTGACTGCAAAAGTCCTGATCTTCTTTGTGATATTCTGAAGCAGGAATCCTGCAAGCAAAAGGTGGATGATCCAGGTGAAAGGAAGAGTGAAACAGATGTGAAAGCTCCTGGTCCAAAACTTACTATTTCTGAACTTCTGGAGATTTTTCAAATCTCACCTGGAGATGAAAGTCCAAGCAAGTTAGAGGAGCTGATAAGTGGTTTGATTACAAGCTCACGGGTTGCTGATATCACCACAGAATGTGAGGGTAAAGGCAAAGTAGATGGGCTTTGTACTCTTTTCTCAACAGAACAATCGGAGTTTGGATCAGAAACTGCTGAAGAGAAGACATTGGCAGATGACCCAACCAGTGCTTGGAAAAGAGACCAGGAGCATGGGAAGACAGAGAGCCTCTCCAAAGGCTTTACTGAGCCTGTTTTCAAAAGAAGTGAAGCGGTCCTGGAAGACACCCCCACTAACATGGTAAGTTATATATATATACTTTATATATATATATATAAACAACAGCTGCTGTATGCCGTGTCCTGTGTTAAAGGACTTGCACGAATCCTTCCAAGTGCTGGAGAGAATAATTAAACTGGGAAAATGGTCGAAAAATTAAAGGAAAAAATTTAAAATAAATTGTAACGAAAGCAAAGACATTTATTATTTTCAAGTCTGTCAGTTTGGAAAACCTTTTCTTGTTGTTAAAAATCATTTTCAGGTGGATGGAGTACAGCAATGCTTAAAGTTAGCAGAGAAAATGCAAGGACATTTGGCAGTGCTTCAAGATATGAAAAGCCACCTAGATAACCAGCAGCCTGTTAGTAACAACCTGGAACTACTAAAAACTGAACTGGAACAACTAGAGGTAAGTGAAGTGCTCTTTATGCTTGTACTTTTGATGGTGCTTGCTAGGAAAAGCCCTTAGATAAAAAAAAAAAAAAAAAGAGATTTCAAAAATAATTAAAGTCATTCATGTTTAAATGTCTTTCTTGCCCAGTAGCTTAATGCATTTTATATATATTCTCTTTGTAGTCATTTGAATCAAGACTGGCTGCCTTTGCAATTATCCTAAAAAAGGACATGAAGTTGACAGAAGAGTTCTTAAAGTTTTGTCACAGGGATATTCCTGAAGAGAAAGTTCAAGAGTTGAAGATAAGCTATGACCGTTCGCAGGAGGCATTTTTGGTGGTCTGTGATACATCTTCAAAACGAGCAAAGCAAATTGTCTGTGCTGTTGACTCAGAAATGGTATGTTTTTATCAGCGTACATTTTAACCTTGCTTCTCTTCAAGATAGCTCAGCTAAAAAGAAGGGTTTGGTTCTGCTTTATTTTGTTTTATATCAATATAAAAATACATCCATCATTCTACTTAATGGGATAGAAGATGTGATTAGACTCCAAGGGCATAAATAAATATATCATTTCCCTTTCTAGTCTAAACTTGGAGCGGTACACCAGCAACTTTTAAGCAAACTGCAGAGATTTGCAGACTGGATCACAGAAAACAGTAAAATCATGAATGACTTCATAATGAATACTGATGATATAGAAGAGATGACAAAAAGTTTACAGATACTTAAAGTAAGTATCCTTTATGGCAGGTGTTGGTGCTTCTGACAAACGTTACTACTTACTATGAATTATTATCTAGTCTTTATAAACCTGCTGGTTAATCTCTATTCCTTAAACAGACAGCTAGAACTAATTGCTTAGGAAGAAAACTACTTTATAATCCAGTCAAAAAATCTTGTTGATTTGCTTTTTATCTTGAAAAAATTTTGATAGAGTTTGGCTCACTAAGAAAGCTGTTGGTTCTACTTATATTTGTTGCAATAAAGTTGACCCCTTTTGGAAATGTAATTTATAATATAACATTTCAGTAATTAAAATTGGATTTTTATGCATAAGTTCCAAAATCTTAACTCAAGTTTAAGCCTCTTCATTACACACTCTGTGAAATGAGTCACGAAAAACAAATCAGATCCATTATTTTGTGTACTTCCTGCAGCTCTGTATGTATGAATGATAGAAATGACATTTTTTTACTGTGCTTTAACAGGATTCCAGCATGCCTGGTGACGTTACAGTGCTTGTAGCGTGTATAGATCTGGGCTACACTGCTGCAAATGGGGCTTCTCACTGTGGAGTTAAGAATAGGAATGCTTTCAAGGAAATATTTTAGCATTTCTGGGTCTTCAGACCTAGAACTTGCAAATGTTAAGCCTAACCTGCCAGAGTTGAAGCCAGTTTTCAAATATCCATGAGAGAGCAAAGAGATAGAGATGTTCAAGGTCATCTATTTATTGCTCGGACATGGATGTCCCAGCGGCAAACCGTGCACCAATTCAAATGTCGTATCTGAATGTGTCAGAATGATTCTGACAGAGAGTTTTGATTTACTGTGGCTAAACTGGCTCCCAAAAGCACTTTGGGATAGGAGCTAAATATAGAGGGTGGTGATATTTGTGTTTTAGTTGTATTGAAGTGGTCTTCCTTGCTAGTCATTTCCTTCTCTCCATTTACAGAGCAGAGCTGCGGAGCTCGGCGCTGAAAAAATACAACTGGAGTCCGCTGCGTTGGATGTTCAGTTTTTCATTTCTGAACATGCCCAAGATCTTTCTCCTAATCAGAGCAAACAGCTGCTGAGGCTCTTAAACACCACCCAGAAATCTTTTCAGGAAGCACAGGAAGCAATAACATCTCGGGTGGCAAGTTTAGAGACTCGGTTACAGGCAGCGCAAGAGCTGGGTGATCAGAAGGTTTGCCTTTCCCTGGAAATGTGTGCTGATGCTGAGGGGGTTTTGTCTATGGATGAGGAATCTTAATGCCAGCATGCACTATGAAGTGTATTCCTTTCTTCTTGGCTTTACTACAGCTACATTCATAGTTCTACAAAGATGGTATTGATCGGGTTTGGTGAACTGTAATTTTTGGCTTTCCTTGGTAGAGTCACAGAAACAGGCTATTAAATTTGAGACAGATAGAGTTAAGAGCATTAGAATCAGGACAGCCTGAGGTGACTGGGTCTGCTCGTTTTAGCAATGAGAGAAATTTTACATGAGGTTTCTCACAGGTGGTGTTTGTTTAGCAGCTATATCAGTAAAGCAGTGAGCTCTTCTGGCTTCAGCTGTATAGACCAATGAATCTGCTATCGCACCGTTGCTCATCACTTCTGTCCTGCTGAAGACTTTCTTCTCCTCTGGTTTGCCAGGTCTGCTTACGTGACCTTTTTTCTAGGTCTTTGTAGTCAAAGAACCAGATGTGCTTAAATCCATGTTAGTTTGGCTTGTTTTGACTGAGACAAGTAAGAGGGACAAACATATGAATAAGTCAGCTAAAATATTTGCAATTTTAGGCATGGGCACTGGGAAAGCTATGAGTTGAGTTGGTACATTTACCTCTTCAGGTGGCCTGCCTGCAGTTGGCAAGCATAAGCAACCTTTGTAGAGTCAAAAGTTGAGTCTTTTGGAGTCAAAGATGCTGAAGAGTCCTTTGGGAATCAGAGATGCTGATGAGATGTTGCAGTGTAACTGCATCTCCTCTTCTCTCATAAAAGAATGGTTAAGACTCAGAATCACCACCTCAGTGCTCAGTTTATGCACAATGAAAGGTGTTTTAGCATTCTGAAGACTTTGTAGTATTTTGCCATTTTAAGAGCATTTGTTTCCACCATACTTTGTGAAAGAACCATAAAACTGAGTAAAGGAAACGCACAGATAACTTTTCTAGGACTTGGTAACTGTAACAAGCTTGCATGTTTTGTTCTTTTCTGCTGCTTAAAAAGTCAACATTTTCTACTCAGGTAACATGTATTGCATACCAAAAAAAGCTAACTTGCAATCACAACTAACCTCTGTTTTGATATCCTTTTTTCAGAATTAATAGTGTTTATCACAGGTTTCAAGCCCTTACGAGACTGGATTTTCACTCCTGCTGTTTGGAGATTTCATCTTTCACCTGTGTGCATGGCCAGACTCCTAGGTGGCAATTCCATCAAACATGGTCTCTCTTACTTACAAAAGAGGTTTCCTTACAGTGTGAGGTTTATCCATAACTTCTGTACATTCATCTTGCTCTGTGTACCACTGCTATCATGTTTACAGCATACTTTACAAGGATTGCTTTGCAATATTGATACGGGAGGGTAATTTCTATTTAAGTGTCTGTTAGCTCTTGAGGAGAGGATGCTTTTGTTTCATTGTTGGATTGTGTTTGGCTCTGCTATAGGACGTGGCTGAACGGCAGCAGGAATGCAAAGAGAAGCTGCAGGAAATCTGTGATTTGCTTACGCAGACTGAAAATCGACTCATCGGCCAGCAAGAGTCTCTTGTTATTATAGACAGCAAGGCTGAGCTAGAACAATACCAGACCAGACAGGAGGTATGCACAACTCCCCTCGGGGAAGCTAAAGAAGACTGAGTACAGAAGGGAATGACTAGACTCTTTGGTTGACTGACAAGGCTGTCGTGTGAGAGGAGAGTAAAATAGAGTTGTTTGACTGCCACAAGTAAAGGTGTAATGGTGTGCATTTTAACTGAATACACTGCATTATGTGCCCGTGGGAGGAAAGAAACTTTGGAGCTAGGAGACAGTAGAATAAGGGGTACACACGGGGTACTTGAAGAAGCATTCTTGGAGCAGGCAGGAAATTTGCTGTGAATTAGCTTAAGGTTGTTCCTGTCAGGTTGTGATAAAACCGCGCTCACTGATTACTCTAATGGTATCAGGGAGTTCTTATTTCTGTTCACAGTATTTTGAAGAATTTTGCTGCGAGGCTTTCTTTTGCCCGAGGCTTTCCATTGCCTTACTTTTCCCTTGGTTTGAATTCTGGTTTTTGTAGTGCTTCCTATGATCTCCCTGGTGGCCTCACGTAACAGCCCTTTCAGTTTGCTTGCTTTCCTGTTGAACCCCTGCTGTTCAGCTGTGTCCTGTCACCTATAAGCTTTTATATGCTGACTTACACTGAGTGAGTTTATGGTAGCTGAAGGACTGAATAACTCTTCTTCTTCCTCCTCCTCCTCCCTTTAGTAGTAGTTTACTGTACTATACAGCTCCAAATCCGATCTAGTTATCTGTAAAGGCAGAAATGTCCTTATTGACCTTGGCTTGCTTTACTTATCTTCAAAGTAACACATCTTGTTTGTCAAAGTTTTCCTCATAGTGAGTGGAAAGATAGAGACACGCCTGAGGTGCCTCTTACTATTGCTTACCTGTCTTAAGAATTTATGGCTTTAAATGGAACCTAAATGGGAGTGAAGAACAGATACAGCATCTGCTTTGGGTTTTTTCTCCATCAGCTATTTGTGACTGCCAAGCAGACTACTTGTTATTTGCTGACTGATTTCTTGTAGGCACCATGTTTCAGGGCTTTAAAAAGTCTCTTCTAGATGGATCCTCAGTGAGCTGCTTGAAAGGGAGCACAGAGTTCTTTCTCAGAGAAGGAGAATTTTTTGTCTTCATACAGTATCCCCAGCAAAATCTTTCTAACATACCTGCTGAAGTGTTAAAAGCTGCAGTTTTAGCTGCCAAACTATATTCTATAATTGCTGAAAAATCTGTAGTCTAGAGTGAGAATCAAATGATCTGGTGAATAACTAGCTTACTTCTATTTGCTTTCTTTTTTCTCAAAAGGAGATACAGAAAGACATGAGAATGAGTGCCCAGACACTGGCAGAGATTGTGAAAAACACTGAAACCTTCTTGAAAGAGAATGGAGAGAAATTGTCACAAGAAGACAAGACTATTCTTGAACAGAAACTGAATGAAGCTAAGACAAAGTGTTTGCTCCTTAGCCAGAAGGCAGAAGAATCCAAAAAGGAGCTGGATAAAGCTATGACAACAGCAATTAAGCAGGAAACAGAAAAGGTTTTTAGGCAACCGTTTTATACCTTTATTCAAACTTCTAATGTGTCTTACAGGATTAGTCTTGCAACTTATTATTGATACCCTATGGCGAGATTAACATCATATTTAATTTGGGTGACTAACCTATAAAGTAAGCAGTAGTGTATATGTAAATCAAAAATGTTTAATGTTAATGTATTTTAAATGGTCTGTGTGCATATAGTATTTTGTAGTGCCTGAAGAAGATTTCTAAACTGAAGCTGTGACATTTCAATGTAGGTCGCAGCCATAGAACAGCTGGAAGAAAGTAAAAATACGATAGAAAACCTCTTGGATTGGTTGTCAAATGTGGATAAAGAAGCGGAGCACAGCCGGAAATTCAAGCAAGTGATAGAACAGAATGGAACGCACTTTGAAGAGGGAGAGGGGAAGTCTTTGGAGGGAGAGGAGGATGATGTCAATGGTAACCTGCTGGAAATTCAGCAAGGCATTGAAACTGAGGTGGATGGGCTGGTAAAAAGCACAGAAGACAATCTGAACCAGCAGTATCAGAAAGTCAAGGTACTGTTACTGAGTTTATTCAGCATTTAGGTGATAAGCTTGTCAGTCTTTATAAAATGTCAGTGAATTCAATCTCATCCTTTCTGTCATAGACTTTGGAACAGGCACTAAGGAGTTAGTGATACTCAGTGGTAAGAATTTCAGTAGTGAGAATGTATTGCAAATTTGTCACTTTTTTGCTGTTTAAGGAAAAAAAAATAAGAAATACTCTACAAGGTAAATATTAAGAATCCAGATGGTGAGCCTATTCTTAATTCTTATAGTGATAAATTAATGCAGGTAAATAAAATGCAAAAAGCAGCAACATAAATTCATACCCTTTATATGACTTTTTCAAAAGTCTCTGGAATAGCCAAATGAATCAGCCCCCGGCAGTTCCCTGTGAACATTGATTGCAAACAGCTGCAAATGCTAGTTTGCTGAAATTACAATCTTTATAACTGTAACACATGGGCAAAGCACTAATTGAAGGCTTTCAGAAGGATGAGTTGCATAAAACCACAGCACAGCATTTTAAAAATAAATTTTTCCAGGTAAGATAATTTTTATTATTTAAAATAATAAGAGCTCTTAGGACTTTTGTTGACTTACAGTTGGGCAACCAAAAACTTTCAGCTGTGGTTTGGTGGACATGTTGATGAAAATGATTATGCCGGTATTATTTTGCTGGTATTATTTTGCATTTCCTTTATTATTATTAAAAAAACACAAAACAACCTAAGAAAATTAAATAATTTAGGTTTTACTTCCATCTTTGACAGTTCTTTTCTGCACCTAATGCCTCCACGATAATTGCCCACTGTACTCATGGAAGAAAAGCATACCAGTCTATTTTACATAGCTAATTTTCATGGGAATAAAAGATCTTCAAGAATGGAGATTTTTTGAAAGAATGTACCTGAAATACAGTTTTTAATTGGCATACAGTTCTAGTTCCTATGACTTACTGGTTTTTTATGAGAACGAAACAATTTAAATGTGTAGATTGTGTCTCAGTCTTTAAAGTTGAATAGACCTGTTTTACATCCAAGTATATTTGATATGAATCCCTGCTCTTGAAACTGAAAAATGAAATGAAAATAAAATGGATAATAATGTTTGTTCATTAAATATAAGAAGAAAGTGCCTGTATTTTTAATGTTTGATCTTTCACTGCTTGTGGTCTGTTTGTCTGAAATGGTAGCTACAATATATTTAAAAGGAAAGGGAACAATTTTGATTTGGAAAGTTGCCTACTTTTGAATGCTTTATTTGATAAATCCTAGACAAGAGATAAAGAAAATTTTGATTACGCTAAGCACACTATCCTAAATGTTAAGTAATAAGCAAATAATTTTTAGGAAAAAAAAATTAAAGAGGTTGATAATGTCTAGCTTTACTATACAGAGTTGTGTTTTAGAAGTACAGGGTAGTGTTTGTGTGAGAGATACATATCCTAGTATTTCAGAGTTCCAGGGGTATTTGAAGCTTCCCTTTTGGTCATGGCCTGTATTTCAGCCTGAATTTAACATTGGGTTTGTGTAAAATCTTGAAAATGCACAGAAATATGATGAGGAGGAGTCATGCTCTCACTTCAATTATTCACAAAACATTTTAAAATAAATAATATGAAAATTAGAAAAGCTTTTTATCTTTTTAGCCCTTGTTTTACTTGTTGTTTCTAGGCAGAATTCAGTAGAGGTTTCAAGGTGGTAATGGTCTAATTGGAACCGTCTGAAAAGCTGCTGATGATAATTTTTTTAAATTTTAT
>JAOXNG010000021.1:95234568-95246329 GCA_028566535.1 Scolopax minor
AAAAAATAATTACAAACTGCATACCATAGACTTAGGATAAAAGCAGAGACCCCTGGAAAGAGTGCTCCCAAGAGCCAGAAGAGACTGACTCTAGTTTGAATCAATCTCTGCTGCCACCAGGCAACAATGAGGAGACCATAGGTTGCTAATGTAACCCAAGACTCTCTAATGAGCTCCCATTCCCAATAAATCCTTTGGGGCAAGTGGAATACTTTAAACAGCATTTGTGGAAGGTCTCAAAAGAAGTGCAGGGAAACCAAGTCAATCCAAATAAGTAACTGCATCAGAATAGCTCAGGAGGGCACCTCCCCATCTCGGCATTGCCTGGGACTGACTCACTGCCAGTTCACGAGTTATGAAGTAAAGCCCACCCCCCTCAAGAAAGCATAAGGAAAATTCAATACAGGCCTCCTTCTCTTTAGTCTTTCCCAGGGTTGAGAGGGGGAGAGCAATCCAAAGCTGTCTCCAATGGGAATTTTGCTGGTGCTGTAGGATCATACATCTTTCAGCTGCCAGCAGCTGAGTGGAATGCTGATTTGCCACTGGACGACTGCTTCCCTTTAAAAGGCCCAACTGAGCACAAAAGGAAGCATACTAGCGATGTTTTACTCTGCTACACTGGGCAGCACTGGTGACTGATTTGGCCCTTCAGCAGTTGTTCCCTTTCTGCAGAAATGAGTGTAATGGGTTTGTTTAAATCATATATATTACCAGAAACCTCAGTCTCCAGTGAGAAGCTGCCGTAGTTATCATCAACCACTTTTTCTTAGGCTTAGCCATATTTCTCAAGCACCCCGAGCTACATGACAAGGGATTGGAGATTGCATAGTGAAATGCAAGATCCTTGGATGTCAATGCAAAGGATTTCTTTACATAAAGCATAGCTCAAAGAAACTCTTCTAATTTCTAAGGGGTTGTGGGGCAGAAGGAAGATACAGGGGTGCGGAAGTTTCCTAACTAGGGGTGGAATGAACATGCTGTGGCAGATGACTCGGAGGAATCATTTTTAAGTATGCGAACGCTATACCAAGCATCTTAGCCACGATATACAATGCAACCATTTGATCAATAATAAAGTCTATGGCCAGCTAATAGACATAACACCGATTTCCTGCTTAGCAGGCAAGCTCACTCTTTCTTTAGCTGCTGAAACTGTAATAGTTCACGCTGGGCCTTGTACAGCTCCAACCCAACCACACAGGAAAAAATCCCGTGTGACTCATGTTGACGTTGGATCGCACCCTCTGCCATGGCTGCTTTCTATCAGCAGCAAGATTACAAACGTATAAACAATTCATCCAAATAGGAGACAAACCCAAACCACTCCACCAGAAACAAACTTCGCAAGTTCCTAGAATTGCAACGCGTACGACACCAGATCGTGAGACAGACGAGACCACCTTCAATCTCAGCAGAGGTTGAGAAGATTAAAGAGCAAATCAGTGAAAATAAGAATGTGTCGGTGGATCTGGAAAAACTTCAGCCGGTGTATGAGACGCTTAAACAGAGAGGGGAGGAAATGATTGCTCGCTCAGAAGGAGCTGATAAGGATATATCTGCTAAAGGTAAGAGATTGAGAAAGTTTTGTGTAGTGGAAATACAGCAAGCTGCAGTGTATAAAACTCTTTGTTTCTGATAACTGCTACTCTGGGGATTGTGTTCTCCTGGAGAAGGTGCTGAAGATCTATAAAAGCAAAGTATTTGTTTAAAATAATTCATCACGGATATGACAGTTGTTTTATTTTTAAAGGTTATGTTGGTTGTTTCTACTTAACATTATAAAGAATCCTGTAAAGAAACAATTTTAGAGTCTAAATTTTAAAACCTACACATGTGTTTCTGCTGTAGAACTGTAGGGAGATTTATGGCCAAGAATTGTTTGCCAAGGTAGTAATCTAGTTCCTCTATTGTTTAGCTGTTCAAGATAAACTAGACCAAATGGTCCTCATTTGGAAAGACATCCAGACCTTGACTGAGAAGAGGGAGGCCGAATTGTTGGATGTAATGGAACTAGCTGCAAAGTTTTGGTATGATCATGCGGCTCTTGTAGCTACTATTAAATATATTCAGGACTTCATTGGACAACTGGAGGGACCTGGAGTTGACCCGTCAGTAGTCAAGCAACAGCAAGAAGCTGCTGAGGTCAGTAGAAAGTATTTTGTTGACTTAAAGTATTTCATTTAAAATATGTAGTGAAAAGACAGAATTACTATGAAGTACCATGGGAGGATATGTTTAGACCAAGAGGATAATTGTATAAAAATTCACTGTAATGATATCTCAAGTCAGTTCTTAATTGCAATGAGCATGCAACATGTGCCTGTCATTATATTTACATATCTGCTTGTAAACATGTATATAATAGGCATGTCACTGAGACTTTTAAAAGTTATACATACTTTAGATTCCCTGAGTAATACGTAACATCTAAATGAAAGGTGTATGTGTGTATCATGCTCTGTGTATTATGCTCCAAGCCTGTGATTATTTATGCTGATAGCTAGAGATCTGAAGGTTGAATGATAACCTCTGAAAAAGAAAACACTCTGATTAAAGAAATCTGATTTAAAACTTCCTGTTTATTTTTTTTTCCATCTCATGCAAAATGACATCATAAGCCATTGCTATAATTTAGACTGATGTCAGTTGATTCCACTCTGACACTGCAAAGGGATATTTAGATTTTAAGTCCAAGTGACTTTAAAGGAACCAAAGGTCAAATCCTGCCATGTCCTATCTTGAAAGCAAGCTGTACATAGATTATTAAATTTAGTATTAGCAGCACTGGATTTTTTTTTTTTCTCTTTGTAGACTGTGAAAGAAGAAATTGATGGATTACAAGAGGAACTAGAAACTGTTCTGAACCTTGGCTTTGAACTTAGAGGTGCTTGTGGAGAGCCTGACAAACCTATTGTCAACAAGAGTATAGATGAGGTATGGGAAATGCAGATGCTTAGATCTGTTATGTTCTGTTAGATCTCCCTGCCCCCAACAAATTTTGAAAATAAAAATTTTGTGGCAATCGTAAGATACCCATGAAGCTTTTGTGATAAAGTAAGGTTTGTGTTTCAAGTAAATGAATCTTGACTCGGATTAAATTAGAATGTACAGACAATTTTATTTTATTGATTTATGGGTTAAAAGTTTTGTAAAAGATAGAAAGTTGGGGTATTTTGTTTGTAAAAATACTCACTGATTATTACAATATGATTAATACAATAGATGGCTACTTTTTGCAACAGTAATGTGAGGATAAATTTCGGATATATCTGGTTTATGCCAAGTCCAACATCTTAACTGAGACAATCCTGGTTGGATGACTACAGAGTACTTTTAATTTCTCCAATATTCAGCAATGTATGTTTCTTTTAAGCTACCTTTTTCATAATCATAGAATCACAGGTTGGAAAAGACTCTTGGGATCATTGATCAATGATTTAATAATAATAATAATTCCCATAGTAACAATAATCCATATGTTAATCAAAATATTCAATAATGAGTATTGAAGCTTACAGCTTTTGGAATCCAGAGCCTCTAGTGTGTTCTGAAGGAAGGTAACTATGCAGTGATAAGGAGAACAACAATGTTAATATGGAATGTGTATGAACTACTCATGCTTAGTTTCTTGGTGTTATTGATCAGTGAATAATTAGTGAATGCACATTATAAGGCAGTAAAATTTTTCTGTCCATTGAAGTAAATTGCACTTATTTCCAGCTGAATTCTGCCTGGGATGCCTTGAACAAAACATGGAAAGAACGGGTAGATAAGCTTATTGAAGCTATGCAGGCAGCTGTTCAATACCAAGATGGACTGCAGGTAAGATGGTGTGATACACCCGACCCAATCTTGAGTCAGTAGGATTTAATTGGTTGTAGTGGTGGTAGTAAAAAATGTCATGTGGTTGGGAAGGTGACATGTGTCATGGATTATAGTGACTATTTTCTTCAGTAGGCAGGTATTCTGTCTCGGGATTGGATGGGTTGGAGATTTTATTTCCATTCAAGAATAAATCTATTTGGGTTGTTTTCTTCATGTATATTGCTCTATGTTTAGATTTTTAATGATTATGGGTTTGTTTATTGATAAGAGCAGAGGGGTTTTGATACCACACAGATTCATAGTAATCCTGCTCATGTTTTCTGGTGGTGGCAGTACTTCATACGATCGGCGAGTGGACGGGTTTACGTGATCTGAAAGGAGCAGAATTCAGATCCATATGCTCAACTTCCTGCTGTTTGCTTTGAGTGGAGGACAGTGAAAGAACTTCAGTTTTATTCCACCTTTTTTTTTCCAAGACAAATATTTAAGCTTAAATATTTTAAGCAAAAAATCATGTTACTGGACCATTACACTAATTCTTAGTACAAGAATATATATACTGGACCATTATTCTAATTCGTAGTATGGTTTATCCAATCACCGTACTTCAGAAAATGATTTGCTTTTAAAATCTATGGGTAAATTTTCCAGCATTTTTGTAAGATATCTTTTTTCTATACGTGCTGTAGTTTAAATTATTTTTTTTTTGCATATTCTTTACATGTTTTGGCTGAGTAACAGACCTCATGGCTTTTGTCAGTAAACGGCTAGAAGATTGAAACATTTGAAAGGTTCTGATGAACAGATTTTGCAAAACTATCTTTTTGCTCAGTGGAATTACTGTCTTTTTGGGTCACTAAATCTTTTAAAATAGAGTTTCACATGACGCTGAGGGTAGTTGCTCGTGTGTTCAGTGCAGGTCAAGCAGCAGAACACACCTTATTAATAACCTTGTTCTCCAGGGCACCCTCACTGGGGATTTTTCTCCAAGTTTCTCTTATTTTCACACTGCGCAGAGGTCGACCTGTAGGGTTACATTAGGATCATTGCCATTGGTTTAAGTGCTTTGTGTGTTCCATGACTGTACATTGTACATCCTACAAGCTTGGTGCTTTGTAAAAGAACTGCATTTAAATACCTTCTTGTGCTCATTTCAATAGACAATATGAAAAGTCTTGTGGGCAGATTGTTAGCTGCAGCTGCCCCATCCTGTTGGGCTTGTTGGGAGGGTAATTCTCCTTTTCTCAAGGAGCTGTGTGGCAGTGGGCAGCTCTGACAAGCCATCTTCAGCCTTTCTCTGGAATGAAAACCAGATAACCAGCAGGAGGAGAAAGGCCTTGCCGAAGTATTTTTCCCCCTATGTAATTACCCCAATTGATATAGGTGTTCTTAATCTTTAAGTGGAGTATTCTTGAGATTGTTTCTGCATTATATCAGGAGCAAAAGAAGTATGTACCCGCAGAGCCTCAGAATTGGGGAAATTTAATTTGTTTTTGTCAAGTTACAGCTACAAGATACAGCCAAGCTCAGTTATTGACCATCACTATCTAATAATGTTCCGAATGGGTCATGTTCCATATTCCTTACATAGATAACATTATCCTTCAAAAGAAGTTTTTTTGTAGTCGTCATTTAAATTGTGTTATTCAGATGCTGCCTTCCATCTTTGGTCCTAAGGGCTGCAGAACAGAGTTTGTTTTTTATTTACCTTTCAGGGCATTCATAAAAATTGCTGATTTTACTCAAGTAAAAGTAGCCAACATGAATAGTACTGGCAGAATATTACTGCTAATAGAAGTTCAGTTTTGCAGCATGCACATTCTCGTAACCATTACGTGGAATATTTTAGTTAATACTTCATTCCCTTGTATTGCAAAAAAACCTAGGTTCCACTGAAGAAAGCTGTTTTATTTCAAAGAGCACAGCGATATTGTTCTCTGGAGTAAAAATAATCTGGTATTTTACTTAATACAACTTGGAAATATGACATTATTTCTCCACTCACCTTTCAATTTCATGCTGTGATATTCAGGCAATATTTGACTGGGTAGACATTGCTGGCAGCAAGTTGGCATCTATGTCCCCCGTTGGAACAGATCTGGAGACAGTGAAGCAGCAAACTGAGGAACTTAAGGTATGAACTAGTAATTTATTTCATTTATATTTTCATCTGTCTGCGTTTTTCTGTGTTGTTTAGTATTATTTTTTATTTGTCAAGAGTCAAAAACAATTTTCATTTT
The DNA here is from genome assembly GCA_028566535.1 of Scolopax minor. Taxonomy (NCBI): domain Eukaryota; kingdom Metazoa; phylum Chordata; class Aves; order Charadriiformes; family Scolopacidae; genus Scolopax; species Scolopax minor. The sequence goes on from JAOXNG010000021.1 coordinate 95,240,634, forward strand.
CAATTTCTAGTCAAAAAGAATCTGTAGGGAAATTTCAGATACCATTTCATTGCAAACTTTTCACTTTAAAACATATTCCAAATTTTAATTGAGACTACATTTTATTTTGTGAACGTGTTCTGGTAGCCAAGAAATAACTTGTAATAGCATTCCTTCTCTTTCAAAGGCTGTAAGGGTATTATGTGAAGGGTTCTTTTGCTATGACTTTCACGTGTTCTGCTTCCTACCATGAACAACCTCCTTAAGGCTCTGAAAGAATGCCTCCAGAGCTTCACTTCTGCAATGATAGGCCTCATCTAAATGCTCAAACAGATCACAACATTCCCAGTAAATTAGGAAGCTGAAAATCAAAATTTCAGGCTTAGACCTTCAGAAACCTGTCTTTATGGATGTGTGACTTGAGTACACTCCTGATGTCGGTACGCTGTTCTGCTGTATATAAAAACCAGGGATGTATAATGATTATGGTATGTCCTTGGTTTCGTTGCTCACTTGTACTTTTTTTGGCTGTGGGCAGGTTGTTTCATCTTATCTGTTTTATGACAAAGCTTCCACTGAACCATAATCTTGCACAGCTCTGGGGAACACACATATGCAAGTTGTATTCAGAGTGCTGTCCCAGTTGTGTGTACAATAGAGGGTGTTCTACTAAAGAAAACATGCTTTCAGGTCTTTTGAAGAACAGTTCTATTGGAAGTTTAAAGCATTGTATTATCAGAAGTACAAGAGCTAGAAGTGACTCAAGATACATTTTGCCTTTTTTACAGACCAGGGAGATCTTTGGAGAATATTTTCCTATTAGGCATCTTTATCATTCTCTGGTCACAGTTAGCAATGTCTGCTAGAATATTAAGACATTAAGAATATTATTGAGTATTTTCAGTTGTCTGGGGCTGTCTACATTATCTGTGTCTTACAACCATCCTAACCCTGGATGACAACCCCCCAAATTTATGAAAGTCGATGGCGATGCATTAGTATTGTAAATATTGCTGTAAATATTGCTGTACTGTGGTGTACTCAAAAAGGTCATTACTTGTGATAGATTTACGTGTGTTCTTTTTCTATTTACCATAGCAATTTAAGACAGAAGCTTACCAGCAGCAGATAGAAATGGAAAGACTGAACCACCAGGCAGAACTATTGCTGAAGAAGGTAACAGAGGAGAGTGACAAGCACACGGTTCAGGACCCTCTCTCAGAGCTCAAACTACTGTGGGACAGCCTAGAAGAAAAAATTATAAATAGACAGGTAAATAAGCTTGAAGGTGGGGGCTGTATTCATGACTTAGATTTTTGAGAAAAGCTTTTAATTATGTATAATGTTTGTATCAATTTAGACATTCCTTTTCGTTTGGAAATTACAGAAATATGTATAATCTGAATTTTATAATGTACTCAGTTGCTCTTATGGTTTTTAAACCCTTAACACTATTCTTTGTCACTTCCTCTGTCAGCAGTGCCGTGTCAAATCTTTATTATTTCATTTTGATTACTTGATGACATCTTAAATAGCAGTTGAAAATGTGTTTATATGTGCAAAAGTAATATTAGCTGCTGAACTGAGCACTTTAAAAAAAAAGACACAACTTAATCCTTAACTGTTTCAGTGCTCTTTCCTTAAATTATCAAAGTAAAAGAGAGATCTCAAGATGCAGCGATTTGAAGTGTATTTTTTTTTTCAAAATTGAATTGTTTCAGAAGAAAAGGTTTTAAAGATCATGCACCAAACTGCATTTATATTGAAAGTATGTTTTACTTGATAAAAAACTACTGTCCTGTCTCCGATGAGAGAACTGTCAAACTTAACTCTGCTGTGGTTACACGGGGTCAGGAATGTGAGCTTTCCACGGGAATTGCTCACTCAGCTCTAACTCCAAAGCAGTTGCTTGTGTTGGATAACACAAGTTTCTCCCTGGTTTTTGTGATATCATATGCACAGACTCCACTCTGGATTATGGTGACTAATGGTAATATAAGCCAATCGAACAGCATTGTGAAACCATTTTATCGTTGATTTTATTTTTACTATAGCACAAGCTGGAAGGTGCCTTGTTAGCCTTGGGGCAGTTCCAGCATGCCCTGGATGAGCTACTGACGTGGCTGACGCACACAGAAGACTTGCTGAATGAACAGAAACCTGTGGGTGGAGACCCCAAGGCTATTGAAATTGAACTTGCCAAACATCATGTATGTAATTATAATGAATATTAACTGAAATGTTATTTTGATGTTTATCTTAGCGATGAACCTTGTAGTAAGACTTAGCGCTCAATAAGTAAGTCTCTAGGGATTTTCAAGATGCAGATTATAGCTGAAATGCAGCCTTGGAATAACTAATATCTTCCCTCCTCCATATTCCTTCCTTCCTTCCTTCCTCCCTTGCATTTGCCACACAAGTGCCATAACTTTTGTCCAAGCAGAGGAGCTCACCATAATCTTCACCTTTACTCACCTTAATTTGACCCAGGGAACTCAGAAGTTACTGAACTTGCTACTCCCCCTCAAGCAAGAAACTCCTCGATTTGTTCTGTGTAAACCAGGTCTCACAAAATGTATGTGACCGTTACACATCCTTCGTTCTTGTTTCTTATTTCTCAGAAAATAGTAATTTGTCCTTTTGAATTCTGCAGAATTGTATCTCTGTTGGGTCCAACTAACAGGAAGAATGCCTCAACATCTCAGCAAGCCTTAGGGCTATCTGCACCCCCATCTTATTCTCCTTACGTACCATTTAGGGTTTCTTTTTCAATACTTCTCTTTTTTTACTATTTTTACCAATTATTGTGACTTCTGATGAATGGAAGAATGCTTCCATTGTGCTTTTATTTTGAAGAGTATCTCCCAGGAGCAAGAGAACTTCTCTACCTCTTTGTGTGACTCACACTGTTGATGACGACGTGTTATTTCTAGGCCTGAAGGTTTCAAACTAGCCTCATAAATCCTCTCATTTCCTTTAAATCTGCTGTTTAATTTATGCTCTGCCTATGATGTGAATTGGATTTAGGGGGAATTGATTGAAATTGACAGTACACAGATAATTAAGGCATTTTGATTGTGGTAATGCAGCTGTGCAGCTTCTAAAGCCTTTTGTGTGGTCAGTAGGAGCTTGAGCAGAGTGAAATATCTCCGTGCCCTGGGCAACTACTGCTGGAAATAGGCCCTTAAAAAAAGAGAAAAAAATTACAAATCCAGGTTCCACTCCATGAACCTTTTATATCCTTATTGAACGGAAGTGTTGTACTCTGAAGAATCATCCAAACATCATTCGTGACTTCACCTACCTTCAGTGCTGAAGGAGTTCAGCAAACACATGAGCAAAACTGCTTCCTTTTCATACAACAGAGTTTGTAGGTTAGAAAGTTCACAAAGTAGTGCATCCTGTGGTAGCCTGGAAAAACATCCATCTCTGGAATAACTTTGGAAAGAATAAACCTTGTCCTTAGTGAGCCTCAGCAGGAAGGAAGGGAAAAAATGCATCTGCTTTTGTGAATGTCCCTTTTTTCACCCTATTAGGAAAATGAAATAACAAATACCTTCCCGTGCTTAGCTTAGAAGAATGAAAGCAAATGTGATGCTCGTTTTGTGTACAAGGGCTACTTGTGACTTGCTCTTTCATCAGGTGCTCCATATAGTTTATTTAAAAGTTCCTTTTTATTTAGCTTTATATTTTTCCAACGTGATAGTGTTTTGAGGGAGGTGACTTTGAACCAGGCCCATCGAAGACAGCAGTTATTAGTTTGAATTTCTTAGATGGGGCTCATCCTTCTCTTCCCAACTATTTTACATATTCTTTCTTTCTCTATTTCTAGTATTCTTAAGCATTATCTTTTGTTTTCTTTTTTTTTTTTTAAATATTTCTGAAAACAGCATCCTTTTCCCAAAAATACTGTTTGCATTTTACAGTTTTACTGTGGTTGATGATAACAAATTTTCAACCAGATGGAGGAAATCTTTTGGTCTTAGTATTGCACTCATTCCCCAGCTTTTAGCACAGCTGAAGTGTCCTGAAATGCATGAAAAGGGGCTGTGGCAGTCAGGTTGTATGGCACAGCAGACACATGGTATTCTTATTCCTCTCTCTCCTCTCTTCTTGGACTACTGTTCCACAGGCAGTTGGCACTACATACGGAACACTGTTTTGACTCCTTACCCTCAAAACCAAAGAAAACTCTTATTAAAGAAAAGTATGTGGTAAATTAAGGAAAATGAAGAAAGAATTCTTTAATATCAGTACCAGAAACCTTTCATAATTTCAGAAAGAAATAGATGTATTCAGGAAGAATATATTATTTTTTCTAACCAAAATACAGCATTTGGGCAGGATGGTCTGTTACTGCTTTTGATTGGAGTGACCTTAATTATTATCTTTAATTGCTGCTACCTGTGCTGATGTTAAACTATTGCCTTGCCATGAGATTAGAACTAGCTGAGTTATTGTAGTTGCCTTCATAGAGCAATTTACCAAGGTTGCCAGACATACATACTGTGTTATAATTGTAGGTGCTGCAAAATGATGTCTTAGCTCATCAATCTACCGTGGAAGCAGTTAAGAAAGCAGGAAATGACCTGATTGAATCGAGTGCTGTTGAAGAAGCAAGTAATTTACGCAGCAAGTTGAAACTTCTGAATCAGCGCTGGAAAAACGTGTTGGAAAAAACAGAACAAAGGAAGCAGCAGCTGGATAGTGCCTTGATCCAGGTGAACAGGAAATGATCAAATAAAGAGATAACTCAAAAAAAGTGTCTTTTTATGTGAAATATATAGATACATGCGTTGGAAGTTGGCCTAAATCAAAGCCATAATGCAGACAGTCCTGAATTTGGAGAAAGTTTGAACCCAGCTGTATATTCTGCAGCTGGTCACTGTCTTTTTATAGTGCTGAATCAAGACTTCAGCTACGTATTTTGAAAGGGTGACATTTCTGTATGTGTATATAACTCAGTGAAAACATTGATTTCACAGTTGCTCATTTAGCCTGCTTTCAAGATTTCCACAAGTTTTTAGGTTTTGTTTTTATCATTTAAATTGAATTGAACTAGTTTAAATTTTGGTTTGTGTTTTTTTCTCTTTCATTTACTTTGATTATTGTAAATATCTGATTAAATCTGTTGCCAGTGTACTTCTGCATCTGAGCTAGTATTAGAATGGAGAACAACATCTAAGCAAGCTCTAAAATGATATGGTATAATTTAGGCCCAAGGTTTCCATGGTGAAGTTGAAGATATGCAGCAATGGCTGACAGACACCGAACGTCAGCTGTTGGCATCAAAACCTGTTGGAGGCGTACCAGAAACAGCAAGAAAGCAGCTTAATACCCATATGGTAAGTATCACTATTAGAATGCTTTGCAAATTACATTTTGGGACTAACTATCTTTCACGAGTGTTTATGGTAAATACAGTGCATGTTCTATATGTCACAATGTCTGCACAGTATCTTAAAAGAACTTAATAGCCTTCAAAACAGCACTTGTTATTTTCAATGTAGGAAAAGTAGCCATTTGGGAGACGCCCAAAACTGAACCATTAATAGTGTTGAGACAGAAATAAAAAAAACCTTTTGCATCCTTGTTCTCAGAAAGAGAAACAGAAAAGCATTTACAGATTTTATCAGTGATAGCAAGAAAACTATGATCTAGTTGCCATCACAGAAACGTGGTGGGAGGACTCACACAACTGGAGTGCTGTGATCGAT
>JAOXNG010000021.1:95354099-95370859 GCA_028566535.1 Scolopax minor
GGCGGGGGCTCCCCTCGCCCGGTGGGGGGGGGGAGGCAGGTGCAGCCGTCGGGGCGATTGCGGACGCCCATCCCGCAGCCCGTCTGCCCCCCTCCCCGCGGGGGGGGGGTCCGCGGCGGGTGGTGGTCCCGCAAGGGTGGGTTTGCGTGAGATGGGGGTATTTGTGCCCCTCCTCGTTAAGGGGAAGCTGGTTTTGCGGTGTAAAGGCGGTGCGTGCGGCTTAAATCCGCGCTGGGTTTTGTTCGGCGCGGGGGTGAAATCGCTTCTGTGGTCTCCTTCTGCAGAAATCGGCTGACTTTGAAATCGGGTTCCTGACTTTGTGTACGTTTTGGTAGCCTGTTGGTTGAGATGTTAACAGAAGGGTCCATAATAGCTGCAATTGTACGTCTTTCTGTCCCTGGAAAGAAAGATCTGCCACCTCTGGTTTCACTCTTCAGTTGTGTAACGCTTAGATGTATGTGGTATTTACTGCTTCAAGGGATCCGGTCTCCTCTGCAAGGGTTTCACAGGCTGGAAAACGAATCCACTGGTGGATTCTGAGAATCTTCCAGTTTTCAGGCACTTGAGAAATCTAACGAGCCCACAAGGCTTTCGTTAGTAATCTTTGAAGTTTTTCCCAAAGCTTGGTGTTTATTATATGTCTCTAAATATTTATTTAACTACATAGTACTCAAAGGGCAGCTAAGTATGTCCTGTTAGGAAATTTAGTTGATTGATAGGATGCAGCTTATTAAAAGATGTCAGCAGAATGTGAAGTGTAAGCACAGGTGAACTGGCAAAGCAGAGGTTCTGCAAAAGGACTGAGTAGTCACAGCTGGAGAAACTGGACAGCAGTCAGTAAGAAACCCACACATCATTGCTATATGTGTGTATAGATATTTAAATTAAAAAAAAATCAAAACAAACATAATTCTGGGATATGTAATAGGAGTGTTGCAGATATGTGATGGCATCCTACTGTGACTTTGGGGTCTGTGTCTTTTCTCAGCACCGTGTGGGATTTGAACACCACAGTTCCAGGCATTAGGCAGGAGATGAGTAGCAAAGGTGATCAGGGATCTGGAGAGCATAACCTGTGAGAAAACAGTGGAAGAACTGGAATGTTACAGTCTAGGGAAGCAGAGACTGATGAGAGATGTGATAGCAATATTCAGGTGTGTTAATTGGTTGCTGCAGAGTGGCGGGAAGTAAACTGTCCTCCACATCCAGTGGAGAGGTAACAAGAACCAGCATGCTGAACTGCAGCAGGAGAGATTAGGTTAAATGCTGTCTAATTGTGCAGGTAATTGAGCACTGGGTTGTCCAGGTAGGGTGTGGAATCTTCTTCACTGGGGCTTTTTAAGATCAGATCTAAGAAACATGAGATGCTTAAGGTGAGAGTGATTGTGCCTTCTGCTTGGGAGGGACACCTGGTAGAAGAGGCTACCAGGAGACCAGCCTGTGAACTCATGCTCTTGGTGACCATCATGTATATCAAAGAGGCTGCTTTGTGAGGTAAACAGGGCTCAGTAATCCATTTATAATATTTCTCTCATGTCCCTAACTTTTATACTAGATTTTGTGATTCTTCTTCCTTCTGCTCTAACTGCAGTTACAGTTGAAGTTTAAGAGCAGTGGTGGATGATCTGCTGAAGAACATCACATCTTGGTTTGGCACTGTCACAACCAGTAATTTGGTTTATTGGTAAATGTTAGGAGATTTTAGCTCAAAGACCAGTTCTGTAAATGGAATCGCATTGCTTCCTCCAGGTCCTCAGGCAGTCTGTCAAGCAAAACTTAACTACCTTGTTTTTTCTTTATTGTGGCTGTGATGATCTTCTTTAAAATTATTTGGATTATAATTCTGTTCTTAAACATACTTTGAAAAGTATAGTGTGCCCTACTGGATTAAGTTTTTTGCCCAGTCCAGTTATTAGCCCAACTAATTATAGGCATAGCTTGCTGGAATAAGACGTGGTGTTTTTGTTCTTCTATTACCTGTTTTTGCTCCTTTGCTCAAGTTTTATTATTTTATTGTGTTATTCTTTGTGTTGTAGTTACCAATTTACATATTAATTGTTTTAAAAATTCTACCACGTTCTTTGCTCCTCCTTGTGAAAGCAAAGCGACTCGTAAAATTAGCTTCACAGTCCAAAAATGGATCACTTAAAATTTTTTAACATCCCTGTGTTGTAAGAGAGGGAACAGAAAAGACCTAACCTCTCTTTCTAGGCTATTTGTTGTTATTTTGTGTCCCCATGTTCTGCCTTTAACTGCTTTAGAGAGGCACTGAATAAAGCTGATTCAATCTTTCCAACATCTCTTTGTAAGATAGGACTTTTTAATGCTCTTCGTCATTGGTATTATTAAGATGTCTTTGTTTCTGACTTTCTTCTCTTCTTGGAGCTGGCATGACCAGAGCTGAAGCCCTGTTCACGCAACGTCTTCTTCTGTTTGCTCCTCAGCTACTTCCCTTGCTTCCCCTCACAGCCACCACCATCTAGAATGCTGGAGGAGGCCAAAATGCACCTTAGAATATGCATCGTCTCGCATTTAGTTTTTCTGCTGTCAGTTTGCTGCCCTGTGTGCTGTCAGTGTTTCTCTGAGCCATCTGAAAGGGATGGTTTTTGTCAGGGCACAGCAGCAGGAGCTCCCCAAGGAGGGTCCGTCAGGGCAGGGCCTGGCAGCCAGGGCCCGTCCCACTGCCTCAGCCAGGAGCAGGGTGGTGGGGGGACACCGGGGCAGCCCCAGGCATCGGGCACCTTCCTGGGGACAGGGCCAGGCCAGGATGTCGGCCTCCAGGTGGTCCCAGCCCAGTGGGACCCATGGCTGGCTGTGTGGAACTGGCCAGCAGCCCTTCTGGGGTGTCACTGGGGCTCATGGCCCTGGGAGGTGACATGGGGTCCTGGACTGTCGGGAGGGACCAGCAAAGGTCTGATAGTGCCTTGAGGGCCCTGACAAATTTCAAAGCTTCACTAATCAAAATTTTGTGTCTAAAGCATGTGAAATCTGCCCATTAGCATGGTAGTGGGTATCTGGAGTATCTGAAGATGTGGGCTTCAGGGAGGGTGAGCCTACAGAGACTGGAAGGCAGACTTTGCCATCTAACCCAGGGTGACAGTCACAAAGAGATTGTTGGAGAGTTTCCCCCAGCAAGACCTCTTGGGTGAGTTTTTTTTTTTTGGAATAGGGATGTGTGGTTCAGCAGCCTATCCTTCTGCAGCATGTCCTTGTCTTGCCTGTGCTGGAGGGTGCAGGCGTGTGGGGTTTGCTGCCCCACGTGCACAAAAAGAAAAGAAAAGTAATAATCAAGGCTTGGCATTTCTTCCTTGCTTTTGCCCTTGAAAATAGGCTGAGCCCTGCAAGGGTTCTGTGTTGCTTCATTTAGAACTGGACTGGCTGTAGAAAAAAGCAATATATGGTAGAAGAAGACTTAGACCTACGGGGAGCATAGACAAAGTGGCTTGAGAAGATTTTCCCTCTTACTAGTTTCTATGGCACTAGGGTACTGTGAGACTTACAAAAGAAACTTTTCTAAGTTACCATTAATCTGCAGAGGCATTGTTTTAAAGCAGCGTTGATTGATTTAGCCTCCCAGGGCAGATGTCAGGCACATAATTTGTGATTAACAGCAGATAGAAACCAGGGAGATGGGCAATGTTGATCATGCTGAATAATATTATGAATGGAAATAAGAGCACAGAGTAAATACATGTCAACCTTTTGGAATTTTGTGTGATTTATATCGTTTCAATGTTGGATTGAGTAATTGATCTTTTTATCGGTGTGTTTTATGCTGTAGTAAAGCAGGATTTAAGTAGTGAGAAGTTAATAGCTGCTCTAAGTAAAAGACACAGCCACTGGAATAAGACACATTCTCTATGTAACTAAGAACATGAAAAAATTGCAGGGAAGTTTGTTTGAACTTGATGTGGTGAAAAACAAAACTATCATTCATGCCAGTGAGAGATTTACATTTTTCCTTGAATTCTCTGTCAGTTCAAAGTAACCTTGTTCAGAGTACTGCATTAGCACATAGGAAACCTAAATTTCTGTCTTGTTTATTAGTACTTTAAGGCCTCTTCATAATCCAGGCTTTAATATTCCAAGATTTTTCTCTCTCCCTTGATTAGTTCCAGTAGCTTTCTCTGAAGCTCTAGTTTGAGGCTTGAGACACTGAACTAATAACCAAGAGAGGCTGGAGCTTCTTAGAAGTGTAGTCAGAAATAAATACTGATGTGGCAAAATGAGTGGCTTCTTGATATCATGGTGTGGGGAGATGACAACGCGGGGGTGGGATCAATTACAGCTCTGCTGGGCAGAAGGGGTTGAGAAGTGGCCGTAAGGGCCACTTGCCTTTGGCTGTGGGACGAGGGGTGGAGGAACTGACATGGGGACAGAGGTATGAGGAGGGCTTAGAGCATTTTAAGGGCAGGGACATTTTGGGGAAGCTTTGTTGCAGCAGGATCTCTCTTGTTCCCTCACACTTTTCATCCAGACCAGCTCTCCTCATTGTCTTCTCCACTGTCCCATGTTGTGGTTGCCTCAGATAACCTCTGTGGCTATCCATTTTTTTCTCAAGCTAACAGTTTTCCTTTCCATCTTCATTGGCCCCTCCCAGGCTTTGGGAAAAGGGCTGGGTTCTCAGTGTCACTTGTTCTGGCTATTGGGAAGGTGGTGAAGAGAGATAAGGGTGCCATGCAGAGGTGAAGACAGCACTTAGGTGACCTTGAACAGCACGGCTTGCTTTTCTTGCAGTGACCTGAGAGATGTGCGGCAGAAGGGTATGTGTACTGTGTAAGTAGAAGGTGCTAATGATGGTTTGGGGTGTAGCTCTGCCATCCCCACCTTCTTTGGCACAGGTAAAATCTGCTAGTAGAAGTGGACTTCTTGCTTACAGGTGTGTAGGTTTATGTGTGGATGAAAAAGTCCTTGAACAAAGAAACGATCATTGGAATTTTGTATATTTTAATTGGGAAGTTAAGACTATCTGGGAGGGCTTTAAATGTCTGTCGGGACACAGGATATCCATGTCTGGGGCATCTGTTGCGTGCTGTCTATTTGCTGATGTGACAAAACTTGTAGGATTTTTAACAAGATTTTAACTGTGGAACATGCTAGACAAGCTTCTTTATCCAAGCTGTGTTTGAAAGGGAGAAATTGAGTTGTTGGAATGAGCATCCCAACTTTTGCGGTTGGAGAGTATACTAATACTGATATATGGTTAGCTCAGAACATTTTTGTATATTTTAAAGATCATCTACTCGACTCAAAGGTCTGTATTTTTTGCATTTTGTCCAAGTTATCAAATGTACAATATTGATGTAGATTATTCAAACTGTCAATTATTTTCCTCTTTCTTTTGTGTAAATCTTCAGAGCCATAGTGATGATAAAACATGCTCTGACTTGCCTGGACTCATTTATATCCTACATCAACAGAAAGTGGAAAAAAAAATCCCTGAGCTCTAGTCTGAGAATAAGCCAACAATTTTTAAAGCATGCCAGCTTGTATTTTCCAAAATACTTTATAACGATCTGTACTTTCTTTGTAAAATAGAGTTAATGATTTCCAAAAGTTTTCTTTTTAGTCAAATTGTTGCAGCATAGAAAAAGAAGCACAGTTAACGTGACTGGAAGACACATTGGGGAACAGTGGCACATTTGGTGTAATAGCAGGAGTACCTCTAGGCTCAGCCTTTAACAGAGACTTGGGAAGTCTTTGTTGTCAAGGGTAACTTGTGCTTCTTTTGGTCTCAGTAGGTAAGTCCCATTCGCACCACCTTATGAGTTCCCTAATTCCACAAGAGCTTGAAGTATCTTTTGTGGAGAGGTTAAGATAACATTACATAGTTGTATCATCAGTAAAATTTATTAAGAAAAAACAGATTATTGAGCTCAGTTTAAAATCTTGTGGTACAACCCTTGCTTTGCTAAAGTGTGCGAAACTGCGTGGACTTTTGCCAAACTCGTAGGGAAGCTGCCAGGGAGGGTCAACACTGTCCCATGATGAGCTTTCTGGACTCTCAGTGAAACGCATATATTTGAAGGAAGATGTATGAAGTGGTACTTTACTTCTTTTCCCGATATCAGACACTTAAGAGGTTCAAATTATTGGTGCAATTAGAAGAGTATCTATTGCACTCCCTGTCCCCAAATGTAATATATTCTTTTTCTCTGTCTTTTAACCACCCAGGGTCTCCCAGGTGGCTTTGTTGGAGCTCTTGCCCAGACACACTCCATTAGACAGAGATCTGGGCAAGGCTGTTTAAATAAATGTCTCTCCCTTTAATTGCAACTCTTTGACCAGAACAGTGTGTACCTACTTACTTGCACTTGGGATCTGACAGTTTCCTACTGTTTCCCCTTTCCTCACTGCAAGTTGAGAAGATAGATTAATATTTCTGGTTAAATAAAAAAGCAGAGGAGAAAATAATCACTGCAAGCATGGCTGCAACATCCTATGTGCTGAAGAGGAGGCAGACACATCTGTACACTAACTTCAAGTTACACTAACTTCAAATTACGCAGAATACAACTTGAAGATGGAAGAAGTGTGAAGGGACTATTGCTGGACGGTTAAGGTCATGCATTCATTCCTTTCTCAACTGTGGGAAATGTTTCAAACCAAAAAAAGGAGGACTCTGTGGGAAGAGGCTTTCTGAGATTAGATATTATGCCCAAGTCAAAAACACAGGGAAAAGTTACATCCTTTTAATAGGAGGATTGTTTGCTTGTGGGAAGTGGACATGGGAGGCTCCAGCTCTTAAAATCTTGGCTTTGATAGTACAGGACTGAAAGATAAGGTAGATCGTTCCTGGCAGAATAGAAGTCAAAAAATGTCAGTGCTTTGGTGAGGAACTCTGTGTCAGTAATTACCTTACTGACTGCAAGGAAACTCTCATCTGCTGAAAATAAGTTCTCTGCATCCTTCAGAAACTCTGTTGCTTGCAGAGATAGCGAGGATCAAATGGCAGCCCCAAAGCAAACAAACCAAATAAATGAAATGGCTTTTTGAATAGTTCTGGCTGGAAGTTGAGAGAAAAAGAATGGAGAAATAATGGCAATTAAGAGATCTAGAGAAGGTTCTCCCTGTCCCTGAGAAGTAAAACTGAGAATCCTTCAGGTCCTACGTAGAATTGCACAAACTGTGAGAAGTCACTAATGATAAAACATAACTAAATGCTGGCAATATATTAAGCTGTGAAAAATATACTCTTGCAGTGTAGTAGAAGATAAAGTGATAAAGGAGTTTTTTGCTTTTTTCCTACCATGGAAAAGAATGAGGGGTGGGGAAGGGGAGAAAGATTTGCTGAATACAAGTAATAGTGATTATGTTTTCTTTTTAAGGTCCTAGACAATGGAGTTTTATGTTTGCTATTCCCAGATGAATTTGCAATGAGGAGAAAGGAATGTAATTTTATGCCCCTGTGATTAAGTCCATTTGCTGAGCAAAGAGGACCACATGGTCATGGTGTGCTCATGACTCGGCCAAAATGAACATTGACAATTTTTGCCAAAAAGGGGAGGAAAGCCAGAATGCAGAGGATTTCATTAAGCATCTCAAAAGAGAGGACAGCTGCACCTAATTTTCAGAAGCACAAAGTTGTCTTTGAGGAAGCCAGGCAGTACCAAGAAAAAAAAGCTTAATTTTCATTTCCTAACGAGTAAAGGCATTCCATTTATTTTATCTCTTATTTTCTTTTCTGATATGGATTTAAATAAAGATGTCTGCCCTCAGAAGACTTGCTTCTAGCGTAGGAGAACTTCTTCTTTGTGTAGGCATAACTTTACCTACTTACAGGTTCGTGGTTTGGTGCTACCTGACAGTAGCCAGAAAAAGGCATCCAACAAAGCTGTCCTGGAGCTGTCCAGTAGAGAGCATTCCCTTTGCAGAACTTGCCGTGCTGTGCAGAAGACCTGATTCTCTCTGTCCTCAACACTTGACCACACGCAGTCTGGGATTTGTTCCCTGGTTCACTCTATCTGATTCTTAAATAGAGCTGGGGTAATATATGTCTTCTGCTCCTGCAGCATTATTTGTAGGATGCCTTTGGAAAGTCAGGCAACTGCAGGCGACGATGAAATCTTGCTCAGAAATCAAAGCGGTATGAAAAGTCTGTTATATGGTGGTTTTATCTTGAAAACTCTGCTACACTGACACCAAAATAGAACTCAAGTGTGGATATTTGATACCTGAAGTAAATATATAATCACTATAAATCGTTAACCTATTTTCTTGTTTGAATAAACAGGAGACAGCCTTTCTGTCCTGAAAACGAATAGAGCAAGAAGTAGAGAATATTTTTATACCATGGAGAAAACCTCATAGTTATTATGAAGAATACTGTTATCTTTTCTGGCATAGACATTTGATACCTTTTTCACAAAAAATTTATTTTCTAGTCTCATTTGCTTATACATTTTCACTGTTTGATATTTAAAATCTATTTTTGTCATCATGGAAACGACATGAAAACGTATTTTATAATATGGCTGACAAAGAATTTACTTTCTGTGTTTGTGTATGTGCTTTTTTTCACCTTTAATAGTATCAGAAAACCAGCAACCATGTGTCCAGATATAGAATTCATATATAACAAGCTCATTTCACAATGGACGTGACAGTATTTGATTTTAAAGCTCTAAAATATAAAGTAATGCTTATGGATTATATAGTTGCTAGTTATTATGGCTAAAATATAACTAAATTCTGTTACTTGCAAATTGATTGTGAATTCTGATGAATTATACAGCCCATACAATAATAGAGAATATAATCACACATTGTGAAATAAGGCTTAGAAGCAAGAAAATCCATTTTAATCAAACAGCGGGTCAATTTCTTTTAGTTTAAGTAAGGTAACTGTATATGATGTTATACACACCATCTTTGGTTGTTGATACAAACCCCAGAGTTTCTTCTGATGAGACTTTTTTTGAAGGAGACCCTGCACTTGGCTTGGTTGACCTTCATGCGATTTGCACGAGCCCACCTCTCCAGCCTGTCCAGGTCCTTCTGGATGGCATCCCTTCCCTCTAGCATGTCAACTGCCCCACCAAGCTTGGTGTCATCAGCAAACTTGCTGAAGGTGCAGGTATCCAAATTATGACATGCAGCTTCATCAAGCACTGCCTAAGTTAAATTTTGAATCTCTGTTTTTCACATTTTCAGTTTTTAAAGTGATCCTTGCAACATGATTCAATTTAGGTGTTAGGCATCCAAAAGTAAGCCAAATCTCTCAGGAAGCATTTGTTGTTTACACTGGACCAAAGTGAGGTGTGTATGTGTCAGCTATGGTAGAGACTATGCTTCTTGCCAGATAAAGAGGAAATCTACATGAAAAGTCTGATTTATTTGGTCAAGCATAATGGCAAACGTTGTGTTTTTCTGCATTAGAAACAAAGATGCAAAATTAAATGCCTTGTTCATACTGCTTTTTCATAGCACACCAGTAGAGTCTTTAGGATTTTCCTATTCAAGGTATCTCTGAGCAGAACTGAAGAAGTGTCTCTCTGACACTCACTCAGTGATGCTTTGTAGCACCCATGGACAAGACTTGCCCAGAAAAGATTGTGCCTGCCTCTGGGCTACCCTTCACCACCAGGAGGTTTCAACACCTATTGGTTGTACTGTGCTCTTACCTCTTACATTAGTAGAGGACTGAAACACAGAAATAGACCTTTAAAACATTTTTGAACCTGTATTTTAAAATTCATATTCATTACGTCTACTAAAACTTTGTATATAAAGCAAACTTTATAGGCAGGGAACATCATATAAGAAAAATATGTTTAGAAACTCTTCATCTGGATCCATTTTGATCTCTTAGTGTATGTTGTCTAACAAATTAATTATTGCTATATGTTGGATATAGGTAAAGAACTTTTTAAAAATTTATTTATTTTGTTCTGCGTTTGTTCAGTGGTTATTCATGCTGCTGGGTTCCTCTATTTTTGGTACTTTATGAATCCCACAATTTAAAAGCTAATAGATATTTTCTAATAACACTATAGAAATGAAGATGAATCTTGTTCATCATGGAGTGTAAATATAAACCGAATGATTTTATGTTGGTGCTCTGTAGCATAAGTGCAGGCACTGAACTCTGATGAATCTGGAAGTTTTGGTTTGTACCATGACAGGCATCATGACTTACCTCATTTTGTAAGTACTTCACATCAAGTATTTAAAAATTAACTGGAGCAAAAAATTTAAAAATCTGTTATTGCTACCTCCAGCATCTTTTAGTGTTCTGGTGATAAATGGTCACACTCTTAGGAATGCTTGCAGAAGGTTAAGGATTGGATCTAATAAAAAAGGGTCCCAAAGGGAGGCTGCAGAACACCATGGTCTGAAGTGTCTGTGCTACTAATGATTTTAAGCCATGGCTTTTCATTTACCGTAAGAAATAGAAATTGGAACTGACATTTAACAGATTAATTTATCCTCGTGAGCCTTCTTTACGTGAAGTCACTAAGACTTCTTGTATAGTGCTTTTGTCCAGCTGTATAATCCTTAGCTCCAACTGCCCGAATAAACCCTGGAAACACTCTAGGTGTTTGCTCTGAGACACTGTAAGTGATGCTCAAGATCTTGTGTTCTTGGGAACTCAGAATATATTAGAATTCTATTTTGTATACAAATTCAGATTTTCAAAAAAACCAACCAACCCTGTATTTACCCATTTTTCTAAAAGCACGAATTTGACATTTTGAAAAAAAAGCCCATCTCCACTTGAATAACTCTGGAATATGTCTGCAAATGCATCTGGCATATTCAGAAATGTCAAATTTCTGGCATGAATAATAACATATTGTATTCCTTTCACTTTTTTTTTTTTTCAAATCCATGTATTAAAATTTATGACAATCTAAGGGGTGTTTTTTTAGTTTGTGGGATTTCTTTGAAAGGTAAGCTATACACCTGTTTATGCAAGAAGGCAGGACCTTTGCTTTGTTCAGACCTAGCAGATACCACCAGGATTTAGTGTAAGCAACCTGTCATAGGTCCCAGCAAGTGTGCCACGTTGTTTTATTCTTTCTTTCACAGCCTATGTTGGTGACAGTAGACCTTTCTTAATGGACTCTACAGCAAATAAGTTACACGTGTTTTGTACGTTTTTTGAGATATGGGAATTACTTTGGAAAAATTCATCTGTCCTTTTGAAAGAAAAATTGTTGCCTAAACTGCTCTAACCTCTTAACAGCTATTTAATTTGCCTGTTGCTAATTTAAGTCAGGTTCGCTGGTTCAGAAATGTGAAATTCCTGAACTATTAACAAATTCTAGGCCCCTTAATGTCGAAAAGAAACAAAGGGCAGAACTGTTTCCTCTGTTCTCTTGAACAGAAAAGTTAAAAGTGGAATGTCATGAGGGAGGCAGAATGGGAAAGTCTTTAGCTATTTACTGCACGGACTCTAATATTGTAAAAGATATAATCTTCCAGAGTAGTCTGGTAGATTGCTCTTTATGTAGCAATGCTCTTTATGCTAAATAATATTTAATTATTGCTCAAAAGAGGGGGGAAAAAAAAGTTCTTTATTTCTTCTGATTCCCTGGTGGAAACCTAAGAGTTGTGTGGGTGATGAGTGCTTATCACTGTTTGGGATCACTGCTGAGTATAGTGGCAAATCTCATCCCAGATGACTCTCTGACCCATATGTTGAAGATTTCTTCATAGACATAGAGTGGGAGGAAAGAATTTGCCTTCTACCCATGTGCTGTAACCTGGCAAGATGGAACAGGATGCTGCCCTCCACCCCCACTCCATCCTTGCAGTGCCAGCTTGCGGGGGAATTGTCTGCAATGGCTGAGGAGTAATTTGCTCTAGTTTTTGAACACTGAGATTTCTGAGCATTTCCAAATGCATAACAAACTTACATGGCCCTGAACTGTTGTGGTTAATATAAAATGTTTGTATTAACTCCTGAACAACAAAAGAGAAGAGCCGGAGTAACTCGTGGAAAGGGGAGAGCAATCACTACTTGTTAAAGAATCACAGGCAGTGAGGCCACTTGAAAGCTGAAGAGCTTGTGGGTATCTGCTACAAAGGCTCCTGCTGAGGTCACATGATTAATCACATGATTAATTCCTTTTTAAACACCTCTGAGGTGCCATAATAATAATTAAAAAATACTGTGTTGTCATTGCTGAACTTGAGACGTTCTGATGTCTCACTTGCAGGAGTGTGGTTGCATACTCTGTGGGTACGATGGGGGAGATACGGAGTAGCTGCTTGGTGTACTTCGAATACCCAGGTTACTCAGCTGTCTGCTGGTCTTGGTACCAAGATGAGAGGTTGAGGTATGAGGGGTTATTCCTGTCTCCCACTTAGACCACCCCAGAACAATATTGACCAGGATTACAAGTAACTTTGCAATCCTCAGTCTCCATTCTCCACAAGTCCTATTGAGTCTTCCCAGACATCTGACCTTCCTCTCGGTTCTTAGAGGCTTGCTGCACTGTTACATGCCTTCCCCTTGCCCCCACGAGCAAAATTGCTTCAGCAAAGGCCATTCTTTCAATAATTAGAAACAGGTTCATTAGCAAACAGTGAGGGATTTTTACAAACAGCAGTGCTTCTGAGATCATCCTGAATAACCATTGTCACCAGTTTAGTCTTTGTAGGTTACTTCAGAGATGTTATTTTTTTTTGGTGTCACTATTCAGTAGATCACCACCTCAATATGTGCTGTTGCTCCAGGGCTAGGACAAAATAGAGCAGCAAGTTTGGATGTGTGAAGGACAAGGCTTTTGGGTAGAAGCCGGGAATTCATTTGGGATTTTACAATAACAAGCATGTTCAACTATTGTGCCCTGTTCTATGTCTACACCTCAAAAACATGATGGCGAAAGCAGAGTTCAAAGGAAAGCAATAAAAAGGAGAAGGGACTTGGCAAACAACTAAAGCAACATGAATCTTAGAAGGGTCAAGTTGTTTAATATATGCAAGACAGGACAGGGAGTGGTGGCTTGGACTGTGTGTACATATAGATAGAAAGAAATCCAGGGGACCTTTCAGTTTTGCTGAGAAAGTTGTAGGCAGAACTAGTGGCTGGAAGTTCAGATTAATTTGTCTTTGAAATAAGATGCCCTTTCTTAAAGGTGGAACTGATTAAGCAGTGGAAAAGATTAAGGGGGTTGGGGACATGAGGGATCCACTCGAGTCATTTAAACGAGATTAGATATTTTTCTTAAAAGTGCAGTTGAATCTAGTTTATTGTGAACAATCTATAGCTTATACATAGAGATGACAAAAATATCCTGGATGGTCTGTTCTCTTTCCAAGATCATGCATAATGGCCTTGGCAAAGCAGATGAACTTTCACTTAACTGTATGGATGTTGAAATAGCATTTCTCTTCTAAATGCGTGTACTTTCATGTACCATTTAAAACAGCTCCTTGTTCAGACACCCATTAAGGGAACTGGGATATACTGGTGTATTTCCTATGTCAGAAAGCGATTTGCACTATCCAGGGTGAGGTTTGTATGGTGTCTGCTGGCTTCCTTTGTATTTTTTCTTAATGCTATTTACCTGTGTGAAACAAAGCTGAAAGCAGAGGAATGCACAGGAGTTTTCTGGGGAGGGAATATCCAGAGACATGTGCAGTGCTGGATGGCATTTTGCATAGTTTGAACTTTTGTGTGGGATCATACCGTATCTGGAACTGTGAGTGTTTCTCAAAGTACCACATTTTGGATATACATGAAACAGCAAATGTTTATCTTTTTTTCTCTTTGAGCATGAATGTGCTAAATTTCTCTTTTCTTCCCTCAGAAAGCTGTTTAAAATATTAAGGGCCTGAAGACAACTGGAGTTCTTGCAAAGTTTTCTGCAGTTCAGGTCCTAAATTCCTCTAGAACTCCAATTATTTCCATTCCTTTAGTAATCACAGCCTCCTTTGAATGACTTACCAATATTTTCAGTAAAAACAAAATTAAGTTAAAAAAATAACCCTATTATATAAATCCCATAGAATTGCAAAGTGTAAATTTCTTTTTTTTTTTGTCTGTTTACCTCATATGACTCTTCTTGGTTTGATGTCAGTGAGTTTATTTATCATTGTAAAAATGCTAATATAATAATCAAATGTTTTAAAGGCCAGTCTAATTCATAATACTTTTATATGTACTAAGTTAAATGTAATAAACATCCATTCATTCTACAGCATTAAACAATAAAATCAATTTTTGAAGCTTGAACAGGGACTTTAATCAGATTTTCCCATGGCTAGGTTTGCTATTAAAAAAAAATAAAACTGTTTTGCCTTTTATGGCATGTTTCTGGAAAAATGAAGGAAAAAGAGGGAAGACAGTAGAAAAATTGGAAGGGACTAAGCTTTCAAATACAATTCTGAAAACTTCAGCTAAAGCAGGGTCTGTGTCGTTATTCTTATCCCTCCAACATTTGACAGTACTTAAATTAACACTGAGAATAGCATTAAGTATAATTTGTGGAAAAGGACAATGAATAACATTAGCAGGCTTGATTCATTGAGCTTGATGCTGGAATCTAAACCTGTTTGAGGGATGAACAAGACAAATGAATAGAAGAAAAAGATAGGAAGATGGAAAATAGAAGTTCCATTTCTGATGCTGGCCCTTACTTGCAGGATGCAAACAGACCCCATAGACTTACCCTTTCCTTCATGTAGCAAACATGTTAAATCACCAGTCGTGTATCTCTTAACTACTTCTCTCTTTTTTTCAAAGCAAATGTTGCAGTCATCGTATTGCAAATAACATCTTAGCTAGGCTTGCCCTACCCGCTCTCCTATCCAAAAATAAAAAGATGGAGAGAAAATAAATGTTAGGGGAAAAGAAAGAAATAAGTGAGGAGCTTTTGGCAGAAAGTAGTATCTGACATATCAGGACTTAGCTGAATTTCATAGCACTGACTAGCACTGACAGTCCTCAACTGGCTTGCTTCTCTGAGGACTTTGAGACCAAAGCAATAATGGATGAGTAATTCTCTGTCTCTCTTGTCAACTTGGAGTGATGCTAATTTAGTCTTCAAATTGCATGAGAAGTTTTTACTTGGTTTAGTTCCATTTTTACATTGTCTTTATGCCTCTTTCTATTAATGCTCATTGTTAGAGATTGTTGTACCTTTCTCTCAGAGCTGAGCCAATTTCTATAGTGGTTTCATTGCTAAATTATATACAATTATATGTAATTCTATATAATTATTTCCTACTATTGCAATATGTGCCCCAATGACTGTTTTTCCTCTGCTTACCAACAATTGGCACTGGCCAATGTAGAGTTTACCAACTCTACATTCGTTAGCTGGAACTAAATGGTCTCCAAAACTTTTGTTCCAGGTAGTCTTTTGTATTAAATTGTTTTCTGTTTCCCTGTTTGGTACTATAGACACATATACGTGTGCACACTCAACATTCAAACTTTTGGATTTCCTGTAGGAGTAGGTTCAAACATTTCTTACTCAGAATCCTATTGTGGTGTGCTAGTTAATTTCAACCACACGATTTGAGTGTCGGATTTTATCCTATTGATTAGCTGTTTTGTTTTCCTTGGGTCCGTCCAAGGAGGGGAAAAATCTGCAGAATCTCAAGTTGCTTGATAAAGAGAGAAATAACAGTATGGGTTTTTCACAGACGGGATGAAATCATGGTTTCCAGGGAGACCTCAAATTCATTTGTTGCAGCCAGAATGCTGAGCTGCCAACTGCGGTTGCTTACATATGTTGCCCATCCTATATTGTTTTCCCATCAATTGTGTATCAATCCAGCAACTCGAATGCTGTGCTAAGCCTCCTTTTTCTTTAACCCATAATAACTAATTGCCAGCACCTGGCACAGGCTCCCCCTCTTGGAGAAGGAATAAATCCAACAAAATGCAAAGTGCCAGAATAAATTGGATTTAAAAATACAAGCCGCCTGTGACTTCAGATGTTGGAGTAGGAATGCAAAGTTTCTCTGCTGTAGACTGGAAGAGTCTGTGGGCTTGCTGTGCTTTACTGAATCACAAGAAAAATAAATAGTTAGCCACCCCAATTAAGAGGATTCTTTGCTTTCAGAAATATGTTCCTTCTTGCTTGGGTTAAAATACGTATCAAGTGCTTCTGTTGGTCTTTGATGTAAAGCATCAAAGTTGGTATAAAGTCTTTATACAGCTGGTATAAAGCCTTCTTTCTGAAATCTGCCCAATATATGTTAGTATCTTTAATCCTCTCTATGCCTTTCTGTAATTTGCATAATATTTTATGTACTCTGGCTTTTTTCTTACCTATCCCTAAAATGTTTTTTGGAGTGAAGATTGGTTTGTTTTGTCAGTAGTTTGGGCAACACTGTCATTTTTAATGAGAGATTTAAATTGTGACTGTGGCACAAGTGAAGGAAATATCAAACATAAACCTGAAGGAGGGGGAGAAATAAAAAAAAATGTTTGAGAACAGACGATGGCAGTGCATACTAGAGGGACCACAGGTGTTTATGCAGTCTCAGGTGAGACTGATTTCTGAAAACGGGTATAAGATGTGATGCTACTGTTTCTCTGAGGTCTCCAATCTTCGTTCACTTTCTGCAGGTGCTTGGACATTCACCTTCAGCAAACCCAGCTCTCTTTGCTGTCAACACTGCCCAGGTCCCATTGCTGCAGCTGTGAACCTGTCGTACATACTCACCCAGCTGCATCTCTCCTCGCTTCTTTCATGTGTTTCTCCAGCTCTGTCTGGAGACCTCTGTTCTTTAGCCTGTCTATCAGCCAGGCTTTTTGGACTTTTGGAGGGAGAGGAAGCAAAGTAGTGCTTCTTACT
>JAOXNG010000021.1:95419008-95438883 GCA_028566535.1 Scolopax minor
CCTGTCCACTCTGGTAAGTATAATGTTTGACAGTGTGGACAAAATAATTTAGACAGCTTTTAGTAAAGCTAGTAATCAACCTCATTTTACTGATGAATAAAATAGGCCAGGTTGTCAGTAGTTTAATGGCTAGTCATCTGTCTTAACTATGACAGGCTGTTTTGATAAATATTTTTTTTTTTTTTGAGGAGCCAACTGTCTGAAGGGTAGAATAAATCAATATTTATTTAAGCTTAATTTCAGCTTGGCTCTCCTTTTAACATAGGTAGAGTTTGGTGTAGGTGGAAACTGTGTGAGACTTCTCCTTGTGTTTACAGTCATGTAGATGGGAACTCTGAAGCTTGTGGGTGAAGCTGGCAGGACATTTATAGCACTCTTCTAGGCCTAGCATATGCTGTCCTGCCACAAGTAATTTGTCTGAATATTTGCAACTGCTCATGTTTACTCTCCAGAAATCATATTTTTCAGAAATACAGCTGCAAACACTTAAAGTCGTAGAGTTTGCCCTTAGTATTTAGGTCACATCACAGGACCTCATCTGTGGCCTTATTTGTGCCAGCAATAGCAGCCTAACTTGGCTTTCAGCTTCTGACCCAACTCCCGCTGTTATACCTGTTCTCCTGCTTTGTCTGTTGGTCTCTTAAAACCCTATCAGGAATGTCAGATCTAGATCCATAAATCCTCTGAAAAGATGTGGGGTTTATGCTAGGGTATGGTAGCAGAATTCTTTTTGAAACATGTTCAAGATGCTCCAAGGATACAGAATTCTCCAACAGAAGTTGCTGTTTGTTTCTTCGAAGAGCAGAAATCTTTAAATTACAATGTAGAAACTGGTGTAGCCAGGTGGCCTGTGTATTTGGAGAGCAAACCTAAAGTTAATGTAATTCTACTGCATAGCATGTTACCATGCTGAAATTAACAGAAACAGGAATCCAGGAAAGAAGATTCCTGACTTAGTTGTATGGTAGTATGCAGAAAAAAATATTTTTTGGTGTTTTTTTCTTCTTTGTGCCATGTAATATTCTCCCCTCTCCCTCACTACAGTTTTCCAGATCTCTTCCCTGCAAA
Organism: Scolopax minor; assembly: GCA_028566535.1. Lineage (NCBI taxonomy): Eukaryota > Metazoa > Chordata > Aves > Charadriiformes > Scolopacidae > Scolopax > Scolopax minor. The sequence goes on from JAOXNG010000021.1 coordinate 95,420,077, forward strand.
CAAACTGGCTTTACTGGAACCCTTGGAGTGCAACACCTTGAGGCAGGATGGCTTATTAAATAGTCTTGTGTTCAGTGTTGCCTCTTTTATCTTTCTTTGCATAGGAAACTATGAAAAAAACCAGACATAAACACTACTAGCAACTGTGTTATCTATACACTGACAATTCCTTAGAGACCCTGTTCTTGGAACAAAGGCCTGGCAGTCAGTCGTGCTGCTACTACTACTACTACTACTACTACTAAGGAAATAATGATATTTACTTACTAAAATATAAACGTAGCCAATTCTAATGAACTTTTTTCTTTTTCAGTAGAGCTTTGCACGTATTATATGTCACTGACTGCCATTTCATAAACTGACATATATATATGAGCAGTATCTTGATAATGGAGGAAATTCTGAAAAAAAAATCTTTTTCCTATATTTTCCTACTGCAACAAAATTTTCTTTCACTTTTGTTGCACCTTTTTATGCCTTTAGCTATATGCACATTCTCATGAGAATCATGGGGGAGAGAAATACTACCACCACAATCACCATATTTGAGAGAAAAACATGAAATGAATGGATGATGCGTAAAGAGGAACATCTTTTATAAGATTATCTAATATAGTTAGATGGGATGTGCAAAACCAGGTGATGACCACTGGCTGAGCTAAGTGGAAGTGAAGTACTTAGACCCCACATACGTACGTACAAATATGTTTTTCAGGGATTGCAATATACTCTTTGCTTGGTGCACTTCATGTTGATGTCCTCTTGGTTTGCACCAGTTTTACTTAATAAAATGCCATTTTCTCATCATTTATGTCTTCTATCTGCATTTATATACAGAGTTGTGCAATACTTCAGTTAGAAACAAACCTAAAAACTGTATAATATATCTATGCAATAGGCCTTGGGAAAAATATCTTTCATTCTGAAAGTGTTACTTAGGGTTTTTTTAATGTACCTAGTCTGATTATTGTTGCATTTCTAATTTTAATCTCTTGTTAGATTAAAGCATAAAAATCCTATTGTATTTTCAGTGCTCAAGAGATCACGTGTTGTCCTGATTTAATACTCATTAAGATGTTTCATAGAGTAATAAATACTCATTTAAGTTTTATGTTGCCATAAATTAGGCACTGCTATAAAATAGAGCTCTCTTTATAAGGAATATATTTAAAAGAAATTATTTCCTGTCAGTCTTTAAGAGAAAAGTGATGAGGAGACTCAGGAAGCTGGCTGGTGTGAGTCTATCAAAATTCTTGGTTTCAAATCTAATATTCATGTTTTTCTACTAGTCTGAGGTGCCTCCATAGTAGCAGCTGAACTCTGAGCACTGATGGCCTGCTATTCAGAGGTGTCAGCGTTACAGTCATAAGGGAAGTAAGAACTAGTATTTGCTCTGCAAATGATGCCTTCTGGGTCTCAAAAGAATACCTGATTTTGTTGTTGAAAATTGTGACTTTGACCTGTAAATTACATTTAGGTATAAAGTGAAATTTATGTTATTCATGTAAGGTGTTTTTTCTACATGAACAACTGATGCAGTAATACTTCGGTAAACATATGCTGTACATCATTATTTCTTACAAGCAGGCTTGTTGAATTATTTTTTTAGTGATTGTTACTTTATTTCTTCTAATTTTTTAATTGTAGACACGGTCGAGTCTTGCTGATGACTTTCGGATTGCTGAAGCTACTATAACAGATGTTGTTAGTCTTGTTCCCACTCAAGGAAGGGGGAGATGACAGCTTTGACAGCACAATACTTTCAATAATGCTTCTTTAATTATGCAGTGCTTGCTGTAAGCTCAACGATATTTTTCAGACAGAATGCTGGTTTTCCTTTTAGGAAAAAGCTCCTTTTAGGAGGTTTAGGTTCACTTTAGGTGTATATATACTTAACAGACTTTATTTACAACCTAGGTTATCTTCTTCGTTCTGACTAGCAAGTTATTTTAATTAAATTAATCCCATTTTCAGCATAGTTAATAGCTATTAAGAAGATAAATATGAGAATGGTGCTGTAAAGAAACAGGTAATTAAAGACTTAAGGCAGACTAGTCTGAACTACTCTATTATTCCCAGTTGACAAAAATAATAGAAGACATGACAGCATGACTTTGCTGATCCAAAGTGTATTGAAGTCAATGGAAAGATTCCCATTGAGTTCAGTCTGGACTGGGGCCACAATAAATGCTGTAATAAACTTGGAACCACTAATGCGACTTGGAAAGTAATGCCTGCTTTTCTAAGTTGTAAAACTAACAGTTCTTTCCCATCTAATTCTCAATTTCTCTCTGCTCCTCATCAATTCTAATTTTTACATTTCTGTCTTCACACACTATGCAATTACATTAATTATATTAGTTTTCTGTAATTACATAGTATCATCTTTATTTTGTATGCAGAGACTGAGGAAAGTATGATTTTTGGATTTTTTCAGTTGGTACCATTTAAAAATTGATAACTTTGGAAAATGAAGTGGAAAGAAGGTGGCATACCTTGATGCCATTTCTTTAAGACTATTCTGTAGATGCAATGTTAACAAAGGAAATTTCTTAAAAGATGTAAGGAAATATGATCGGAGCTGTAGTTCCAACCATATTATGGCCATGAATGGCTTGTGCTATAAATAGGTATAAACTTCTCAGAGTAGTCTGTTTTATGTTTGTATGTGGTAGTGACTATTTTATGGGTATTCTGGCACTTTTCTTACTAATTGATGTGCTGATAGAAATTACATACCAGCATTTCTCCTCCATTGCAGCTGATTTGTAAACACAGTAATAGAAATACCTCTGACCAATATGTTGTACCAATTTAAAATCTCCCCACTGACTTGCTGAGCTGTTTTATAGTAAACGGATGCTTGCTTGTCCTGGTTTGAGGTAAAACAGAACCTATTTTCTGTTCAGTTACTTTGCTTTTCAGTTAAGCCTCTTCTAACTGAACTCTGAAATTAACAGCACGTTTTTCCAGCAGTATCTGCTCCCAGAATGATAAGACCTGATTGTTTATAATTTATTCCAAGGGATGCTGTGCAGAGAGGCTCTTGCTTGTACTTATTGCTATCAAAACCAAGGTCAACTAACTTTGTTATGTTGAAAAATGTGGGCCATCACTGGAAGGAAATGGGAGACCTCGTTACCAAGGGATATGGAGAAGGCTGAGGCATTCGTCAGATTTTTTTGCCCGAGTCTTCACCAGCAAGTGCTGTAGGCACACCTCTAAGGTCACAGAAAGCAAAGGTGAGGACTGGGAAAATGAAGAACCATGAACTGTAGGAGAAGATCAGATTCGAGATCATCGAAAGATGATCTAAAGGAGGTGCACAAGTCCATGGGGCCTGATGAGACGCAGCCATGGTTCCTGAGGGAACTGGGTGATGAAGTTGCTAAGCCACTCTCCATCATATTTGAGAAATCGTGGCAGTCCGATGACGTTCCTGCTGACTAGAAAAGGGGACACCAAACTCCCATTTAAAAATATCTTTATGGGAAAAAAGAAAGACCTGCGGAACTTCAGGACAATTAGTTTCAACTCTGTTGCCAGCAAAATCATTGGTCTTATGTGTTTGCTTAAGTGTTTAATTTAATTTGATCTCATCTAATACTTTCTAGGCATAATGAGTTAATTCACCCCTCTAAGAAGAGGAAAACCTTCAAAGGGCTTGAAAGTTATATAATAAAACTGGTGAAAAATAGGTATGACTGAAGTTTTACATGTGATATTTAAAAAAGGACTCTCTTGCGTTCCTTTGGATCCACATGATGTTAGTAACGATTTTTAGGGCATTCCTGAACTTGTGTCCTAATATCATACATCCAAGAAAGGCTTTTCTGAAGTAGGAGATGCTTAAAAAGAATGTTTGGAGGTATATGTTGTGTACTGGTCTGCCATTTTAGTGCCAGGAAAGTTGGTGTTTATACTACCAGTAAGTAATATTTCACGTGGGCTTTTTTGATCTTGATTGACCATCGATCTTGAAATAGCAACATCTCTCCATACTCCCACAGTTCTCAAGGAACGATTCAAGACGTTGTCAAATTGTTCAGTAATATAGATAATACATTGGAAATTGCATCTTTAACAAAATGGGTTTTGTATGTTCTTTAACAAAAACATTATGCCTAGCATCAGAAAAATATATATATGCATAGTGATATACTTAGAAATTTGAATGAACTTCTGACAGCCAAAGTACCCAGCAGTCCCTATTGGGTGGCAGTATCATCACATCATTTTGGCCTGATTTAGTCATATATACTTTTTATATTTAACCAAAATACTTTATGACAAAATGTTTGAAATCATTGAAGTAACATTTTTACAGTTGATTGGAAAGAAAGGGCAAAACATGAAAACAAAGTTCTTTTGTGAAGGAGAATACTTTTGGCAACCAGTGGAATAAACATCCTATACTAATTTTCTGCTGTCATGCGTATTACAGAAGTAGGATATAAAATGCCTCAGTTTCTAGTATCTTTACTAAAGAATTAAAAATAGAATAAATATCTATTTATTCTTCTTGTTTGTGCAATTTTGTATTTCATTTATAGGCACACACATTATCGATTGTCAGTGGTTTGTATCATTTGCATTTTGGCATAACAGTAATATAAAGTGTGATTTGAATCTTAGTGTTATGGCTCAAGGACAAACTCCTAGATGTATTCAAATGTTACTCCATAGAGCACAGGGACATGTTGTTTCAGGTTTCTAGGGAAAACACACACTTCTTGGTATGAATTCTGTCTCTGTTAGTGTTCATGCTAGGGAATAATCAAAAGGAGAGATGTCTAGATGCCCCCAAATATTTCTGTCTTCCTTTCCTAATACACTACGAAAAATACGAATCAGCATTTTGATTTGCAGCTTAGGTAAATATTTGCTGGAGTTCCCAGTGACTCTGGAAACCAAAGAGAAAATCCCCTCAGCTGGTGGCTGTACGTGGAAACCAAACATAGGCAGTAGGCTATGAATGAAGAGGGCACTCAGAATGTAGCAGCCATAATTATTTATCATTCCAGTTGATTTAATTTACACATTGCTGTTCTATTCTGTGCTTCTCAACGTGTTTATGGTGAGTTACTTAACCACAAGTAAAAAGAGAATTATCAAAAGGATGTTTCCCTTTCTTCTTCTGATCCAACTTCAGCAGGGTATAACAGGATAGCCAGTTTTGTTGCTAGTGCGAGTATCAAACAAGGGTCAGTTTGTCAGCTGGTTAGAAGTCAGTGTAAATTTTTTAGACAGATTGGATGGTAATTTGCAGCCTGTAAGGCTGGTGCCCTGGCTGGGCATTGCCCTGTCACCTGCAAGGGCTGTGGCTTTGGGTTTTGTCTGGCCACCTGTAGATCCACAAAGATTTGACAAGTCTGATACTTACATTATTTTGAAGGGTATTTACAAGAAACAGTGACAGCAGTTTCAGCCTGTGTCAGAATACATACAGTTTCCATTTTCTGTTAGTATTTCCAGCTTTCAAATTACAGTTTTCCAAGAGCTGTGTTTTTGACAATGCAACAGGGGTCACTGCGTTCCACATTTAACATATGTGTGGTTTATTTTTAATAACTGAATTGCCAAAAGAAAAAAAAAAGTGTTTGCAAACTCTGATCTCATAACTGCAAAGATCTTGGTAATGCTTTTTCCTTTCCTGCATTTAATTTAAAGCTGCTATGCTAGTCTGGTGGATGCTCATTATGTCTATGGGAATGCTTCTTTGTATTTTGTCCATTTTTCTTTGTCATCAGTTCCAACTACACAGTTATAGCAGATGCAGCTTCATTGAATTTCTTTTACATATATTTTGCCACTTTCCCCAGTAGGCAGTTTTATATGTTATCCAAATTGGGTCTGTGTCTTTGATTCTATTAGGATTATCAAGGATTTGCTGTAATCTTTTTAAAAGTGTCTTGACTGTTGTGCTTTTATCCAAATTATGGCTTGACTTGTACTTTTTTTACATACCTTCGTAAATCTCTTGTGTATCATCAAGGATAACTTTTTCAAGTAAGGATCAGTAATACATAAGCAGTTGTATTTTTCAGGTGTTTAAAGGGATCATGGAAACATCTGGGCAGATAGATATCCTTTGTGAATCTTGATCTATTGCTATAATTCATGTAATTCCTTAGTGTCTTCTCAGAATCAGAATTGCAGATTTTTCAGACTGGAAGGAACCATTTGTTTGAAACATAATTCAGAGAATTCATATACATTAGAAAAAATATCTTTTTACCTGTAGTCATGATTTTTATCTGTTTTAAAGCTGATCTTTCGGCTTACCCTGATTAGCAGGTACCTTGTTGAAGAAAGAGTCAAAATTAACACCATTCTGGTAATCTTCTTAAAAAGCCTATGGACTTTTTGAGATTGAAACTCTGATTACAGTTTCTCAGTGCCTTGCTGGAGGCTGTAGGGTTTGTGTCACTGCCTGAATTATGAATGATGATTAGGGAGACAGTTTGAATTTGACAGTTGTATAAATGGGCAACAGTCTGGAATGTAACCATCTTTTAACAAAAGTTTATAAACGATACTCAATGCATCAATTTTTAAAAATGAATATAATGTACACAAAATAGAGTTACAGCAAAATAACCTCACTGACCATCCTCACAAAAAAAGAAGGAGATACTATCTTAAACTGTAAAATAAACCGTAATGTTCAACAATAGTAGTAGAGAAGCTGATAAATAATTTCCCCTGAATAATGACCTCTGAGATAAAGGCTCTGTGTTTACCTTACATTTTACTGCTTTTTCATTTTTTTCATAAGGTCTTACCATTTAAACAGGAAGTGTTGTTCTATCATAACTTTTAAAATCATGCTCATTTTTAATAGAGAAAAAATATATTATTTCAAGTATTTTTGTATTGATGAAAGAAGAATGGATAGTTTGAAAAACTGTTCCATAGTGATTTGTCCTAGATGATATTTATCAAATGTTTGACACGTTACAAAATAAGTCCAGAGGTACTGTATTAATTGAGGAGCCTGTTTAAAGCAGTATGTTAAAAGAGTATAGTTTTGTATGCCTACCCTAAGAAAATAAGATAATAATGTGACAGTTATACTAATGTTCTCTCCATCTTCTTGGGGAATTGACTGCCAAACAATTTGCTAATAACAGAGATGATTTTGGAACTATTCTATAATTTTGCATCTTCCAGGGAGAGAATTTAATGATAATGGTTATGTTATCTGTAGTCTATGAACACCTACTTTCCATACTAGCGCTATCAGCAAGTACTCAGTAATGAAGTCCTACCTGGCACTGAAGAGACAGGGAATATTAAAGACAGTAGCAGAAAATAAAAAATAGAATAGGCTAAAAATATATTCATTTTAGAATCATAGAATTATTTGAGTTGGAAGGGACCTTAAAGATCATTGAGTTTGTTTCGTTCTGGAAAAAGTTTTTATGCATGAATTCTTCTGCTATTTGTAAACATAAAGTTAAGCCCGAGGGAGATACAGATAATCAGTAATACTAGGTAGAAACAGTGGGAAACATATTTTGAGAAATGTAGCTTGTGGCTTGAATGAAAATGCTTACACCTAGTTGATCTGTATGTAAGGTTCAGGCAATTTTCTTAATGGATTTTTTGTGGGTCTGCGTGGAAAAAAATCCAGCTGTTTAATATCATCCAAACCAAAAATAGACATTTCATGATCAATGAAAGCTACAAGAAAGATTTTCCAGGGGTTGTGAAACCACGTTCCTTTTACAGTTAAATCTGTTGTATCTGCCAGGTATTATCAAAGAATAGAAGATTTATTTAAATTGCTAAAACTGGGACAAAATAAAATATTTATACAGAATTGTATATGTGGCATCATTGAAGCTCATCATTTCATGCTTTTGGGTGTTCTGAAGTCCCAGGTTGGGGGTCTGGAGCTGAGGAAGACTGCATCAGGGGATTTAGTTGCATATCCAGATGATAGACCCATGGCTCAGCATTGCTATTTCTTGCAAGTAAAGCACACCTCTAGCTCCTTTCATCTTTGGATAGCCTAGTTTATACTTATATGACTTATGGTTCCTAGCAAATGTGAAGACTTGTCAGTAGCTGTTGCTATCTGAGCCTATAGAGGTCTATCACACCAGGCATGGACAAACAAACAAAAAAGAGAAATATTTTTTGCTCCCAGGGTATGAGGCATCAAGGCGTGTGGGATTTGGTCTCCTAGGCATTGACATTTGATGTGTAGGAGGGCGGCTGTAACATCTGTCTCAGTCCTTAGTGCAGACTGATGTATTTTTCGACAGGTAGATCAGCTATCCCACAGCATCTTCAGGGACACCAGAGACATTTTGAGTTACCTACATGGCATTCAAGTGTCACTGTAGGTCCTGGGGGTACCCTGCAAAGCCTCCCCGAGTCTGCAGCAAGAGGCTAGAAAGCTGACAGGCTCCTAAGTACTCATAGGTAACACAGGGTGGAAGATAAATGGTTAAACAGGCAAAGGAGGTTCAATAAAGGCAAAGACAGCAATATCTCAATAAATAAAAAATTTTGGTCAGCTGCCAGATTGGTACATGATCACATTAGTTTATAGGCACAAACTCAGCAGTGAGTGATAAACTGCTGTTGAGAATCTTTAGAATAGACACGTTTTTTAAACTGAGGAATTAGCTTTACTAGACTGTCTTGCTGGCTTTAAATTTCATGTGAATATAGCACTTGCTGATTAAGGCTGAATAATGCCTAATATTACAGATTTTTATGGGGTAAAGGAAGACTTTAAGAGGAAAATTAGGAGAAGGCATTTGAATGAAGTGAGGGTGGTTGAGAAAGTCAGATTGGTGATGCTGAAAGAACTATAGCAGTGGTAAGGATTGGAATAAACTTTGGTTTTAAGTATGAAGAAACACATGAGTAAACCCTACATGAAATTTGATTTAAAAGATGAAGGGGAACAAATTAACTGATTTAGAAGTGTGAGATGGTCCAACTCATGCAAGGATAGAAAACATTAAAGCACGGTAGATGCTTTGAGTTTTAGCTATTCTGGCTAGAAATATAATGCTGTGTTTTATTGGTATTATAACCATATATGATAAATACAAACCTTTTAATAAATTTTCTGGAAATACAAAATCTAGAATTAAACCCCATTTTCTTAGTTTGTAGGAACCAACTGTTGCTTAATAGCTTTGCAAAAGCATCCCCAAAGACAGTTTTTTTTTCCGTAGCCAATGAATCATGAATTATTCCATAGCATTGATTCTGTTACTCCCAGTGGGTGGCAGTTTTCCCATTTGCAGTAGTTCCAAACATTGTGTTTCCCTTCGTAGCAGAAAAATTGCAGGATGAATCTGTTTCATATTAAGTTTGGATTAAGCACAAGTGTTTGTGATAATTTTAGTTACAATATACTCTTCATACAAATGGAGCAAAGTTAGTTGCTTTGTCTCCTGCTTTAAAGTAAGAATACATTTTTTGATAGTCAGCGTAAGGTTTCTTTGATAGTTTAGTTAGTGTTAAGTCACCCTATTAAACACAGCTTCCTATTAAAAGTGTCTTAACTCATCATGGGCAAAAAAATGTCAGATTCTGAGGATATGTACTGCATATGGAATCTCTGTTTAGGAACCAGACACATTTCCAAACCTTCGTTTGTCTTTTGACCTAGAAATTAGGGAGGAAACTCTGGTTATCTAAATTACTTCTTAACCTTGTCTTCTGGGAGTGTGTAAATAATTTTAATTGCCATAACCAGACATTATCCATGTAAAAGGAATTAAAAGATTGGGAATAGATAATGAGAAGGAAACCAGATTTAATTTTTTAGGTATCCTGGAGCTCATCCTACAGAAATTAGTCTTTGTAATTACGGAACCATGGAAACTATACAGAAGAATAACTCTGATGGGGTAAAATTGATTCTTTATGACCAAATTAGCCACTTCATTCTTCTTTTTTTGTGCTACCTGACCTGAGGAGAATAACTGAAAATCACCATCCCATGTACTCTGGGATAACACACATTAGCATAAGTGATAAATTCATTCTTAGCTGAGTGAATGTCAATGAGCCATAAGAGAATTTGAAGGTTCTGGACGGGCTCCCACTGAAACAAGAGCCCAAGTTCCATGTACTGCAGAAGTACAGAGTCAATCAGAAGAAAGAAAAAAAAAAAAAGAAAAGAAAAAAATAAGCAAACACAACTTTGTTTTACAATTGTTGTTCTTTGGGTTTTATCTTTCTTTGCTACCTATAGAAAGATAAAGTTAAATGTCTTGTATCTGTAATTTCTTTTAATCAGGAAAGTTCAACACAGCACAGTGAGATGGGTTGTTTCCTCTTTTAGGCATACTTTTATAATGGTAAATCATTTGCTGTGCTGGATAAGTACATGGAACCTTTTTCCCTCAGCCCTGCAAATAGCACAGAAATGCAAGCATGGAAAGCTTTGGTACATCCTTTCAGTACCAGACGGTTGCTGCCTAGTGGAAGGTTTTGTTCAATATATATGAAATTCTGTTTTGTATTACAGGTACAGATATTTATAATTTAGTTTTACATTTTACAGCTACAGAAATTAACATAAATAATTATACTGAGAACTCATGGACATGACTGGAAGTTCCTAAATGAGGTGATAAATATGTCCTATTTCCCGTCTCTTTATTTGTGCAAAAGATCTAAGCTAGTTTTGGACAAAAGTTGAGCAAGAGGAGTTATTTTACACAATGTGAATAGAAGTCTCAGAATGAGGCATTGTTTTCTGTCTCTGTTTATTATATTCTTTGATCTCATCTTTTAATAATAGGTACGTTGCAATTTTGATGACCTGTAAAATACTCAGGGTGTCGTTATTAACTCATGTTATTAACTGTTTCTGCTTGATGGGGTCATTATTAACTAGAAGCTGGGTGTAAACTGCAAAACAATAGAACTCTTTTCCAAGCCAGCGTTGCACAGATGTAATCCATATGGAAACTATCAGGTTATTCCTGGTTGTGACATTCGTTTTAATATATTTTTTTTTCCCACAGAATACATTTGTTTTGGTGGTGTCTAGAACAGACTTCTTGTTTTCACTGCAGTTGATTCATTTCAATATTAGATGAGAATGTAAAGTCTGTAAGGCAAATTCTTACTGCAGATTAATGGTGATACAAGTAAGAACAATGTCTGTCCAATAAATTTAAACAGTTTTTCTTGAGTCAAAATATAGATGAACTGAATGTAGACTACAGTTTTAAATATATATGGAGTTTTGTTTTAAAACTGAATTATGCTCAATTAAATGATCACTGTAAGAAAACTATGAGGTACACTGTAGAGCTGAAATGAGCAATGGAGCTTGAGAAGATGACAGAGATCTTCAAGTATTTCTGGAGGTAGAAGTTAGCATACGTCAAGTGTCATGATAGCTATCTCTTGTGTAATCATTGTATTTTAGGTGGGAAAACAGGACTTGTTATACTCATGGTGCTTTTGACCAGGGAATTTTCTCTATTTTATGTGGGAAATCTTATGGATAATGAAACATTATTTATATCCCTGTGTCACTCAGGGTTTTCAGAAAAGCATTTCAGCCTTTGATAGGCAACTGGGAGCATCTGAGCCTGCTGTGTGGCAGACATGGACTCCTGGCATGAAAGCAAGGGGAAGTGACTGAACACCAGTGTTGCACTGTATCCTCAGATGAAATATTTTGCACATTTCAAGCTGAAGCTCTTTTCTCTTTATGTGTTTTTTTTTTTTTTTAATTTTCTATTTCCTGCCCATATTTTGAACTCCAATCATATGGCAAATGTTAAATTTATAAGAACATGAAGGGGGGGTGTTAAATATTATTTTCTGGAGAAACTATTCTATATATTTAAATGGTTTTCTTTTTTTCCCATCAGGGAATTCCTGGAATCCCTGGAAATCAAGGAGCAAAAGGACAAAAGGTATTATTAACATTTCAAAACACTCTTAAAACCTGTGCCTATGTATATCCATTCCAAAATAAGGGTTTAGTCTGTGCCCTGAGGACGCTTTTCACAGTGGGGGTTTAGGACATCAAATGAATGGAGACATGCTCCAAATTCTTTGTGGCATATTTGAAAGTCTCTCATTAGGCTTTATTTCAACTATTCCAGAAGGAATAAGTTAGAAGTAACAAAGTTAATACTTTGAGAAATAATCCTAACTTAATAAATCTCATAATCAAAGAATATTTAACAAAAATGTTAACTATGCATACATTAATCACATAATTCTTCTCTTTATGTAAAAAATGTAGGGTGAAATTGGACCACCAGGTCAACCGGGAGCCAAAGGGTCACCAGGGGATACTGTAAGTTTGTGAAATGATGTTATTATGACCAAATAATTCTGATGCTGTCGTTCTCTACTTGTAATAAGCAAACAAGCAATGGCAGATAAAGTAGCAATTTTTTAGGTTGGCAAATATGATCAGACTAAGTCTAATCTCTGAATTCCCCTCAAAATATTATATATTCAGTCATGTGAAGATCCTCTCTGGAAAGATTAAATTTTGATGATCAGTTATTACAGTTGCTTAGATCAAATTTGCATGAAACATTGCTGAGCTGGAAGTTCAAATGTTCCCTACTCCTCGTTAACACATGCGTGTTTGGTCTCTCACCTATGCCTCTATTCACTTTTATTGCCTACTCCTGGAAATTTTTTCTCCATTTCTTTCCGAGCAAAGTTGAACAAAATGCCGGAAAGAACAGCTGTATCATCAGCTATAATAAAGACCTGTGGGATTCCAAAGTGTACATATTTATTCACATAACTTACCTACCATGGTTTCTTCTAATTTCATTTAGATAAATAACATCTGGTTCTTAATACAGTTGAAAATAATTTATTCATGTTTCCTGTCAACTCATTTAATATATCTTTTGTCACCTGATAAAATAAGTAGGAAATTGATGCATGGAATATTTGAGTACATTATATGGCATTAGGGAATTTCAACCCGAAAAGATAGTGGGATTTTCCTCGTATTAGTCATTAGCTGAATATGTTTGTTCCAGAAGAAACAGATGGAAAGCTTGTGAATGGTCTATTAATACCTTGGGAAAGTTCTTGGGTAACAAACTCTTCTTCAGTAATAACTATCTCTATTACATTGCCAATGTCAGTAATTTATTAATTTATTAGCCATACAAATAGTGTTGGCTCTGGAAAATGGGGGAGTAATACTGTATTTTATGTCCTTGAATTGTTCTTTCTTTTTATTCAGGACAGGCTCTTCTCTTTTAATTTTACATGCCATAGTTTTCCGATCATGTTCTCGGACATAATCTGAAAGTTTTCTTCTTGCAGCAGACTGAATTCATGTAGTTGTCTTCCTGTAATTTTTTAAAATGATATGTGTTAAATATGGCCTGGTAACAAAAACGCAAGAAAGCAAGCCAGGACAACTGGGTTTTATTTCTTCCTTTCCTGCAGATATATGCCTGACCTTTAGTTATACTAAATTTATTTTCCATTTTGCTTTCACAGGTGTGTGTTTGCATGTCAATGTGGATAGATACACATATCTGATTTAATAAAAAAGAAGCTATTCTGTACACATAGTATTTCCACTTTGTATGATACGAGATAAGTGAGGGATTTTTGTGCTGAACATTTACCACTACTGTAATCCAGGGACTGGTGTGAGTGCAAAGTAGAAGTGATCTAGCATGGAGTTGGCAGAGGGTAGGCTCTCAGTGTGTTCCTCAGGGCTACACTGAGGTGACAGTTTGAAAGGAGCCAGAAACCCCCGGTCACATTTCTCATCCCTTCCCACTGTTCCTCCCCAAACTTGCACTTTCTGTTCTCTACTGATTAAAATGCTCATAACAAGCACAGAACAGGAATCTGAGAAGAAAATAATAATCTCACAATGGTTTTTTGGAAAAGGATGGTAGCTCTCAAGGAACACAAAAAGACCACATAATGAAGAGAGCCGTATTTCAGAAGTGAGGAGGCCAACAGATAACATGAAATTTGATTTAAAACAGTCAAATTGTATTAAGCCTTAAAGTGAAATGAAAATTAATGAAGCTTTATTTTGCTATGTAAATAAAAAGAGAAAAAGTGAAGAAGCAGGCCTGATGTACAAGCGAGTTAAGACAGTTAGTATAATCAAAGGTGGGTTCCAAAACCAAATGAATATTTTCTTACACTTGCTGTAACAAAGCTTGTGCTGAACATACGCCACATGAGCAAATGGTTAATGGGAATTCACTGTCTCTTACTTTGTGTGGAAGCAGACCTCAGAATCGTCACTCCAGCTGGAGATGAATCGTTAATTTCTATTCCAAAATTATGAAAGAAATGGCACAGGTTATAGTAAACCTTTACTTACTAAAGAATAGATTGTACTAGTTTAACTGCATCGTCTTTGATAAGATGACCAATTTTGTATCTAAGTAAGAACAAGAAGATCTAATCTTCAAAGTTCAGGAAAGTGTTGGAAATTATTTGATGTCTGATACTATTAGTTATTTTAAAGAAATTGAAGCTTAATAGAATAAATTTCATGTGCAGTTATCTGAACAGGAAAAGTCCAAGACTGAGGAAAATTGGCAGGCAGGGTACTCAGGTTTTAGTCTTGTGATTGATACCATTTATTTGTATTCACAGACTATGTGTATATGTATTCACAGTCTATGGCCTATGGACCAAGTTGCTATGTTTACTGATGGAAAATTTTGGTGACCAGTACTTTCTTACAACACAGCAGGAAAAAAACATGAGTTAATCTGTGCTGCCTCAGCTAAGAGTAAAGCACGGGTGAAATACTAAAATATTTATTAAATGCTGAAAACCCTGGCTACAAAGAATGACTTCTTATTCCATATACTCTGATATTTTGCAATTTTTTAATTTCTGCAAAAAGAAAACCATCTTTTTAGTGAAGGAGGATAATATTTTTTGCCAAAATGATGAGTTACAATTTGTCTAACAAGTGACTGTACACATATATTTATTTTTGATCACATGTAACTTTTGAAGGAGGTCTGAGATAATGTCATGGAACTGAATAATTCCTAACATTTAATATTAAATGGAAGGTGGTTGTTTTTATTTATATGAAAGCAAAGATTAAATAACAATAATAACTACAGTTTTTGAAAATATTATAAATTAGAATAATTGATAATCTCTGACAAGTTTGATTTTCAGGCCTTATTTAATTGTTTGACTTTCTGTGTTATATGCAAGTCCAAATAAGACAATAACAATGTATTGTTTTTATTGATGCCCGCAGTTCTAGAGTCAAAGGGAAGTGAGGTGAAGTGATGAGAAAGACATATATTAACACAAGATGTGGAAAATACTATAAATGAGAATTCCTGTCAGGAAATGATGATTTTCAAAAAAGATTTCTAATTATACTTGAGAGTAGGGAAACTAAGACAGCCATTTGATGATTTAACACCCTTTAGCTCTTATTTTATGTATGGAACAAAGACAGCTAAACATGCCTTTATCAACACGTTTCCATGGGAGGAATCCAAGGGACTGTTTTGGCAGTTCTCTGGCTTTGTAGGTGTTGAGGTGTCGTGGCCTGAAACAGGAGAAGCCATTGAGTTTGTGAATGAGCAGTTGGTTCCTTAAGATTCTGCAGAAGATGCAAAGGTCTGCCCCCAAGGTTAGCTGCTCCCAGTAAATCTCCATGAAGTTTGCAAGAGGAGTCGCGACACAGCAACTTGTGAGGGACACAATCAGAAAGAAGGAGAGTTACAGAATGCCACAATATACTTGTTTGGGAACACTAAATGGAAACTAAGAAGCTCTCGTGTCACTTTCAATTATAGCTAAGCACATATTAAAAATATGCTAAAGATTAGATCACACAGGCAGGGGTTTGAGTCGCAGAATTTTCTCTCAGGAGTGTTCCGTGACAGCGCTGTGCTTTTTTCCTGCATGATTTTTTCCATTGAGCAGTAGCCCTTCTTTAGGCCATAGAAGATCTAAATAATCCACTCTGCTGTAATCAGAGCTACTACCTGCATAATAATATGATGAAAGATACTATATTTCCATCCTGTTTATTTCACTATATAGGAATAGAATACTAAAAATACTAATATACTATACTGAATCCATTGTCTTAGTACAGAAATGTCTCCACCTTTTTCACAAATAAATAGGGTTTGATGGGACCAGAAGGTTCATTTGGTCTACCTGGAGCTCCTGGGCCTAAGGTAAGTGTTAGTATTGATTTGCTTGTGACTGATAAATTACTGCTTTATATATAGATGAGAAAATACCAGGATTTTGCAGCTAATCTTTTGATATGTTGAATATTAGTGAGTTGTCTGTATGATATTTTCGATATTATATCATAATTCAGTCTCAAGAGAGCTTAATATAGCTCAGTAATTGGTGCCTGTCATCCCATGAGGTTTAGAACAATTGCAGACATGGTCATGAGACTTTGTTTCAGCTTTACAGTCCTGGAAAATGTTCTGCAATGCTGGGAGCCAGATAATTCTCAGTACATATCAGAACTCTCTGCCCATGTTACATTTATTTATATTTTAGTTGTGTTAAATAATGTTACGTGCTGCTTTTTCCACCTAAGGAGCCAAATTTATTTCAGATGTAACTTTATTGATGCAATGCAGCTACAGCAAGAATTAATTTGACCCATGCTCTCATAAACTAAAACAGATACTATAATTTCAGATCTGTTAGTGTAACCTTTTAATTTAATCCAAGATGAATTTTGACCAGTAAATGCTGAATTGTATGTCCTAGAGAATATTTAGGAGCATAGAATCCGTTTTCCAAACTTCATGTTTATATTTAGATTTATTATCACCCATATATTATTTTATATCCAAAAGTACATATGTATTCATTTAAAATTGTATATTGAAGGTAGCAATTTTTAAAGTGGTTAATGTTTTCTATCGTCAAGAATATTGAACACCTATGAAATGACTAAAAGTTAATTAGTTTTATTTTAATTGGTGAAAAATGCTTTTATTTTGTATATTTATCTCATTCAGAATATAAACTGATTCTTACAGAATCATTCTTAATACGCTCATTTACAAAAGAGCATCATGAAGTCATTGATACTTCTTAGGTTTTAATGAAAATCCTCATGCTGAATATACACTTAATTCATAGGCTGTAGTAAAACCCAAAACATAAGTAAGTATTTTGGCTCAGGCAGGTCTGAGGATTCTCAGGGTTTTATAAAATCATGTGGTGGAAATGTGGTGGTCATGGTGTGACTGGGCAGGTGGGGAAGGGACAGGTGAGCAGAGGCTGGCAGATCACATTTTCATCTCATCTTTCCCAAGGAAAGGTTGAAACTTCAGGTTTACTGTAAGGGAGCAGAACTTCAGCCTTTCAGTCACTGCCTGTGCCTATTTTTAAGAACCAATTTCCCAGAAGTGTCTTGTTTATGTTAGCTTGTCATCCCACACGTGACAAAAAGTACTGAGCTGTCAGACACACTCTTTTGTTGTTATATAGGGGGATAAAGGCGAACCCGGAATGCAGGGGAAACCAGGATCATCAGGAACCAAGGTAAATATGATTCTGGAACTATTCTAGTTAAAGAAGGGATTGATTTACTTTCCATGATTTACTGATCTTCCATGATTTTCCATGATTAGTTACAAGGCAGTTTGTTACAAAATAAAACAGTAGTTAATATAAAATTGCATGAGAATCCATTTGATGGTGTATTCTTACTGATTTAATACTAGATTTTAGGCAATGTAAGTCAGTTGTTCATTAAGTTCAAACCTGCCAATATTGCCATTACTTCAGATAGTTTTATTTGTGTAATTTTGAAAAATCAGCATCAACTCTATTAAAAGGCACTTTATAAAGACAGATACTGGAAAACTGAGGTTAAGAACTAGAGTCCCTTTTGTGGCTTCTCCGTATTCAACATCCATTTGTGAATTCTCCAGCTATTTCAATCATCCTCAGTTATAACATTGCAAAATATCACAGGTGAAGGATATCATGTGACATTGGGAAAGCATGTAATATATGTTTTTACACACTACACTTGACAAACACAAAGCTATTGTATCACACAGGGAGAACTAGGAGTGCCAGGTGCTCCAGGTGAACCAGGCTACCCCGGCATTCCTGGTATCCAGGGTATAAAGGTAAGTGTTTTTTCCGGTTTTACATGAACCGCATCTTTTATTGGAGTTGCTTTTCTTATAAGTGATCATTACTAAAGGAAATCCTTATTCTAGATACATATTATTACTAGAGAACAGTTGGTATATTTTGTAAAGCTCATTCTTTAGAAAAACAGTATTTTTTCATTGTGGAGGAGAGAATGACCAAAACGGTGAAACTGGATGAGATGGGACATATTCAGCTCAATTAGCCGTAGCGATTAAGAGTTACCTGATCCAAACAAGCTGTCCAGGTTCTCTCCATATTTAGCTGAGACAGTCAGCTCCTTGGGGACTCCTTGGGGAGTCATTAATTCACACCTCTTCCTTTCTTTCACTATAGCTGAAGCCTAGACAATTAGCTAAATTAAATGTTTCACCGCTTTGGAAGATAAGAGTACTGCTATTACTTTCATAATTTTATTGTATTTTTATGAGAACGTGACAGAGAATTTTTTTATAGTGAGTTTCTTAATTGACATATACAAGGATAAACCTTACTTTAATGTTATATTGTGATCTGATGTCATGTAACATGCTTGTTTCCTTAGAATATAGTTTACTATAACTAACAAGCTTTATCAGCAGCTATTCAAGCTTGATATTTGTTCAAGCAACAAGTCATCAAGGCTAAAATTATTCCTATATTTGCTATCATCCCATACTTAAATGTAAC
>JAOXNG010000021.1:95459131-95473331 GCA_028566535.1 Scolopax minor
AAGACTAAAAAGACCCAAGTCCCTCAGCCTTTCCTCATAGGAAAGATGCTCCAGGCCCTTAATCATCTTTGTGGCCCCTTGTTGTTTCATAGGTATAGAATTTTCTTCTAATAATATTTATTAACTGAGCTGTATCAAAGTAGATTCCTGAGCGGAGGTAGGCAAATATTTTTGAATGAAAGGTTTTTCTTTATCCAATTAAGATCTCTTGTCAAAATGGAGACTGAATAGGAAGGTCTTCAGCAGTTGCATGAGGAATGGCATTGTTACTCTGCATGGGGGTGTGTGAGAGAGAGAAGGAGAGTAAAGAGACTGAGCCAGCAACTCCCTGCTGGCTGGAAACCAAGTTCTCGTGTGGGTTGTTGAAATTGCTGATGATTTTCAGTTGGCACAAGGTCTTCTCTGCTTCTCTGGGCCAGATCCTGTGATTTCTGGAGTACTGATGAGGCTGTGTTAGGCAAAGGGTGGTGCTTTCAATTTGTAAACTCAACTTCAACCTGAAAATTAAACCATTTATTTTTGAAATAGTACATCTTTGTGAAATTAAAAACATTTCTCACACAATTCTATATTTAAATTCTACTGCTTTTAAACAAATCTTTAGGAATGTAGACATAAACCACTATAATTTCTGGTAATGCAAATGCCTTTCACATAATGTGGATTATCTGAAAGATAGTGGGGTTGCCGTTTTTCTCATCCTTAGATTAAAAACATCACTATCAAGCTACAAAAAAAGAGGGGTTCTTACCATGGGAGTGATAGATAACCTGAGTGGAGATCCCAGATCAGAGAACTCTATGGGTCAAGCTCAGTAGTTAATTCTAATACTGGAATACCTGAAAAAGAGAAAATTTCCATTATGTCTGGAGAGTTCTCTGTTTTACATCAATGAAGATGTAGACATTTACTCCTTGCAAGATGATGCAATGTGTGCACTAATGCTATCTTCAAGGAAGTCAAGCAGGAAAATCTTAATATAGGTTCCAAACTCCTCAAAACCGAGAAGAACCTTTTCTCAGCACTATAGCTATTTCTCATACTCCATCTGTTGTGCCTGGTATGCCAAGTAAAGAAACACTGTGTTTGGAAGAAGTGTAATTTCAATCTCCAGTAAAAATATTTGGATTCTGCAGAACTTTATATGTACATAACAAAATGTTCCTTTGCCTAAATGCTTAAAACAAATGTTTAAACAAATTGTCATCTGTTAAAGTGCCCTGAGAGCCCTGGGCACTGGGTGTTGACAAATGGAAATTCATTTTTATAGTGCATTTACTAATGGGAAGTAGCATACTAATGGGAATTCTTTTATGGTTATGGGAGATGTTCCAGCATATCCCTGGTGGTCAGCAATCTTGTTTGCCATGCTGGATCATCAAAGACATAAGCTTGTGAACTTTGGTGTATTGATTTCAGGCAACTTCATCTGCTCATTTTCCTTGTAGCAAGGGAATATTTTTCCTCTTTTCCTCCCTCCCTCAGTTCTTCAGGGTCTTTCTGGAGTCGCTCGCCTTAAGACTGTGAGGGAAATTCCAAGTTAAATGAAGGATTTCTTTACTTTCACATCTTCATTATAAGTGGGGTCAGTTGACCATTCTATAATTCTATGATCTCTCTTCTCTGTCAGTCTTAACTCCCGTTTTGCAATTCTTGTGTATATGGAATGCACCAGCCTTGTCTCCAGGAGGTCTTTCTTTCGTCCTTTAGATTCAGAAGGCCATATAGTCCATGATCCACCTGAGACTCAATTCCCTTGAGTGCATAAAATAAATGTCTATATGCACATTTTAAATGGTTGGCTTGCAGATACCTGAATCTTGGCCAGCATGCAGCTTGTGTGAGAGGCTGGGACAAGGTCTTCTGTCGCTGAGCTATCAGAATATGTGACCCCCCGAAATTACTTCCTTTCCTTATTTTCATCATTGCTCATCCATCAGATCACAAAGGTACTTGGGGCTATTACACCTAGAAGTACTTATGGGCTTCAAACTAGATATGTGTGAAGGCTTTACTTATTTGTGGCCTTCTAAATAGTGGAAAACATATTGCCAAGAGCTGTAAGTAGGAAGAAGTATTTAATAACAGCTTTGTCAAACTTACAAACTCCTGTGTGGGGATAAAGTTATCGTGTGGTCTTCACTAACAAATTATATTCTAACCACGTGTAGGCCTTTCTTTATGTGAAAATTTTATTACAGATGTAGCTGAGACATCACATTTCACATGGAAAGATATTTTTCTTTCAAAATATCAGTTTAGGTAGCACAGCTGTGTCCTGGGTCCTTTTCTAAAGAAGGAAAAAACCCCAACAAACCAAAACCTAAACCCCTAAACTTCTGGTCAATATAGATATTATTTAGATCAGTAACAGATAAATAAATAATTCTGAATCTGAAAGAAACAGTTAAGTTTGCTTTTTGTCAGTGTTAGGTTGATGGTTGGACTAGATGATCTGAAAGGTCCCTTCCAGCCTAGGCAATTCTATGATTCAAAATGTCTTAGAGGTCAGACCACTGTATTGTCCTCCCACCATGGCTTGCAGAGCGGCATGAGTTAAACAGGGAATGACAGCACTCCTCCATAGACTTTAAGCTGGTGTTTTGTCTGGGAACTTTAGTGTCTTCAAGCCAAGAGGATTGAAACTCCTTCCTAGATGTTTCTTTTAGCACTTGGACCATGATGGATCCTGCTGCAGACCTCTTGCAGGCGGGCTGCTGCACTTTGAAGGAGGTTGTGAGTGGCAGTGCAGTGGGTGATCCTGGACTGAGGGTCAGGGCATGATTTCTGCAGTGGAGCCTAACCCAGGAATCCTACTTGGCTGAGGACTAAGCCACATGCTGAGTTTCTCTGCTTTGCTGCTATCAGAGGGCTCCTGGCATGTCCTCTGCTGCTACTGCCCTGCATCTTGGAGCCTGCCGAGTCCTACCTACCTTCGTATCTCCTCCCAGACAACCACACTTGGAACTGACAGCACATGCAGTCAAGGGGGTGAATTTCTATCCCCCCTCCTGGGGCAGAGTGGGGAGCTACTTCTCTCAGGGACATCTGAGATCTTTGGAGGTAGGTGGGCCAGACACAGGACCCATCACAGGGTCAGCAAGGCTGTATGTTTTGTGTCAAAACCTTTTTCTTGGTATGCCTACCCATGGATGGTGGAGTTAGGACGTGAATTCAGGCATCAGATCAGCTTCACATCTGCTTTTAAGCAGCAGTGTCACTGCTGTCAAGGTGTTTGGGTAACTTCAAAGGAGAAGGTGGAGGGTGGTGGGGCCGGGCTGCGTCAGGCAGTGGCTGGCTGCAGAAGGGGGTTTTGGAGGTTATGGGTTTTGACTGAAACATTCAATTAGATGTTTTGTGGCTTTGGCCAGCTCCGGTCCTGGTCCTGGGCCCATTACTACAACATAAAAGACAAAAACCTCCACCCTGAGCTTTATAATTGTCCTCCTACAAAATTCCTCCTACAAAATTCCTCCTACAAAATTCCAGCCTGAAGGACTATTCAATTGTTACATTTCCTTTGGTTCACAACCTGGTATGTTTGTTCATTCCTGAAAAATCAAACAAAGCTTTCAGAGAAAAAAGAGATACAAAGGAAAAGAGAAGGAGGGGAAAAAAGCCAACAAGGCAGAAAAACCCAGGACAATCAGACAAATAAAGTGCATATGTGCATACAAATGGGAGGTATTAAGAAAGGCAGTCAGAAGGCCCAAAGCCTTATTCTTTGCTTCATCCAAAACTTTTGTTAAATAGCATAGCACAAAAAACTAGCTGAGAAATTACATAGATAAATACTTAATTTTACTTATAATTTAATTAAGAGACACAATCTACACTAAATGAAAAACAGTTGGGTTTAGTAGTTGGAGGGGATTGCTCTTTTCTTTCCCCTTTTTTTTTCTTCTTTTTTTGGCAAAATGACAAATGTATGACAATGAAACACATAATTTCTGTGATGGAAACTGCAAAGAGTGTTTTATTTGTGTCCGATTTCTCACTCGGCTGTTTCACTCCTTCATCCAGCTTCTAAATTTTCTCCACATTGGATACGGATTCCTCACTGGACTTATCTTTTCTAAAATCTGTGAGTTAAACTCTTTAACTTTTCCATACTCTTCATGATTTTGTAGGTCACTAACAAATCCTTCCATAAATACATATTTTTCGGGTCCTAATCTACTTAATGGTCTTTTGTACAGCAGTCTTTCCTTATCATCCTCACTGCCTCCTTCCCTGAGCTTTTCCTAGTGGTACAATATCCTGAAAGGCATGATGTCATGGCATGATGCAGTGTTTTACATTTACTGTATTATGTTTACTGTTTTCTGATGTGTTTTCTTCTTTTACTTTAGTAATTCCAAATCACATTTGATTCTTGACTGTGGCTGAGCTTTGAATTAATGTGTTAACATTATATATTCAAAATAACTCTGAGGTCTTTGAGAAATAACAAGAAATTCAGACAAACCTTTCTGTATCTCTGCTTAGGAATTTTTTTTTTCCCCTACATACAGTGTTTCACATACTGGATAATGGCTTTAGTCTTCGGGCAGTAACCGTCTGGTTACTCTTTCTAGTGAAAACTTTTTATTGCTCTATTCAGCCAGTTTTTGCTGACATGATTCTGAATACATCTGTGTCATCTGTCAACTTGGCAACATTTGTGAACTCATTATTTATTCCATTTTCCACATAACTCCTGAAAATGTGGAGCAGCAAAAAAGAGCTGAGAGCAGATTCTTCCCATTTCAGCGTATGCATTTATTTCTGCCTCCCTTTCTATCTTTTAACCAGTTACTAATCTCCTAGAAGGCGGCTTCTCTTAGTGCATGATAGTTTTTTCTCCAGCCTAGCAAGAAGTTTTGCTTAGGAGCTTTGAAAAATCATACTGCATTCCAATGATCAACCTTATCTGCATACTTATTAATGATTTTTGGTTGTCTTGCTCTGGTTTTACATTTACTATGTTAATATTTTTCCCTCTGGTTGGATGTTGAATTAGTAATTTAAACTGCTTTCTTACTTTAAATATTTTTATTTTCTCCTTTTATCTATACTTATTTTTTTCTTTCTTTTGCTAAGATTCTAACTTGCTGTTTAAAATGTCTCCATTGTGCCTGCAAACCTTCTTAGCCTTTTTTTTTTCCCCTAATGAGTTTGTTTAATTGTTCTCCTCAATAAAGCCAAAGTAGAAAGAGATCTGAGGGAAGGAAAGAGGGTTTTTTTCCATTCTAAAAGGATGCTGAATATACACTGTGCTTGTGACATTTTTCTGTAGCTGCATTTTGATTTTTGACCTACTAATTACTCAAGAAACTCCATAGTCACTTTTTAATGGATTTTCTGCCTAGATTCTGGCAGTCAAAGAGTCATATCTTGTTTTGCTTGAAATTTCAAATATTTTCTATATTTCCTGCTCAAAGCATGCTTTAAGTTATGGAAACTTGTTGAAAGCATGAAAATAGTGAACAAGATTTTCTCCATGGAGTACTTTCACACTTCTGTGTTACACAGTCCCCATGTACTATAAAGTATTAATGTTATCATCCAAGTCAATTGTATTTTGAGTGTCTCACAGAACATCTTTAAATAACAAACCCTTCACATTTGTTCTGTATTTCAATGTGCAGCATAAAATACCTTAAATTATATATTTAGAGCATGTGAATTTTATCTCTAAATGTAAGAAGTTTTTGCTGTGCTTTGAAGATATGTCTAATAACATTCTGATGCAGAGGAAAAAGGGAAAAGTAAAAAATGTATAAAATCTTCTTCAGTGACTGGAAACTTGAAGAAATTCCATTGAAAGCAGGCATACTTCTATGCTCTGAAAAAAGGCATAAATGTGAGGCATAAGTGTGCAGGTGTAAAATCAGAAAGGTAAAGATTCAAATTAAAATTACCTAGGCTAAAAAGAAAAGTTAATAGAAAGTTTGTCTAAACCCACATCTTTGCTTTGTAAGGAACTTGACAAGTGCCTTATCTTTTTTTTTTTTTTCCTGGTTCTCATGCCACCTTAATCAATAAATCCTCAATGACTGAAATTTCAGATAACTTTATCCAAAAAGTAAGTGTCTTTTCTTTCTTTTTGTGTGTCACACCATCTCTCTCTACTCAGCAGTCTTTTTGCAGCATAGAGAAGGAAGCCAAAGTACTATCAAAATAGATGTGTACATAAACAATCTATGTTTTCTATTCCCTCTAATACCTGCTTTTATTTTATCCTTTGATCCCTGAAAGCATGTGTGTACATCATATTATCCAAAAGAGGTCAGTCTTTGTCTAGCTTTTTCATACGTATGAAAGAGTTGAGAGGAAGCCTCTCACTCTAGTCATTTCTGATCTGCCCAGTTTCAGTCCCAGAGGAATCATCAGTGCATACGTGGGTCAGTAACGTGGTGGGGTAACCTGTGACTCACATAAGCCCTGGCAGCTTTTCCAGAGTGGATTTGGGGCCTTTGCAGTGGCACTTTCTGGTACTCCACAAGTCAGCACATCTATTCTTCCAGCTTCCTCAGTGCTGTCCCAAAACCACTGGTTTTTGAAATGCACAAGCACCACTAAGGGGAAGAAGCAGAGTTCTTAGGGCTTTTTTTTTTTTTTTTTTTTTTAAAATCAGTAGGGTAGATTCCTTGCTGGTCACCAAGATAGCAATTTGTTATTGGCTGTGGCTGCTGGGACTAAGCAAACAGTATTTCATGCCCAAGGAACATTTCTTCTGTCCTAGTGGAGTTGCTTCAGATTCCCTAGATAACCTAGAACCTTCACACTTCCAGATTTTCTTCTGATTCATGCAAATATGTGTTTCTCATGTTTCAGTCCACACACTTCCTTCTCAAGCTTTCCTGCTGTTCTTGAGAGGCTCTACTAACAGCAACTCTTTTAATGGTCTCTTTTATTTTCATTTCCTTCCCAAATTTCAGTGGATGTACAACCCAGTCTTTAAATAATCTGAATCATTACACACTTATATTTATTGTAATCCTTGTTTGCATGCAGCTTTCACAGAAGCAGTGGAAGATCTGCCAAGGAGAAGCCTGCAATGAAACATTGAGGTACATTGGTTTTGTCCTTCCATATTATTGTGATCTTAATTTTCCTGCTCGGTAACTCTGTTAGGAAATTCTTCTGCAGCTATCTCTTCACTTTCCTTTGTCCCATGGTTTTCTTTAGGTGTTTATAGGGAAGGAAATGCTCATTGGAGCCTAGAGTATGTTCCTACAAGTTAGTGATTATGGAAATGCATACAAATAAATGGTTATTATAAATGGATCATTCCTTTGGGAGTGAATGTTAGTAGTCAAGATCTGATTGCAAGACAGAGAAACATAGAATAATCTACATTAGCAATGACTTCTGAAAGTCATCTGGTCTATCTCCTCAAAGAGGGGCCAACTTTGAAGTTAAATCCAACTTTGAAGTTAGATCAAGTTGCTGATCCATGAGATCACCAGTTTTAGTAGGGCCTTTTAATTATGGACAATGCTTCCTATTTCATGTAGTGGCAGAAGTTACTATTTTATATTAATCTTCAGTACCCAAAACCTTATATTTTTAAAAATGTTTATAGATACCTGTCATTTGATGAAGAGGCTGCAGTACTATATATGTTAAAAACATGACATATAGAAGGGACCAGAAACCAAAACAGAAAAGATGCCCAGGAGAAACAGACAAGGGTAGGAACAAAAAAGCTGAGTTATTGTTATAAAACCACTCATCATCAGTGCACCAATAAGGCAGAAGTAGCAGAGATGAAGGATTGGGAAAGCTTCCCTTTAGTGAACTTTTGCAGTGTTGGAGGGCACAGTTCCTTCACAAAAATTTAATTTTTTAGCTGTGGTGTTCTTGAGGGAAGGGAGAAAAGAGGAAAATAGGAAGGGCTAAACTGAGCCTAGTCCTGGGCAAGTAATAAATAAAAAAGAAGGGTTCACATCACACATTCCTGTACAAAACATACATCAGAACAGCCTTGGGGTATGTGATCTGCTACAACCATCTATATTTTGTGAGCTTCTACAAACTCATTTGGAGCATGGTCATGTTTGATGCTGGTTGAACCCCTTATGCTTTTGGTTGCACTGAATTCTGTACAGTTAGTTCCCTTCTACTTTAGTTTTGCTGTTGTTGGGTCAGGATATCAAATGAAAATATAGTTGATATTCAGATCTACTTCTGAAATTAATAGCTACTGTTATCCAAAACAATAGCTAGTATCGTAACAGTAAAACACTTTGCTGGTGATATGGCAGCAGAAAGCTTTGGTTTTCTTTTGATACCTCTAATTATTAAGCAAAGTGAATCCTACGTAATTTGCAAGAATTTACACTGTAGTCTAGTTCCATGAGAGAATATTCCAAGTTAATCGTGAAGGAACAAGCTACTGTCATAAGTCTATCAAAATCAAAAGGAGATCTCAGAACACTATTATAGTCATCCAACCATTTACAAGTCCTCAGAACTTGTAAATAACTTTACTCATCAGAATATTTTATTAGGTTTTACATGAAGATTATTTTATTGTATTCTAAACTTTGATAGCTTTTTTCTTTTTTTCCTTTTTTTTTTTTTAATTGTTTGAATACATTGAGGGCAAAACAAACTAGCATATACTTAACATATGTTCTTCCAAGCACTGAAAATTGCCAGGAACCACCTAATTTGTAGCCAAATTATTTGCACAGTTTGCTGGATTGGAAAAAAGTACATGTAGCTGACACAAAATTAAGCAGCTCCCGTGTGTAGCTGATCTTTGAGGATTCTTATTTGAAAGCTCCAAGCTAATAGAACTACCACATGTGCTGGCTACCAAAATGCATCTTGTTACTTGTTGCTATGGTCATTGCCTATGGAAACTTACTTTTCTGCCTAATGTTAAAACATAACACTCCTTTCTGCAATCATGGTAAGGAGAACTGGAAACTTCCCTACTAAGGCACATTATTATAGCCTTGGGCTGTATTTTTACATGATGTGCTCTAAGTTCACACGTTGTCTTTTTTTAAACATGTAATTATAAACATACTGCTTTGCTGTTGAAAAGGGCTACAATCATGGTAGTATGCAGCAAAGTCTGTTCCATTTTTTGGTGCTCCAACATACGTCAAGATTTCACAGATGTTATCGGGATCTTGGAGGAAAACTGGTTTTTAAAGAAAAACATTTGGATGATGCAATCCATAACAACATAGCTAACTTGTCAAATCCTTACTACTAAGGTAAAATATACATGCAATAATTTTGGAGGCTGATTGTGTAGAATCAGGCAGAAAAATACATAGTTCATTCAAGATGTGCTGCTTTTGAGGAGCATAAAAGGAGCATAGCTTTTCCCTCCTGAATTCTTAACCAACAGGAAAACTGTAATCGAGAGGAAAATTGGAACTCTTCACTCTTCTAGTCATGGTGTTCCGGGGAGCATCTGATCATTACTGTGCACCTTGTATTGCCTTTTATCCAATTAGATTTATTTTTAAGTCTACCACGTCCGAATTTATTTTTCATTCATATAAACAACAAGCGGAAAAGATCCCAAGTAGTGCCATATTGAATCAGATCATCTGTCCTGATATCTTGTGCCTGGCAGTCACCAGTAGCAGATACTTAATATGAATTTGGTAGAAGTAGAGCATGCTTAAACTGCTCACTTCCCTGGAACGAGTTCTTCATTTGTGACAATCGGGGGTTGTCAGCATTTCCTGAACTGTGGGCCTCTTCTGGGCTATCACGCTATGTAGCTTCTGGAGGATCTATTCTCCGTGAGAATTTTTTAATGTCTTTTGGGACCTTTTGGACTTTTGACCTCCACAACATCCTGGGATGATGAGTTCCATAATTTAGTTTTGCATAAGATTTAATTATGTGTGAAAAATGACTTCCTGTGTTTGCTTTAAACTTTCTGCCCGGTAAATAAATTGGGTACTCCCTGATTATTACACAAAGAATAACAGCGAATTGCGCTTCTCTATTTGATTTCTCCACATATTTCATGTCTTTTATAGACCTCTAACACATCTCTCTTTTGTTATATGTCCAAATTGAAGGGACTATGTCATCTCTTCTTGTATTAAAATTACTTCATATCTATGTTCAAAAATATAATAAGGATGTAACTGTGAAGGGGATGATGTTCTCTATGATAATAACTCACACTGAAATGACTGTGACTCCATTCCTTTTCTGTATTAGCAGGACTTCTGGCCAACCAGACCTTCCGACTACTGGGCTATTTTAAAGTGGATCTCTACTTATATGTATACTTTTCTCAACATATCCCTAACCAGGCAATACTCCTCTGCTTCAAAGACCACACAAGGAATTCTGCATATCCCAAATGGCATTAGATTCCTATGTGAGGATAAGTGAATTGAACCATTTGTACTAGTGAAAAGCATGAAAATAATTTCCTTTATTTTATAGAGATGTCTTATTTGAGAAAAAGAATCATGTAAAACGTGTTTGCTTTTCTACTTAACATATTTTATTCCCATGTCTTCATTTGTACTCTTAATGTTAAGTCCCTGGATAAATAATTAAGCTGCTATCCTTCAAACCCTTATCAAAAGGAAGCCTTCAGGTCCCAGTGTACAAACAGTAGTCACAGCCTTGTTGCCTTACCCAAAGTCAGCAGAATATCGGTGTTGCTATTTCCTAATCAGAAAGCTGTTTGGGGAGAAGAGCTATGGGAAACTGATGGGAGGCTCATCCGGAGTCCCAGGCAATCTGCCCTAGTGTTACTACCTAGTCACTTTGGTTGATATATTTTGTCCCCAGACATATTAAACCAGTTGGAAAGACTCCAGTAGACTCCAATGGGCTTACAGCAGGCAATCATATGATTGCTGGAAAAGTGGAAATCAGTGGGCTTTTACTTCAAGTAGAAATTCTTTTGAAATCAATGCAAAATGATATGGGAGTGTCTTAGCGGATATTCATCTTAGTGACATGTGTGGTTTCCCTGAAGTACTGCCACTGCTGAATATATGTGAATGGACCTGAGGTTTAATCAAACATTTCCTTCTGACTGAGCTGGGCTGGGATGTCAGCTTTGCGGTGTGGAAGGGTGAGGGAGGTGGTACAAGCGTGAGAATGCAGCCGTCTGCCTCGTGCACGGGCCACGATACACTCACCGGCCCTACCAAGCACTGCAATGGTTATTTTCCTAAAACAATTTCAGTATTGTGTTTTCACAGAAAGAGTTTCCTTCGTATTGACAAATAGATTGCCTGACATAGACTATTGCAGATGTAATTTTCATTACTTTGTAAAAAAAATAAAAAAAATTTAAAAAAAATGAACTTTATTGTCTCAAGCAAGTCTTAGTATTCTGTATTCCCTGAATGTCAAGTTATTATCCAGACTCTTCACCTTTCTGTGTCTGAAACCATGAATTAGAGCAGACTTCCCTGTGGCCATTTGGGAGCAGCTCACAACATGTAAATGATATGTTAGAAACAATTATCCGCTCTTCATTCTCCCTGGGGTGTTCTGAGCCTTTGCACTTAAACATATGACCTGCCTTATTGAACTCACTGAGTCTGCAAGCAAGGATTCAGCCCTTTGTAATAAGTTTGGTCTTCAGGGTTTTCTCATTGATTTATTTCCGTTTATAAGGTACTGGAAGTTGGGCTGTATATAAAGCACTTCTGATGTAATACTAGAAGATGAAATTGTGGGTTTGGACTATTACTGGCTAGAAATTTTCAGATTCAGAAATAAATATGCTGAAGTCAGAGTCAATCCAGAAAGCAGTCCCTTAGGCATGCTTGTTTCCCAGCCAAACATTGTAGTCTTTCTGTATTGATGCTTTGTGTTCAGGTTTAGAGTTTCCCCAATGGGCAATAACTTCTAACAAGACAGATTTTTATTTATTTATTTATTTATTTTAAAATCTTGTATAGACTCTCTAATTATCTCAGGAATGCCATGAAGATGTTTTGCTGGGCACAATGTTAAATCATGAACGAGCATTGACTTTTTCAAATGGTCGTGTCTGGAGTGGTCTGCCACGTACACACGCAGAGTAAACACAATTTCATATCATGCGTGCTGACCAGAAGCAAGCAGTGTTGACATTTGTGCATGCTTATTTCTACAAGGAAGTACTTCAGCTATTGCCTTTGTCTCCTATTAGTTTCCTTTCCTTTTTGCCAAGAAGCATGTTGTTGGTTTTTTTTTTTAAATGAATCACTAATATTTTTTTTTCCAACGCTATTATTTTGTTTAGCTAAATTTTGAGGCCCTCTTAGTAATCTGGAAGGAAATCTTGGCAAGAAACAAAACAGATCTTGAATTAGTTGTCTAAGACCATTTTTACACTCCTTTAAAAAGACCAAGGAAACATTTCAAAGTTCAAAGAGAGGGAGTAGAACATTTGGTGCAGATGTGACTTTATGGCATGTGACTAGAAATGAATGGTAATGCAAAATGTACATTTTGACTATCAAATGTAAACAACTTTATTTCTTATTGGTTTTAAGGGTGGTTTTCTCCTTGTTTTATTTTGTGGCATGTATTGATTGCATTTCAGCAGCTGGTTTGACTCTGGGTTTTGGATTATTTAGGTTTTTTATGTGACCTTAAGTCTGTGTTGAGTGTTAAGCATTCATTATGTGCTTCACTAGAGTTTTCATTCAGTTGCAATTATTGAAATAAGTTATGAAGTATTTATAAATTATAATAGCACATAGCTCTATCAACAGAAGTTCAGTGCAGTTGAATCTCCTACATATTTGTGTCTTGGATAAATATTTAATAAAAGTTGAGATGACGCTGCAGCTTTGAGGCTTTAAAAAAATCTGTCTTCTTGATCTGCCTATTTCTACCAACTTCATGAGGTCTTTGACAAAATTTGTTAATTTCTGGATACCTTGAGATCTAAAGTTTCTGCGTAGGACTGACAGTATACATATAAGACTAGTTTGGTTTTGTTTTTTTTTTTCTAAGTATCCAGAAAAAAGAATAGCACACCAGCACTGAGTCTTATCTTGCTGTTATATGTCCCTTCCTCTCCCCTCAGCTTTTGGCACTCGATGTCTCAGGGATTTCCTGAGCTAGAGGCAGCATCTGGACCATCATATTTTAATAGCCACTGGTGGACCCTTTCTCCATGAATTTGTCTAATCTCTTCTTTAATTCCATTTTGCTTTTGGCCTTAACAACATCCTGTGGCAACGAGTTCCAAAATGTAATTACGTGTTGTGTGAAAAAGTACTTCCTTTTGTTGGTTCTTAAATACTAGTTATGGGCAAAGTGCATTCTCTGCTGAGTGATAACACTGTTTTCTTCACTGTGCTGGGAAGCAATCACTCCCTGGACAATAGGTGTTCCCAGCAGTAGGCCAATGTGGTTATGTGCAGACATCAGTGGGAAGAGTGACAGGAGACAAGAGAAGTGTGTAGTGGCCCCTAGTTTATTTGACTTTGTTCTGTCGTGAGACTATACGTAAGGACATGATACCCTGAAGTAGGAATTGCACTGCTGGTTCGTTTTTTGATGATGTTTAACAAAGTGGACAAGTGTTTATTGTAGGCTCTTCCTCTTCCCTTGCTTTGCAAATGAACTGAAATATAAACTCTAATTTACCATATGTGGTTAGATGCAAGTTTCCATTGCTCTGTGTTTAACGATGTACAGTTAATATGTTATGCACTAAACACTTGTGTCTGCAACACAGAAACGTTGTTGTCTGACCCACGTGGTGATACTTAATGTGTCACGGATTTCAGGGTCTTTTTTTTTTTTTCTGGCCAAGAGCTCAGATCCAGCAGCTGCATCGCGAGATGTCATCATTATCAAACCATGACACTGAGCACCAGGATCAATACTTTCATTACTAAAAATGTCTTATTTGGTAAAAGAAATTTTCTTAGATAAGCTGATTTAATTGGAATTTCTGTTTGCTTAGAATTTAGGATTTTTACTTATGCAGTAAAAGATTAGGACAAATATAGGTTTTCTGTGGGTTTTTTCCTGTACTACCATGAGTTAAGTTTGAATTATATCAACTTCTTGTTTGACTTTACTTTTGCAGAGAAATGCCACATGTTTTTAAAAGGAAGATTTAAGAAATGTTATTGTAGAAGTAGATGAAGGTCACTCCTTTCACCTGGGATTTGAAGACTAGAATGAAATTGTTATAGGGACATAATTGGCTGCATTATAATCTAATCTCCTCTTCCAGTTTTCATGAAATGCCACC
>JAOXNG010000021.1:95484278-95495244 GCA_028566535.1 Scolopax minor
CCTGTTCCAGCCAGCTTCAGTCGACCCTGGAGGACACACAGAGGGAGAGAGGAGGAGGAGGGAACTGAGGAAGGAACAACAGAGGGAACAGCAGGGTCAGAGGAGTAGGAAGTGCTCCATGTCAGAGCAGGCAGCCCCCTGGGGGGACTGCAGCCCATGGAGGACATGGACTGGAGCTGAGCCCCATCCCCTGTGCCAGCTGTCACCTCACCAAGGACTGAGCGTGACCTGTGCCAAGAGGAAGGAGGGAGGACAAGTGGTGGGAGGGAAGGATTGACATGGAGACCAGATGTCTGGGAGGAGAAGGTGCCTGAAGTTGAGCCTGGGAAACGAGGAGGGGTGTTTTTTTGCCTAGGTGCTTTGATGCTCATCTTCTTTGTTTCCTAACACTTGGATCAGTAATTAAATTGGCCCAATTCTGACGTCAGTGAGGGATTTCAGAGGAAAAACACCTACCTGGTCAGCAGCATAATGAGGATACAATGCCCAGTTTGACTAGGCCTGAACTGTGATTTTCCATATTCCAATATGGATCAGAATGACCTCTTCTCTGCTGAATTCAGGGCTCCTGACCTGGCCCTTTTCTGTGCACAGTCTTTGTGGGCTTAAGCTGTAATTTCCTTTATTGATTGACTGTGGGAACATGGAGGAACATTGTAGGAGCTCTCTAGATGTCCTGTAACTTTCCTCCAAGAAAAGCACCCAACACAGGTTTCCAAGGTATGCTTCAAGGTGACTGTATCTGTAAATATAATAATATATTTTACCTTAGGACTGATGGTTCAAATTTGTTTATGTGAAATGTTAAACTCTTTTGAAGTCCAGCTAAGAGGAAAAGTAATGATCAGCTATGGCACTCTGATGATGTCTTCTGGTTTTATTAGGACTAAACGCTGTGAGATTCTTATTATATACTGGAGTAAATATTTTTAAGTTTGGCATCCTGAATGTAATAATCTACAAGTAACTGGGAGGATTTTTGAAAGTGCTGTACCATTATTTGGAAGAGGTTTTAACCAGTATATTGATACACTGTCTTTTAGACCTTTGCATTTTGACAGCAAATTGTCTCAGGCTTTTCCTTGAAAATGCAATTATTACTTTGGATTCCTCCTTCAGATTGTCTGATACTATGGCTCTTTGTTCTTTGCGATGTGCCTTATGCACTCAATTTTAAGTATAAGCTGAAGTATTTCAGGTTGTGGTGTTAAACACATCCACTGTTTAAAATTTTCATTCATAGGATCCAATATTAATGAAAATTTGGCTGGAGAAATACGTTAAAGGAGATTTGAGAATTGAATCTGTTTTGGTGCTAGTTGCATAACAATTACAATTGCTTTTCCAATCAGTTAATGTACTTTTTATCTTCTGTAGAGCAGTGTGGAAGAACCTTGCCTGAAGGCAGCCTATGAGACATTTTGCCCACCAGATGGCAGAAGGTACTTTGGACCAGAATATTCAGCCATTTATACGAAAGGTACAGTTACTGGATTTAAATACTGGGATTTGCCCACAACTGCAAAGATTTTTAATCTTTTTTAAATTAAAAATATCTCTGGTGATACATTATCCAGATTCCTTTACGTGTGTAGGCTCACTCTCTGTGCAAATAAATTTCAAAATTAAATCACAAAGGCTTGATTACAAAATTATCTTGTACTTACATGGCATTGAAATCATACATGGGTTATAGAAATTTCTATTTGACTTAATGCTTAGAAAAATCTATTTATCTGAAAGAAGCTGCAAAGGTGCAATGAAACGGATGTAAATACTATCATTATAAAGTTGCCATTATAAAGTTGCCATGTTTTGAGACTCTCTATATAATATAATATATGTATTTTAAGTTCTTTATATTACATAGCACATTGAGTTGCTGTATGGCAGACTTTTTACTCAGGAATAGTCTTCACTAACACGATTCCTGGTTGTGCTTAATGAGCTTTTGGTACAACACTGTGACAAAGCAGTAGTCCTTGTTTTGCCAGCTCTTCCTCAGTCACTGGCAGTTCCAGCAGCTGTAATCTTCACTGAATAATGCAGCAAGTATGCACTCTCTGCTCTTATACATAGAAATCCCCCTCTCTCTAGCATACATGCATGTATGTAAACATGTACCTGTACTTTGACTTATTTTTCCCGAAGTATTTCTCTGACCGTCAGGCAAACATTGCAGTTGTTAATGCCATTGTTTACTGGGAAGGTTTTCCATAAAACTCTGGCTTCAATAACATCTATGGTAACACTGAAAAACCCATTTATCCCTCATGTTGAGGGTGATAAAATATATTCTGAAATATTTAGTAGAAAGCAAAAGGGTGTCGAAGGCATTGACTCCAGCAAAACTTACCCTATTTTTTTTATATTTGCATAAACAGATGAACTGCTGAGTATCAGTAGAAGGTTTCCAAATAGAAAAACACTCGGACCTCAGCTAGTTTGCTTTAATTAGCTGTTAACTTAATTGTCCTCATGATTTAAAATATTTCCTAGATATTATATATATTGTACATTATTGAGACTAATAGAATCACCCATACTTTTAACATTGACAGTTCTAACCCCCAGTTTTTGGCCCCTTATTATTTTCTGAACTGTAACACTTCTTCAGGGTAGTATTTTATATCCTGGCTGTACCTCAGGCTGAACTTTTTGGAAATTTTTGGCTAAAAAGATTCAGCCATTTCCAAGAGAGCCTAGAGAAAATTAGTTATTTATTCTAATGGGAGGGGGGGGAATCTTTTCTTTGAATGACTCTTGCTGTTTGGTGCTTTGAAGTTAGGATTTGAAAGTAGGAGGAGGAATGGGTAAGAAAAGGCAGTTGAGAGTCCATGAAAACATTTGAGAGATACTGGAGCATTTCTGGCTCCACGGGGAAAGGAGCAGACTTGGATTCATCACTCCCCATTTTCGGATGTCTGCACCTATGTCAGCCACTGCGTGCTGCTCCCTGCACAGCCTTTCTTGGGCACGATATGTATAATCTCTTTTTCAAGTTTTAACGTGCCAGCGGGTGGAGTAACCTCGATAAGATATATATATATACTTAGATATATACACAAATATATATATAAAAATACATATAAGAGAGATGTATATATATATAAAAAATATATATATTTCTAATCTGGGTGAATCTGATCTGACTCCAGCGAGAGAACAGGATATGCAGTTCTGGAGAAGGAAACTGGGGCTGGCTGAGCATAAAGAGGGTTCCTATTCTCAGCGTAAATTGGTTTCAGGTCCCTTATTTTGCTTGACAGAGGAGACTTTCTAACAGTACCCAAAGGCACCTCTATACTTACGGCATCAGGTGGTGTCCCCAGAGCTGCTCCTGCAGCTTAGTGACTATCCCTGACCCCCAGTTCCTGAAAAAAGTCGTTTCCTTGGCATACTTGGAGTATGCTCGACCTCGAATAAGAATTCACTGTTCCTTAAGAACTCCTAAGCTGCCACAAATATTTAAGAATGGAAGAAGTCTCTTTTATTCTCTTAAGATAAAGGGTTAAGGATTCATTTTCATGAAAAGAAACAGTTACCAAAAGACAGGACAGTGATATGCTGCAGGAATTTAACTAACCTGTTTTCTCCAGGGCTTGTTGTGAGCCTTAGGAAGTAGAATGTGTTCTTGCAAGACCTGGCTTCTCCAGAATGAAGCCTGAGAAAACTACCCTACCACTTACCCCCCAAAACTGCTGAATTCTTACTGTGCATAAGAATGGTTTTTCAAAGGATAGCCTTCCCTCTAGTGCATAGTTTGTGGAAGTCCATTGTATTACTTTAAACTACTGAAACCATGTGCTGATAGAAGCAAATTACTTTTTAACTTAGAGTTCCCCCTTTATTTTGGATTTGGTTTTTTTATGCTCTCCTTTCTTCAGCCTTTTATTAGGCAGAAAATATAAACATTGTGAAATTGGTTTCCCTTGATTTAACTGATGTCTCTTCTCTTTTGTAGCAGCAATATGCTATCTGTTAACTACATCTCTTAAGTAAGCTTAACCTTGATTTCTCAGCTAGCATTGTCAGATCTACTTTTTCAACCAGGTACCTCAAGAAATCATTATTATATCAATATCTTAATAACACTGTTGAAATTGACTTGTTCTCAACAGTTCCTGGAAGCCAGTTAGTCTAGATAAACACATGTTATTCCAGAACTGGAAGAAGATTCTCTGGTTAGTATAATGCTTCTGACTACACTGCTTTAGGGAACTACTCTGGTGGTATCATGGTCTAGAAATAGCCTTTCTTGTGTATGAAATATTCTTTTTATTTTTAGATATATATGTATATAGTGAATTTTATTAAAATAATGCCTAGATTATTTTTTTTCTACTTTTCTATTGCTAAACATAAAACAGAGGAAATGTATTAAATAAAGGGAGGTGTTAATAGTTCCTTCTGTGAAATAGCTTCTTCTGATGACATTTCCAACTGATCTGAGACCCACTAGAGTTCTGGGCAGGTTAGGGGAGGTGATAATGCTGCTTTGTGGTTCTAAACAGGTTTTAATGCTCTTGCTGATACCATATAAATATTCCAAGAAAACTTACATTTGAAACCAGTTAAAAAATCAACTGTGTCATTTGGGGGTATATTTGGGACTATATTCCCTTTGTTGTTGCTGTAAAAGATAACACAGCACTCCTTTAAATATATGTTTCCTGTCTCCCATAAAAATCTTGGCTCTTGGTTTGCTTTCATGTTAGCAGAAGAGATTAGTTCCAAATGACATTAAGAATCAAAGAAGCTCGGCAAATTAAGGTGCCTTAAAAAATTTGTCAAATAAATCCAATATAATGGATTGTTTGGTCACGATAACAAAACAAACCAAACAAAAACAACATTCCATGTCTGCTAAAATATCAGTATGGTGCTGGAATGGAGGTCAGAGCTTCCTCGATATGAAAAGGAATCCTGTTACGGGGATAAGTAATCAACCACCTGGGAGAATATAAAACTAAAATGAGAGGTGTCCACGGAGACACAGCAGTGCTGCCAAGTTAAAGATTTAAATCCAAATAAAATATTACAGTAGTCTCAGGTGATAGCATCCATAGAAGTTTGGACCTCATTAGGGGAATTGAAAAGCTTAGAGCTGTTTCCAGTAATAACACTCAATTTAGTTGGTTAAATTAAAGCCAAACTAATCTCCTTTCCATGAAGTGTTTGAGCAAGTTGTAGAAAACTCCCCCATCAGTTTTCTTGTAGGAGAGAGAGAGATCTCATATAAATAGTGCTGCAAAACTGAACTCAAACTCTTTGCACCAATCGGGCAATTCCCATTTACACTTTGGTGTGGTCATATCTCTTCACCTATTAAACAAATCTAAGACCTCACTGTTTCATCCTTCATCAGATCTTATAAGATCAAACTTGTGGAGAGTGTTTGGGTTCATGAGTGTCAGCTTCACTCTTGTAAAGAATGTGGTGAGTTCATGTTTTCAACAGAAGCTGATGGAATTTGGTTTGAAGGGACTGCAGTAGGGTTTTCCTTTTCATGTGGCATCCTCGGTATTTTTTTCATGTAGTCCTCAACTGCTTATAAAGATTCTTAGGAAACACTTAGCTAGCTAGAATTAAAAGGAAATATTGAAGTAAGAAACAAAACATGTCCTATACATTCAAAATTAATATTAAACTTAAAATGAACCAAACTAAACAAAAGCTTCATAATTCAAGGAATATTGAGTACAGAAAATGACTCTGTACAGTGTATGTGAATATCCTTCAGAAAAAACTGTGAAGGCTTTCTGTGAACCATGTGTCAGTCAAATTATAGATTCCAGTGTTTATTGGTGATTAAACTTAATCAGTGTCCATCTCAGTTTTGGTCTAACCAGCTTTAAACAGTACTATCATCTCTCACCCTCTGTAGTTTTCTACAACACTTCTGAAACAAGTGTCAGTGATACACCAAACTTCTTTTTCCAATTTTCCTTGGCATTTTTGAATACATATATAGCCAGACTGAGTAAATTGTCTATGTTTAGATTTCCCAGGAATTTTGCTCTAGCTAATATTAGAGCACTATAGCAAATGTGAGCTTGATATCATAATAAACTGAAAGTTGTGGACACCATGAAGGCAAAATTACTTGTTTTGTACACAGAGTTTTAGGAAATGCATATAAATAAATCTTGGAAGATATGACAGGTCCGCTGGACTTTTTTGTTGCTTACTGTATTTTACAACTTATCCTGGATTCAATAAAGTACTTAAGAGAAATTGGCCTCAGTGAATTTCAGCATGTGTTTAAAGGTTAGTGTATGCTGGAGGGCTTTGCTGAACTGGAGATCTTGCTTTTGTCTTGTGATTTATCATGCTTTTATTATACTTTCCAAGTTTCTCATGCTTGTCACCTTTGCTTTCACAGCTTAGATAATTTTTTACTTTAAAAACTCTCGTTGCTCTTGATAAAAGTAGTGTAAAATTTCACTTTTCAAAGCAAAAAGTGTCCTATGGAAGCTGTGTACAGCAGGGATGAGAAACAAAGGATGAGAAGATCAATCAGAAGAACTGTTGAGTCAGCAGGACCAAGCTCAAGATACTGCTTTCTTATCATTTGAGGTAAGGAGGTGTTTTATTATTAACAGGCTTGTTTTTTCTCTGTGCTGCCATCATCACGTCAAAAAAACTGCAGGGTGGTCCATTCAAAGCTTATTTGGAAATTTGCTAATTGTGCTCAGAGATGAGGATAGAGTTCCACAAACATGCAGAAATGGAGACATTGCACCCCTGGGGATCCAGACTGCACAGGACTATTCTTTGGCAAGTTAAGGCAGCTTTCCATAAGAGTATGCATGTAGCATAGGTGTTTCAAACTGATCTGTCCAAGTTCCTGCTTCCCTGCACGTGTCCACAGGATCCACAGGCTGTGAAATTGTTAATGAGGGAAAAGTTGTTGACT
Organism: Scolopax minor; assembly: GCA_028566535.1. Lineage (NCBI taxonomy): Eukaryota > Metazoa > Chordata > Aves > Charadriiformes > Scolopacidae > Scolopax > Scolopax minor. The sequence goes on from JAOXNG010000021.1 coordinate 95,491,198, forward strand.
TCAGTTTGCAAAATTTCAGCTTGACAGTCAGTCTGGCAGGTATGGTCATGTTGTCACTGAGCGGATTACAGTGATTTCTGAAAAAAACAGTTTCTGCCTCGGTCATAGATGGGCAACTGAAGAGTGGGTTTGTGCTTTATGGGTTGGATTAAGCAGCCTGGGGTGTGACAGGAGCAGAAAGGCTCATTCTCCTGCCATGGATGTTTCCTCCTCCAATCTACCCAGGTAGAGCATGATGGAGACGCTGCTAATAATATACAAAGTCTTGAGTAGCCTACACATGTATCTAAAATATATTCTTATAAGTGCCTTAATAGCTTGAGAAGTTGTGGAGAAAAAATAAATTGAATAAACAGCTTTGTTTAAAAATAAAATACCTAAAGAACCATTCTAGAAGGTTCAAAGTTTAAGCTGATCTTCCATATCAGATATACCCTATTTTGTGCATTAGTTGTGGCCATTTATGTTCTTCAAAGTAACTTGGGTTAAAGTAATCTCTGTTACATTACACAGACTTAAAAATATAACAATGCTCACCTTGCACTGATTTGTTGATTTTAGTGGGATCTTGTTTAGCCAGTACTCTCTTTCTTTCCTAGCCTTTTTCCTTCTCCTTATTGAACTTTCTTTTTTCTCTCTTACAAACTCCACTGATACACAAATTGAAGTTCCATGAGGCAATTAAATGCGTTTCTTTTTCTAAAAAGTAGCTGATCCAAAGAAATCATATTCAACTCTTATCCTAGATAATAAGTATTATGATTAATTGTTACAATTAAGCTGTACTCACTTAAAAACTCCCCTAAAGAGCTCAAGCTAGCAATTCTTGTTGATAAAAAATCCAGTGGAAGCTGTGGTGTTGAAAGCAATGCACACTTGGACCCCAAATAATTACAGAATCGTAATATGATTTCATTTTATTCAGTGCTCCTGACATTACTAATTGAAGAAAGTAAATTATAGGAATGAATAATGGGCTTACTGAATACAACAGATTTGTGAAACTAATTTCTCATTTATGTTTTATTCCTATTGTATAGAGAGTCTAGAGACTTTGGGTGTTTTTTTTTTTAATAACCATGTATAGCTCTCTTAAACTGCGAGAGTCTCTTTGGAATATAAGCCTGTTTATTTTATTGTGCTCTGTTTAGTTATTCTAAAAAAAAAGTTACAGACACATAATTGTAGCCATCTGTTGTGTTTTAAGTCCAATCTAGCCCAAAAGTCAAAAAAGTCATGGCAACAACTTATAAAAACAATGGCAATAATATGAACTCACTATGGTTACTAGTGAACCTTTATTTCTCCCCTCAAATGAAGTAAGTTTCCTCAGAGAATTATTTTAATGTTTGATTTATTTCTTTATTAAATTTGCCCACAGTACGACCAGCTTCTCTATCAAGATTGTCATATAGCTGTCTCCTTGATAGTAAATCTTTGTTTCTCCAAAAAGGTGAGTCCTGTTATTATATATTATACAAAACCAAGCTCTGAGGGAAATCCCAGTGCTTGCCATATGTTACTGTAGCATAAACCAGCGAGCAGGATTAAGACTGTTTAAGGAAATTTATTAGTGGGGCTGAATAATATTTATCATATAGTATATTAAACCCATACTCTGACACATTTAAAATTCATTATTTATAGATTTTAGATATTTAATTTGGTTTAATGATTCACTGAGATGTTTAGTAAATAGTTTTTTGAATTAATTTCATCAAAATGTCAGTGACTTTTATGAGAGATTGTTAATTTTTAGTACGATCCTGTCTTCTTGATATGCCCAGTGTGTAAGTGTACCACAGCTATTTTAACTGAGGGATGCATCACATTTACATAGATACTTGTATTGTGTGCAATAAATGGCACAGATGTGTTGAAAATGACCTTTAGATGTATTGAATAAAGTCTGATTGACAGATGGATGCTTTCTGCTACTGCAGATCGTTGACGTGGCATATTTCATTAGTTCCTTTTTCTGTGTATCTGTGGAAGAATCACATGATGGAAATCTGTGCACAATTGTTTTTGTGTAGTCCTTCACACACCTACCTCTTTTTTTAACAGCAAAGCTGAAGAGTGTTTGGGGAGCAGTGCTGTCCTTTTAGGAGAATTACAGAGCACAGGATCCTAGTGGCTTGTAACTCCCTGAGAAAGGTGAGGATGCCTGAGGCATGAAATGTACCCTTGGTGGACCCATTTCTCAATTTTGACTATGAAGAGCCTAGCCTTCTGATGATCATGACTTGGAGCCTTGTGCAATGCCAGACAGTTGGTGGTCCAGTGTCAGAAATCACGTTTCCTCCAGGTGATGGAGCAGTGGACATTGCTTTCTGCCCTACAAAGCTCCCTAATAGTCACCAACAGGGAACTGAGATGTTTCTGTCAAACCAAATCAGGCACTGGAACAGTGAAGTGAAGAAGAAAAATAGGAGATCAGTTTCCAGTTGTTTAAGCAACCTCCATGAGAAATGAGGGGAGATGTAAGTAATGTGCGTAGACTCTTTTATTTAGCTGGTAACAATGTAAATAAAGCAGCAAGATTTCTAGTTGCTGTATATGGGAAGTGAAATAAGAACTGTAAATTATGGTGTATGTACATATTTCATTCACAAGTACAAATGTCATATAAAAGCCAAGTTTTTTCACTTCCTATTTACTGAGTTAATTAAGAGTGTGGATGGGTGGCTTTGCTTTTACTCGTGGTTTTTTTTTATAAATATATCTACTGAACATGAGGGTGAATGCATTCTCATTAGTATCTGCCTCATACTGGCCATTAAAAGTGCCAGCGGGGACTTGCTCTTACAGGCTATCGCTAACTTTCTTTTTCAAGAGTGTACAAAGAATATTGTTTTGTTACCTAAAGATGACATATTTACAGAGTGATGTTTTTTTCCCTGAGAAACTTACACTGAACAATTATTTGAACAGTCAGACTTCCCCTGTAGTTTCTTGAATTACAATGAAGAACTTTCTCCACAACATCACCTCTTATTTAGCAGCCCTTGGAGACCCTCCTCCTTCTTGATCTTCTACTTTTTCTTTTCTCAGGCTTCTGATTCTCTCCCATTTGAAGTAATTGTCCAGGTATTTATCATTATTTCTCGTTTGTGCATGCATTTGTGCAACTGGAACTGTCTGTAGCCACTGTCATTTGATTCTTAATGCCTGAAGTTATCTGGTTTGACACGTTCCTTTTATTACCTTTTATCAAACAACAGAGTAACCCCCAAAAAATCAACTTATTTTATATCATCCATACAAAACACTCATTTCTTTAGTACTTTATCGTACCAATCTTTCTCAGATTTCCGGTACAATTTCATTAGGAGCAGGTCAGTGTGTAAAAGTAGGGCATACCTGTGGTTCAGAAGGCAAAAGGTGATCCTGTGCTGGACTGGAGTCCCACCAGGAGGGCTGTCAGTAACCCCTCGCGGTCATTACCCACACGCAGCACATGGGACTGCGTCGTGGAACTGCAAGAGGTTCTGATTTTTTCGATACTATGTCATCCCCAGAACACAAGTATTTCACTTTAGAAAAAAGGAAAGACCTCAGGACATTCTCACTGTGCAGCTCAGAGGGCTAAAATACTGATGACACTAATTAAGATGCAAGTGTGATGGTTTGAGATGAGTCAAAATTAAGGTTATTTTAAAAAAAATTAGTACTTCTGAAGATCAGAGACTTAAGTTTCTAATCAGAGATCTCATGTGTTAAGCAGGTGGTTGTACAAGCCATTTGAAAAGTATTAGCAGGATCAAAATATCCCAGTCGTGTGTTGCGGTGTTTGGAATGTCACTTCGCTCTAAACCTCTCTCCCCCATTTCATCTCTTTCAGTCTCTGGTTAATATTAATCTGGGCTAGTGGTGCAAACATTCTGGGTGTGAGGCAACAAGGCTTAAAAGCGTGCTCATAATTTGAAGTATTTGAGTCATCCTTTTAAGCGATAAGCATATGATTAAGTGCTCGGCTGGAATGGGGCCAGAAGTACATTTTACTGCTGGCTAGAAAGGGTTTGCCTGAGTGCTATAATGCCCACA
>JAOXNG010000021.1:95506788-95516854 GCA_028566535.1 Scolopax minor
GGGGGTGGTGGTGGGGGAGGTTTAAAGCTCTGTCTGGCAAGAGAAGGGTTAAGGACTTTTTTGCTATACCCGTTTCAAATTACAATGAGAAGCCTCTTCTTTCCCAGCAGGGTTGTGCTTACATTAGTCTTTAGATCTCTCCTGAAGAGAGCTGTTATATTTGTGCCTGCTAGAGTTGGAAATAACAGCTCAGAAGCTGAAAAGGGTTGACTGGATTTACAGAAGGGTTTTTTTTCCGCGAGTAAATTCATGGCAACACAGTAATTTGATTAGTACACGCTTTAGAATTACTTTACACTCAAGCGATTCCAAAGATGTTAAAGTTGTCAACAGGCTGCTGGACAAATGTGTGTTACACCACCAAGGTACTGATCAAGACAAATCTGTGACTCAGGATTTTATCTTGGGAAGAGCGCAAGGTGTACGAAGAACTCAGAATAACGAGGGACGATAACTCTGGGAACTACAAGGTGTCAGAAGAACAGCTCTTGCTAATACAGCTCCCCACCAGAGACCTGGTTATCTAAGGTTTATATAGGAATGCCTAGGTCAGCTGACAAAATACTGGTCTTCTGCTCCATAAATGCAGAAAAAACGATAACAACAGTGGAAAATTGGAAGTCTGAATTTCAGCTTTCTTAGAAATAACTGCAACCTGACACATTCCATAATATTTAAACAGGGTGGGGGGAGAGAAATCACCAAAGATGTTACGTTTAGAGATGACATTGACATGAAGAATAGGTAAATTTTGTTTTTCAGCCACTGGGAAAGCAGACCTCGTAGGAACTCAGAACAAGTAGGAGAAAAGATTTTTTTTTATTTTTTTTTTTTCCTTGTTCTTTTTCTTTTCAAAGATGAACCTAACTGCGCTCAAAGCTTTCGTGGGCTTGCTCTGGAATTGCTGGGTTCTGGTGGGTCACGCACAGGGAGGTTTAGGAGACAATCATGTCCATTCGAGTTTTATTTACAGGAGGCTGCGGAACCATGAGAGAAGGGAGATTCAGAGAGAGATTCTCTCTATCCTGGGTTTACCTCACAGACCCAGACCATTTTCACCAGGAAAGCAGGCTTCTTCTGCACCCCTCTTCATGCTGGACCTGTATAATGCCATGACAAATGAAGAGGACACTGAGGAGCTGGAGTATTCACTAAAGGGATCAATGGCAGGGGAGAGCAGAGGGATACGGAAAGGATACCCTGCCTCTCCAAATGGATATTCGCGGAGAATACAATTATCTCGCATGACCCCCCTGGCCACGCAGAATCCTCCCTTAGCCAGCCTGCACGACACCAACTTTCTGAATGATGCTGACATGGTCATGAGCTTTGTCAATTTAGGTACGTGAAAAAAATTTTCTGTTTCTGCTCTCTTTGACAAACTGCTTGCCCGATCCGGAGAGGGGCAAATCTCTCGGCCGGACCGTAACCTGTTCTAAAAAGACAGGACTGGGCACGGGCTGCTCTGCCACCGGTAACAGAAAAGTCCTACCGAAGGTGAAGGAGCTTCGTTGTAGGTGGCCACAGAAAAAGATTTTTCTCACTGTTTATATAAAGTCAGTTTCTATAACTCCTCTCTGCTGGCTTCTGTTTTCTTTCTTTCATTGATGTAATGAAAATTCTAGCCTTAGGCCAACTAACTCCTTTTTTTTTTTTTTGTTAAATCTCAAAAAAAAATCAAACACTTATGCCTGCTGCTTGGTTATTTCCCTCACTGTTTTGCTTAAAGCTCAGACATGAACAAACATTGGTTGTTAATATTTTAAAGCCTAGAATGTTATGAAAAGGGAAAAGTTAAGCCATTTCCGAAAAGAAAAAAAAAAAGATTTCTTAGGTTATGTAGTTGGGGTTTTTTTCTGTTGGTAAGAGTCACAGTTTTATTATCTTTTCAGCTGGACGGCTGGTTTTTTAAATAATCTGTTGCTGTTTCTTTGTTATTTCTATTTAATAACCACAGACTGTGTTTTATTATACTGCCATGGTGCTCAGAGTCTGCAGTGGTTCTTATTTTTTTGTGTCATAAATAAATTAAATAACAAGTAGAGTATTAAACACCAGAAACATGTAAGAAAAGAATATTTTTGAAAATGATATCAAATCAGACACAAAACCTGATAAAACTAAATTATATTGGCTTCTGAGTATAATAAAGAAACTTACCAGTTATGTTGTGGTTAAAAAAGCAGTTACAGATTTGCTTAATAGAAGGCAACTTAAATCTCATTAAGAAAGCTGCAAATAATTCATGAAATGTATTTACTATTTTTATAAGTCTTTAAAATGCTCTAGGACTTATAAAATTAGCCAAAAATCCCTTCTTGTTTGATCTGAATAGCAAAAGATTTCATTGCAAACTCGAAGTTTCTCAATAAGCTGGTAGAAAATCTAATGAATCCTTGCTTTCCAGGATAATACTTTCTGTAGAAACTTTTTAAACAATGGCACATTTTCTGAAATACCTTCAGATTATCACACTCATTCAGTACCTTTTATGTCTACCAGGTCTTTAATCCCTGCTGCAGGATTAAAATTGTTTCCAAACGCTAAAACCCTCAAAAACTTGAATTTTTAGGAAAATGATATTGTAGGGTTTAGTTGCCATAATAATAAAATTACTTTTCTTTAGTTACGTTGCAGATGAGGAGGTGTTCAATTCTGAGATCTTATTCCTTAAGAGTAATACATGTCCACAACTCTAAATACATTTGCTTGTTGTTCTTGTTCTTGGAATAGCAGACTAGAAAAAAAGAAAATCTTTTTTTTGAAAATGCGTTGCTCATACTTAAGAAAGAGTCACATATTCTCTGTCTATTACTTTTGAGTTATCATTGTTTGCCTCAATTTACCCAGGGTATCTGGACTCAGCTGAATGTAAAATGGCAATATGTTGTAAGGGAAATAAGAAAAGCTGGGATCTCCTAAGCATTAGGCAAATCCCTGATCAGGCAAAAAATTTTCCTTGTGTGTCCTGAGAAATACCATCAGTAAATATGTCTCAGACCGTTTCATCAGTGGCCCAGAGGACTATTTACGTGAGTCCTAGCTTTTGATTTCATGAAACATCTTTGATTTCATAGTGACTTCTTGCAGAGCATGAGTAGAAGACTTTGAAGGTTCAATGTCAGATATGTCCCAGCCTGATCCTTCTGCATTTCCCCAGACAAAAAAAACCTCTCTGGGAGAATGCAAGTTTCCACTGAGTGTCTTACCTTGACTGAGAAGCTTCTAATATTTCTCTCATTTTATTGGGAAGACAGTGTTGCCTTAAGGAAGTAACATTGAGAAGCTAAACTGTATCTTGCATTTCTAAACCGTGAAAACTGGGGGCCAGATGCTTTATTTTTCTAGTGATTCTGATTAATAGACACCATTAATTTATAAAAAAAAACGCTGTGTAAATAGCAAGTTTTGTTTGGTCTCTGTGAAATTAAAATGTGCCTGAGTGAGCCTAAGCCCTAATTCACTTTAAATACCCTTCCATACATGCTGGATATTGTGGTTTATCACACATTCCACCGTGTAACATGCGTAAGAAATATTGATGACTGATATAGATTAGCCTCAACAGTTTTATTAAACAATCCTATGTTTCGGTATAATTAACATAAAAATGAAATAAATCACAGAAACAGGTAACCATTTTGTATGATTTATGCAGCATAAGATCGTGACAGATGAGGGCAAGCTCTTTTAATGTACAATGGGGAAAAATATGCAGTGATAAGTGAATGCTAACACTGTACCTAAAAATCAATAAATGCTGATGCAGCACAGTAATAACTCAACCAGTTTTAGATTTGAAGCCTCAGTCAACTTGCATCAAGTTAATCTGCTCTGGAAATAGTGTGCAACATGTTCATACTTGCACACCGTTAATTACATAAGGTGTAATTATAAAGCTTTATTAATCATCATGATATTTTAAATTGAGACTTTGGTATATGGTTGTAGCCAGTTATAATCTTTTAAGACATATTTTAAAACAAGAAATATGTTTCCGAGATGTTGGGTAGGGATTATTAAGCATAAGCTTGAAAAGGTTGAATAAGATTAAAAAGTAAAGGGAACAAATAGACAAGGACAAATAATTTTACGTTAAAGAATAAGAATTAAAACTGATATGCTGATTTTGACAAAAACCAACTTGTCAGAGTCGCAAAAACCTCACTTTGAAAAACAAATTTAAAAAATAATCATCAAGGGAGCTGCAATTATAATTCTGTCAAGCAACCAGGGAGAAAAACAAGACTGCATTTACTTCTCCTGAAGTTAAAATTGTAAACACCTGCTCTTTATCCTGGAATTTATACCAGAATTTCTGTCTCTTTCTTTCTTGAAAGATACGACAAGACAGAGACTGTATCTTGTCCTGTATTTCATAAAGACTGTGTGCGTTGGCAGCTCTCCATAAATATTGATGAGTGTAACAGAAGAGTTAACTGGGGTTGCTCCAGCCCTCAAAGAATAAATCCTGCACTAAATACACTGGGGTTTTTGAAGATCTGATTATATCACCTACAAGTCCAGGACTTTGTTTTCCTCACTGGGTGTTTTTTAACCCTGTTGTAATATTTTATATTATTTTTGCAAAGCCCTGACTGTTCGTAGTTCTGGCATCTTCTTTTTGGCCGGTATCCCAAAATGACATATATAGGATACCCCACTCCTCAGAGAACAGGCAAATAATACTCATGGAGTCCTACTCACTTTTCTGCTCACTCAAAATTTAGTTAAGAGTGGACTTTGTTAAGATAAATGTTAGTGTTCCCACTCTTCACCTCTCACCAAAAGAGTAGGACTGAATAAAAAAATATGTACGTGACCGAGGCTTGGAGAAAAAGCAGCACTTTTATAAACCACATTTGAACATTTCAAGGAATGAATTTTCCATCAGCATCAAAGTGATCATTAAATCCACTGTACTTAAGTGTTCCTTCTCATGCAATTCAAATGGTCTATATTTTCATTTGTTTACAAGACATCTGTAAATTTTTCTCTAAAGGGATTGCTGCATTTGCTAAGCAACTCTGTTTTCTTTCTCCATATTTTCCTATGAATTGATATGAACTCTCTACAAGATAGGGGATAAATATATATGTGTTTTGTGATTTTCTGTTATGTTTTCTTCCTTATCATAGAAAATTAATTTCAAAAACTCAAATGTGAAGGTAATTATAAAATTTGTGACCCTGACCTACACATGCTAATTTAAAGAAGGATACGGTATTAAGGACATTTTTGAAGTAACTGATACCCCCCAGAAAGACACCTTTTCTTCTTCACACACAATACAATTCTGCAACCTTAATTATAATAATCCTCAACCAACATGTGGTGTGATCAGTTCATAAATCAGACGCTGAAATCAAAGGAAATTTTGCCTATTTGAGGCAGAGATGACTGTTCGTATTTCTCCAGTTTCTCTACCTCAAGTTTGTACACTGTCATGAAGATCATGTTCTTCTTTAAAACCTGAATCACTAAGCAAATACATAAATTCACAAGATTTACAGCCCATTGTGTTCACCAGAGAATGCTAGCATGGCAGAGAATAACTTTTACACAACTACTTTGAAGAACCTACCGTTTGTCAATCTGCACTGAATACCTGTAAAAATAGATTTTCGTTAAATACGAAAAAGAGACGATTCCTAACTGCAATCGGACCCCGAGTGTGCGAAGTAGCTGGTTTCTTAAATTAAACTAATTCAATTTCTACAACCTTCTACTCACAGCTCACATATCATCAGCGAGGGCTATGGAGTGCTAAGCTATAAAATGCCAGGAACTGTGGAAGGGGAGCTGGATTTGAAGGATACACGCAAAAAGGCCTCGGGATCATTAACATCTTTCCTCAAGGCTTAGGAATGAGCACACTTTCTTTTTTCCTTTTCCACTGCATTTCAGATGTTGCTGTCTTAATTTTAACCTTACATGAATTTCCTTGGCTGTGGTACAGCTTTAGTCCCTTAAATGCAGGCTTCTAATGAAAATATTGACACAAGCTTAACTGAAGTGACGGAAATAGTACTATTATCTCGCCTTGGACAGAGGGAGGCTATTATGGAGATAAAACTTTTAAATAACAAATAGACCCCATGTCTTTAATTGAGGAATTGGATTAATACTGAGAAAAAATGAGAAAATGTTTGTCAAGTTCTTTTGCATGGCAACCCAAAGTCAATAGCATGGCATTTTTCACTCTTTTACGTAAAATTCAAAGCAAATTAGATCAAGCAGGTCTCATTTAATCTTCACCCAAAGTGAAGATGCTGAGTGATTAATTGGCATTTTGAAATTCTAAGATTTTTTTTCCCCTTCATGAAATTTCCGACACCCAGTCAGTGAGATGAACTCATTTGTTGTGTCCCAGATATGCAATCAGGCATTAGAAATAACTATTAATGATGAAATAATTGAATATGAACAAATTAATTATTAAGACTTTTTTTTTTTTTTTTTGCAAAATAGGTTTATTTCTTCCTAGAACAAAAGGACTTTACCTAAAAGGACTTTAGGGATGACATTCCCTAAAAATCCTCACCCAATCCTTACAATTCATTAGGCAGTTTTAACCAATATTTGTGTGATGACAGAGCAGGTTGTTATGGAATTTTTTTTTAATTTTGAGCAAGAAATATTCTCCATATTCCTTTTTTGAATTGCACTACATTTGTTGTTTTATATTGAAATATTTTATATTTCCTTTGAAATCTCTCTTGTTACATGAACCTTATGAACTATATAGCTCTACCTCAAAATAGGTTTGTGTGCGACCCATAAATATCATCTAACAAAATAATGTTTTTATAACTGTCAATTAATTTTTTTGCCAAAGTTAACACTTTAAATCCAAGTAAATTATTGTATCTACGCAGCCAAAAAAATGTCAAGCTCTCCATTAACTGGGGTATAAAACTGTCTGACTTTTCTTGCCGACAGATTTGAAAGAAATTGCAGATAACTGAAGAGAAACTGATTTAGCAGATGGTTAGATGTGCATGGTGAAAAGCTATATATATGTATGGATACATATAAATATATATTATTATTAATATTTTTCCCATTGGGAAGAATGGCTGACCCAGTTCCGCTTCTTCTTTAGAAAGTGCTCCTTTCCAGACTAAACACAGACTTTGGGTGGGGTTGTGGGGATTGTATGTATTGTACAGTACATATTTTCCCAGGAAAACACAATCTCTGAGTGACTCTGGCTAGCCATGAAAGAGAAAGAGGGAGGCTTGCGGAGACTCCTCTGTGCAGAGGGTATTAGGGGAGGAATCTGCCTGCCATGGGGTGGATGGAGAGCCTCTTGGTTCTCTTCCTAACACCCGGATTATTTGTTTAAAATAGCAGGGCAACTTTGGCACATACATGATCTCCCACACTTATTGCTCCTGTTATTATTTTCTCCGAATGTTAAATTATGCAAAGAATTTTACCATGGCTACCTGCCTACTTACTGCCTGAGTTATGGTGGTAATTACGACATGGGCAGTTCCTTTTTCTTCTCTTTCTAGCCAGGGCAGTTCCTTTCAGCTTGCTTTCATAGGCCCACAGACTAATAGACTTTTGCAGAAAATTGATTGATTACAGTCTGATCATTCTAGGTGTCATCTGGCGTTTCCACATAGCTGAGAATGAACAGTTTATGAAGTGCCAATTGCAGCCTCCAGCTAAAGAAAGGCTCCCCAGGGCTTCAGGAGAGCTCTGGCTGCTACCAGACTTTATAATTATTTCCCACACTTTCCCCCCATCCTCTCCTCCTTGCCCGTTCCCTTGTCTCTAACCCCTGCCGTCTAGGCAGGGTCGCTGAACTTTAATTTTCTGTCGGTGGCATTTGGCTGCAGAAGGGATTAAAGGCCGAGAAGCGGTGAGACCGGGCGACGGGGCGGGAGGTGGAGAGGGAAGGAATGAGAAGAAGCACGAGAGAAAAATGGCAAAGCACAGCTCAAGCCCTACAGGGAGGACAGCCCTCTTCTTCTTGGGTAGGCAACAGCCAACGTGAGGGGCTGGACACCAGACCTGCCGGGGCGTGGGAAAGGTTCACCGCAGAGAAAAGAGTTCTCTGTAGGAACTGGTATTACTGGGAGAGTTAGTCCCGCTCCTCTGTGCCTCACGTGGAGCACAATGTTGTAGCCACTGGAGCATTTCCCAGGCTAGTAGAGTGGAGGGGAGACACCTAGAAAAGCAGAGGGAAGCTCATCGTGGTAGGGAGAAGGTACATATGGGCAGGGAAAGGGCAAGCTGGAGAGAAAAGGAGGGAGAACATGATAAACACAGATAATGTACAAATGAAAGATAAAATCACACCAAGTAGAAGCTTCTTCTGGTGAGCCTTACAGGTGAAGGAAGCAGTTTTCTTCTCAATCTCTGGTGGCAGAGCGACCACCTCAACCTCCCCGGGGAACTTGGCTCCCCGGGTAAACTTTTGGCCCTTGCAAAATAAAATGCATCTCCCCTCCACCCTTCAGTATGTGTGTGCAGGGAGTACACAGACGGGCTACTAACATTTGCAGCCATAAATAACCTAGAAGCTAGCTTTTAAAAACCGCAGGTTAAAGGATGAGGGCTGCCATGACGCACACAGAGAGGTTGAGATCAGAGGAGCAGCTAAAAGGGGTCGGGAGAAACAATGAATCCCCTTGTTCCGAGTCATATTTATGAGTGCTCCATTGCACCTAAAGTTCATATTTTATTGGGTAGGCCATGGGGTTTCCCCATTTGCTCATCTCTTAAAATAACACCCCTGGTTAAAATTTCCTATAAAACACAGAAATGCTACAGCAGGCAGAACTTGTCAACCCTGACAACTACATTATTTAGGTTTGTGGGTGGGGTACACCAAGCAGGAGCCGGTTTGTGTTTTGTACTGAATTATGAATTTGTTTCTGTACAAAAAATGACCGTAAAACAAATAGAAAAGGAGAGGTTTTACAGCCCAGCTCTCCACTTAGAATCTTCCCATTACTGAGAGATGCTCCAAAAGGTGAATCTGAATGTTTAGTCCCCAGCTCTTTTTAAGCAACAACTCCTGTGCAATGGATCAAGAACTTGGTTTTATCAGCTGCTGTTGTACAACTCAGTGGCATGTGTGGTACCTTGCCAGAACACGGCTTTACTTTTTTTCCCACTTCTTCAGGGCAAACTGAAGACAACACTTATTAATGAATCAGGGCCTAGAAAACTTATTGGGACAGGTAGTGATGGTACACAATATATATCCATAGCTGATAACCAGCACTTTTGCAGAAGCAAAACTCCACCTAGCTCTCTTTTTGGAAGGCAATCAGAAGGAAATAGGAATTTGAATAGTCAAAACTTCCTCACAAGAACCTAAGGGTCTTTTCCAGCATTAATGATTCTGTGATTCTATGCCTTTGTAGACTGTGCCTATTAAATGAAACTACTGTTCTAAATTTCATAAATCAATTTATCTAGGCATATCCATTTAAAGTATCCTTTTTTTTTTTTTTTTTTTTTTTAAAGTGAGGTAGAAATAAAAGGGGGTATTTAACTATAAGGTACTTCAAAATAATTTCAAAATGATATTGTGTTGGACTTTTACAATATGGATGGCCTCAGTTTGGGAGGCAGAGGTGTTAAATTCTTTCCTGGCAAGCCTAGACTACAGAAGAGAAAAAAAGCAGGATCACTGACTGATTTGTGAGTCTGATTTTGGAGCAGCGGGCAGATGACACCTATTGGCACCTGGTGCCTGGAGCCATGGGGTCCTGGTGGTATGGTTTGTGAAGACATTAGCTGAGAAATCCAAAAAGTGGGCAAACAGTAGCATGGATGATAAAGCCATGGGAGTGAGAGCAAGCACAGCGTACAACCCCACGACAGCTGTAGCCTTTGTGGTGATTTTTGATGGCCAAGACCCAGCAGGAACACAGCTTTGGGAGGGTTGCTCCCAAGCTTAACTCAGGTGGGGTATCTGTCAATAACTACAAGTGGTAAAACGCTAGCCATCCTGAAGATTAATCTGCTACTCCTGACCAGGTTATCTGGCTGCCTTGTACACAAAATGTGCCCAAATGTTTTGCAGTGAGCCTCTTCCAGC
>JAOXNG010000021.1:95516954-95533820 GCA_028566535.1 Scolopax minor
CAAATCCAGCCCCACCCCAGCCTAAACCTTAAAGTCATAGATTGAAATCTCTGAGCAACCCAATGGGAAAAAAGCCTGAAGACCCTCAGATAGAGAATGAAAACAGTGTACCTCTGTTTACCAATCCACAAAATGAGGATGGCTAAGTATTTCTGTGTTCATTTTCACTTCTCTGCACTCTCACCCTTTGACCTTGAAGAGCACTGGAATAGCTTCTTCTTATGAAGACTCTTTTTATGCTGGCTGGGCACTCTGTAAAATACCTTGCTCCTAAGGGCCTCCCAACACCTTGTGTTTCCTCATAGTGATCTTAAGCATTCTTATAGAAAGGGCTAAAAACCCCCTTCTATAAGGGCAACAAGTCTATTTACAGACAGTTTTACAAAACAATGAGAAAGAAAAAGAAACACTGGAATTAAAGCACCAAATCTGAGATTTGAGATCTGGTGCAATGGAGAGATGATGTGCTGTTAGTCCAGCTCTTGTTCTCAGAATATAGATTTGTGCCTCTCTGAGGCACGTGTGCATGCATATCAGCCTGTGTGCATGGCTTTGTGTGTGTAAAATAGAAAGCTCTTAAGTTTTAGTCATTGGGATTTTTTCCCCCTTAAATCATAGTATTCTTTCCCATCAATTCTATGTGGCTTTAGCAGCCCTGACCTTTCAGGCTGCCTGTTTGGGCCAGAGTGTTTATCAGATGACCGTTTGACCTCCTTGTTAATTGTACTTAATTACATCCTGTTGTAACATTTTGAAATAAGGAGGAGAGTTTATGGATCTGCTCCAAAGAGCTGAAGAGTAAAACAGCAGCAGAATTCAGTGGTATGAGGTGCTGAGTAATCTCATAGTTAGGTCAGTAAGATCTCTGCCTTGTCCCTTTGATTGCAAAACTGGGTCCTTAAACCCTTCCTTTTCCGTTGAGGATCCTTGATACTTCTGAGAATAAAATCACAAAATTTTCTTTGCCCTTAGAAGGGCTTCTCCTCTCTGATTCTCAGCGTAGCTTTCTCTAAAGAGATCAAGGAAGGAGCGAGAGGCCTATCAACAGTGCTGCCAGGGCTGAAGTTCACACGTGATGATATAAGATAGACAAGCCTCCTTGCCATAAATGATCTCTCCGTGGGTTTCCAAAACTTCAGAGTTCCTTATGCTTCCATGGAATTGCGAGTTCCCATGAGCTTTGTGGTAGTTGTATAATATTTGCCCTGAGATTTTTGATGATTTATGGGCACATCTAAGGTTTCATTAAAGAGCAGCAATTATCCCTTGCAGTTGCAGAAGAAACAAAAATGAAAACGAATCAACATCCAGAAACAGATGCAGTTCTTGAAATTGGGAACTCTGAAGACTCAGAAAGCGACTTCAAGCACTTCTTATATGTCATATAGCTGATGGCTTTTGAAATACATGGACTTTACCGTAGTGCTTCTCTTCTCACTAAAGAGGAGATACATATATATGCTCCTCCACTGTTGTTGTTCCATAGTTCACTTTCCACACACTTAGTTTATAAGATTAAAGTAAACTTGTTGTCCTAAAATGAATGAAGACAAAAAGGAATAGAGGCTATAAAATGATAATACCAAGGTAAAAATCTAGTCCCAAGACTTTAAGGATCACAAGGCAAAAAAATACACCTTCAATTTTATTTTATTAAAACACTGATAATTAAACTCACTGGAGAATGAAGTGCCAGGAAGAATTAATTGCTTGTTGTAGCAAACTACACATAATTATGCCATTATTGTAAAAGGTTTATCAGTGAGCATGAGTCATATTCTAGATAAAAAAGACAAGTTATTAGTGCTGTGTTGCGAGACTCTAGGCTGACGAGGTACTGACCATGATTGTCACTGTGAAGGGAACAGTATTCTTGGGAAATGCTAAAAATCTGTACTAAGTCTTTCAGGTAGTGATGGCTGTACCTACAGCTCAGCTACATACAATTGCATTTGCCTAGTTAATGGTTTTTAAAGTTACAGTCTTCTATGATTAGAAATAGAACACGAATTTGCTGAATAGCATAGTAAGTTATTCATGCCATAGTGTTTGGTGTTAAGCAATAGTAAGTATAACTGAAATAATACAGTTAAATACGATCACTTTCAAGGAGGCCTGCTTAATTTTTCAGAATTTTGAGAGGTACGTGTAATCTGACTTTTGATAAACAGTGTAAACTGTTTATCAAAGTAGTTTAAAATTAGGTATTATTTCAGGATAAAGTTCTTTCTTCTCTTAGATTCTTTGGTGTGCTTCTTTACTAATGCCATCTTATAGTTCTCAAGATGAGTATCTACTTTAACCACATAGGTCTTCAAAAAGTCATTTTTTTTATCGCTTCTTAAACTATTTAATTAATAATCATGTTTACTGAGGCTGCATATCATAATGAGATCTCATGTACAAGGAGATTAATTTTTATATATATAAAATTTTATTTTAGGTAAATATATTTAAAATAATATTTTGTAAAATCTGCAAACATATACAATTCATTTATATATATAGTAATGGAAAATGCGGAGACAGTTTACAGTATAGAGTGAACACTGAGTAGATCGAGTTCATGTTGCAATTCACTGGGTCAGTGAACAGACCTGAGACATCACCTCAACTATTAGGGATGGAGAGAAGCCAGTATTGTACAATCTGAGCTTCAGGAGACCATCTTTGCTGTTCCAGAGATGTATTACACCTACAGATACTTCCACAATCAGCCCAAGTGTTGTGTTTGTAAGTAACTTGGCGAGGAATATGAAAAATGCAATCCCAGGTGGTTTAACAGTGAAAATTAAGGAATGATACAATCATGTCCTGGGCAACCACCTCTAGGTGGCCCTGCCTGAGCAGGGGGCTTGGAGCAGATGACCTGCTGAGGTCTCCTCCAACCTCACTCATTCTGTGACTCAGTTATAGAGTAGTTACAGAGAAGGAGAATCTTACTCTTGTCTTATACTTTCATCATTCCTAGTTCAGTTTTTTCTTTGGTTTTTTTTGAGTAGAGTAATGATCTTGCTCAGACAAGCGTTGGATGAACAGTTCTGTGTGCTCAAAGTGCCATATTTTTTCTTTCTACTTGGGAAACCTTCTCTTGTTTTTGGTGTCATTTTTAGACTCCTGTGTTCTTCTTCCCAAAACTATTCAAAGTAACCTACCGTGAGGGATCGCCACATGTTGTGTAACCTGGAGCTAATCTGGGCTCTTTCATGGCATGAATACTTTTTGTGAAGAGTGCTTTTCCTTTTCTCTGGCAGTGCAAGTGTAATGGCTAGATGGCCAACCCAGAGATCTTTCAATTCACTAACAAGCAGTGGGTTTCTGCTCTGGAAGAGGGTTGAAGTGTTCATTAACTTTGGTAAGATTTAAGTTTCTTTCAAGATGGTTTTTTCCTTCTTGTTGAGGGCATTTATTCCATGTGAAAGGTTATGTGTGGGTGAAACAATCTCTCTTTGTGAGAATAAATCGTGATGAGATTAGACTACCAGAGCTGCAGAGGAGAGGGTGCGAGGTTTGAATCAGTCTAACAAGCTGTTAAAATCACAGCCAGCTCCCAAACCGGCTGTTAAAACCTGCATCTGAACATGCCACTCCTCACCATCACTGCCCGGTGCCCTGGCTGCTCTTCCTCCTCATCCTCCTCCTTTTTGCCCCCGGGTGCAATGTCTGGGAGAGCCCCCTCCCTGCTGTGTTTCTGGCCCCATAACTCTGTTTCTCAGCATCACTTCTTAGGCTCTCCTGAGGCGGGTCCCTGGTGTTGGCCAACAGGGCAAACCTTTCAAAATGAAGCTAACGATTTCTACAGGATGAATTCCACTCTCTTTGCTTTTTTCATTTTTAAGGTGATGGTCCAATTAGTACACTGCTTAGCCCAGTATACATGTGGGCACAGCAAATAAAACTCTGAGGAACTCTGAATTTATTTGAGCCACGCAGAGACACGAGATAAGTATGTGGCCTGTAATCAGCCTTTTTTTTTTGCAAATGAATTTAATATCCTATCTATAATACAGCAGATCAAAATAATTTTAATTATATGCAATAGGCATTTTTCTTGCGATGCTCTTCCTCATCGTTGTTACAGCTGGCCTTTTTGTTATGGAATGTTTGGTCAGCGTTAATGGCTCTGAGTAATATTAAAATACTCAGACATGAGCACAGTGTAAGCAGAAAGTAGTGCCTCTCTGGTTGCATCCTGTTTGGCACGCAGACACGGCTTCCACGGAAGCATTTCTGACAAATTCCACAGCAGGTAATAGATGGAGGTCCTTAGATGACATGTGCAAATGGTAAATGGCGGAGTGACTTGCCACCTCTGGGTGGAAGCGAGCAGGGGGTTAACACGAGCAGGAACTATGGAGATGTGGGAAGACAGAATGGTCTTTAATGTTTAGCTTTTACTCCCCTGCCAGTTGCCCTATGATGATATATGCCCTTTCACCCTTCTCAGAAGTTACGTTCCATCTGTATACTTTTACAGTGTCAAAACAGTTATAACTTACACCTATTTTCTGACCATTGGATCCCAGAGGTATAACTTTTGTTCCTACTCAGTTGCAGCTGAACCCGAGAGGGATCTTTTTTTTTCTGTCATTTGTTAACCTTGAGGTTGTGTTGATCTGACATCCTGACTTTCACACACAGTCAGCAACCTGGGAATAACTGTTAGTTTTCTTTGTGACGATCTATGATCAGAGAAAAACAAAATTAAAATTGAGAAAAGGTGGAAATCTATTAATAGACAGTATCAAAATGCACTGGCTTTGCCAAAGCCCAGGCAAAATAGACATCATTGAGGTAAATGCAGGTAAAATTAACAACCTCAGGCGTGGTGATGTAAGGATTAGCTAATTTATCTATGTATCAGCTCAGAACTACATAATACAGTCATCTTTCCTGTGATCTGTTTGATCCTTTCAAGTAAAGATTTATTCATCACTATTGAAAATGAACACAATTGAAAACCCAGCGGATATCAATTTTAAGACAGGTATTTGTGATTGGAGTGCCTTTGTAATATAGTAATATTGGAGTGCCTTTGTACTATGTAATAAAACAATAAAGAAATCAGAGAGTCCATCCTTGTTACATTCAAAATAGCCAACTGCACGTGATATTTTTCTTCTTTGCCTCTTCCCAAACCCTTGGTTGCTCTCTTTTGGCACAAATTACTGCAGACAGCACAAAACAGATCCAAAAATGACCTGTTTCAGTTAATCCTAGGGCTGGGACTAGCTGACTTTTAACTTCAAAATTTACAGAGGAAGATTCAGCTGAGATTCTACCACTGTTAATAGAATTAAAAAGTACATATAGACAGTGTATCTTTGGTTGTGCTTTGTGCTACATCTGCAAAACTGGAGGGAAAGTTTTGCATTTGGGAAGCTGAAGGATACAGTGCATTACACTGTTGAAACCAGAAAAAAAAATAAGATTTTGAGGAATCGCTTCGTCAACTATCTTTTATGTTAGGATTGTGATAATATGCAGACTTAAATTCTCATAATTCTGTTCACTTCCAAAACTCAATCTCTTTATTCTGGTTACTTTTTCCTGCTGTTGCACTGGCCAGGACCAAACCAGTGTAAGAAAAGCAGGGTGTTGCTCTTCCACTTATTATTCTGTATCAACAACTGAAAGCCTTCCAGCATTTAATTATTATTGGAGCAGCTGCAGCACAGCACTTGTTTTGACTTGTTGAGCAAGTGCATTTGACTTGGAAGACACAGAGAAGAATAAACTGAATGAATAACACATGTTTACCAATGACTTTTTCAGCAAAACATTGGCTATTGAATGAAGACCAGCAATTTCATTTAAAAAGTCTATTTTACCCATATTTCAGTGCAAAGTAACAAGAAGGCATTATAGGTAATCTCATGGTGTACAGAACACCTGGGGGATTATGTGTGAGGAAGCTGAGCTCAGTTATGCCTCTTTGGTCGAGGCATTTCTTTAGGTCTGTTCTTATAAAAGTTGCTGGCAGGCACTGGTATACAGTTCCTGGGAACTCTATTCTGCTCAGAGTGAATGCTGGGAGCTTTTAATTATGTACTGAGCTCTAAATCTTAAAGCAATTAATGAAAAAAAAAAAAAGTTTTTTCTTTTACATATACAGTTATATTCTACCATGTAACTTCCATTATTTGCCTAACTGCTGACTACCACTTACTAAAGTTGAAAACATTGCGTGTATGTTTTCAGGGAATTAGAAGTAGAAATCACACAGAGTCCAATTTAATAATAATTTAGTGTTCCAAAATATTTTGAATTTTTCAAATGTGCATTTTGTTAATTGGTAAGAATCTAACAGATCTTATTGACTACAACAGCAAAATTAAAAACTTAGAATTTTAATAATAGAGCAGCGCCTTCCTGGTCATTCTAAATACTATCCTAAATGTTTGGGTAAGATACACAAATATTCTAACCTATTTTTTTATTAACCATGGGATATTGAAATACATTTCTTCCATGAGAGATAAAGAAAGAAAACCAATATGTACTTGAAAAAAGTCCAGGCAATGTCGTCGTCTTTTTTTTTTTTTTTTTAATTTAAAATTATGGTTTTCCTTTTCCTTCTTGCTCTATATTCTGTTGCAGTCAGTGAAGGTTTTCTCATACAGTTCAGTAATTCTGTGCAATTATGTTATGGAAGGGTTATTCTACTATTAAAATCTGGATTCAATAAACAATAGATGATTTTTCATTTATTGAAACTGCCACTAACTGCACAGTATTTCATCAAACAATTTCAAACTGTCCCTAATTTAGTTAAGCAAAATGGCCAAATGTTGCTCATTGATGTCAGTAACTGTCTGAAAATAAAGAATTTAATGAAATAACTCTAAATTTGCAGCAATATAACTTGTTTCAGAATCTGACCTATCAAGCTTTCTGCTTTGTATTTTAATAAGAAAGTATATTTTATGTAAAAGCAATTTACATCATTCTTTCAAAACCACATCTATAATTACTTTAAATACAACCAGTCTAATAATAATAAATACAGAGAAACTCAAATATACAGTGCTGCAATAAAGCAGTTCTTAAGGAACAGAACTGTTGGGGGAAAAAAAAATAAAGTTTTTACACACTTACCCTCCCTATTTAAGCAAAATTCTCACTGATTAAGGAAATAGTTTTGCCTCAGTCGGAAGGGGTTCAGAATTTGGATTAAGATTCTGACAATGGGTTTTGTGTTTAAGATAGGATATGTGTGAAATGCACTTTTGGGGACACCTACTTTCAACCTCAGCCTACACTTTTGTCTTAAAGGACCCTTATATGCCTGCTCTTGGGCTTTGAGTACGAGCTGATCCAGTTTGATTGGAGATGAGTTCCCAACAGATCTCAGTTCAGAATGTAAATCCTGGACATCCCCAAGACACATGGGCAGACGTGACTGAAGCCCACGCAACGTGTCTTCCCACCTCAGGCTGGGCAAGAAGATGAGGAGGGAAATGAAGGGTTACTAAGCCCAAATCACCCATTTTTCCCTTACTGCTGACTACAGAACACCTAAGAGCACCTCCCTTGCTCTTATGAAAATAAGTAAAAAGAAATGCAGACAACTTGGTACAAAAAGGAGAAGCAGCAAGCGGGTTTATGAGTGAAGCTTTGTCGTAAAACCACTCAGGTGAATGACTATCTAGTAAATGCCTAATATCAAATAAATAACACAAACAAAAAAAAAAATCAGATATAGGAACAAAAACTTATTTTGGCTCCCAACCCCTGTGTTTCTTCTGTGCAGTAGCCCAGGATGTCCCACTGCTGGGTTATTCAGCATCCCGGCAGTTAGGATGCAGCTGATAGGGACTGAAATATCCTTTGACTGAGCAAGGGCTATCTCTTAGTCCTCTTCTCTGGAACTGCAGATGATTAAAGGGGAAATGTAGATAAACTCTTCTGTTCTTCTTGCTGGCTGGTGCAAGACAGTTGACCCTTAACAAACAGAAGTGTCTCTCCACTGAGTATATCAGGGAGCCGTCTCTAGTCTCCGAAACAATCCTTTAAGGACAGGTGACTATTTTTATCAATTTCAGTGTCTAACTCAAAATAGATTTCCTGACTCTGGATCGGAATTCTTACCATTCCATCAAATGGATTAAATCTGTTAAGGCAGTAGTGCTTAGACAAATATTTACATTTTCTGGTATTTTTTTTTTTTTAATAATAACTTTTGGAAAACTTAATCTAAGTTTCTAAAGTTAATATTCATTTTCTACAGCGTAAAAGACTAAATACAGTTACAAAGCTCTAAAACACTGCTTTAAAAATCTGTCATCTGGTCTCCTCAGCTGAGACTGATGTTCTGATGAATGAGCTTCTTAACTTCTCTCTGGTGCACTTCCTTAAAATAGTTACACCTAGCACAACTGTCTGGGGTTTTTTTTTTTATATACATCTTTCATTTTGCTTTAGGATCACATCGTCTCTCCTATACACACGTCCTACAAAATGTTTATTTGCCTTATTTTGTAAAAAGTGAGTCAGTTTAAATAGTCTAATCATAGAAGATTTCTAGCATGCATTTCTAGAATGTGAATGTTGGCGAGAAGAGCAGGAATGAGGTAAACACCTATTTGATGTCTGTCTTTTCACAGTAGCACAATAGCTAATTCCTAGGGCCTCTGACCTTTTAGTGTCCTGTAACAGAGTACTTGCATTAATCTGTTGCTTATCTGTCACCTACCACATTTGATATTTCCAGCCTCTGCTTTCAATTATCAGTCATTTGAGGCAGCACTGAGTAATTTCAGGAGAAAACGCCTGGAACCTTTGACCCGTTTTTGTCAGATAACCACAAGTGTTCACTGTAGATAAACTATCATTTCATTATATTCAAGATGTAAACGAGTGTCGTTTGTAGTGTATCAGCTTACTGTAACCTTTATCACCTTGAAGTGATTAAAACTGACTCGTTTACTTAGTGCTTACACAAAGAATTCAGAGTCAAACAGTGAAATTCAGCCAGAATAGTGTAAATGGCTCCTTATGGTTACACAGTCTGTAAGATCCTCTCTTTTTCCTTGACATGTATGTTTAGTAGTTAAACGGTGATGGTGATTAGGGAGGCTTCATTATTTGTGATTCCAGTTGGGATCCCGGGATCAGCTCAATTCCAACCTATCTTTGGTTTGTTCCCCAGTTTGCCAAAGCAGCTTTCATTTTCCCTATGTGTCACCACATACCAACCAGTTCAGGAAAAACAAAGCACATGTCACTGGGGAGCTAATCACTAATGAAAAAGCACGTCTAACAATCCCTCCTGCCCTATGACCTAAACTTGCACTAACCCAGCACTTTTTACATTTTTTTAAGCTCAGTTAATCAGACGTTTATAGCTGAATTGGTAAAATACCCATTACTTAATATACTGTCTATCCATATATGGGCTTTGTAATTTTTTCGAGACAAATACTTTGGGTAATGAAAATCAGTGCATGATATTTTCTCTTGGTGTAAAAGATGAGCTCTTTTTTTCCAAAATATCTTTTTGGTGTAAATTTGTCTTCCTTCTTAGAGTTGGGCTTAGTATAAATACAGTATGAATATTTCATCAGTTTGCCACATGGGTGGAAAATATCATTCTTTCCCATCTTACACACAGGTGTTTGTGATATTCCCCTGAGCCATGATTTGTCTGATGTAACCGTAGTGTTGAATATATTAGTCTCAGGTGGTATAAAAATAACATTTAAAAAAGTCGATGCTAAGATTCCTGATCAATGAATGCAAATGAAGGATTTTGTTCTAATTAACACTGTCCATATTTTTTTTTTCTTGGAAAAATTATAATCCTCCAATGGTTAAAAAAGAACTTCCTGATTTTCTGGTCAACCAGTTTTTAGATGCTGTGATCGGTCCCACAGAGATGCATTTTGGCAGATGAACTGAGCAGAGCTGGAATGACACGAGAATGCTCTGGAAGAACTGAACACTTAAAAATCTTAACCTGTATTTTTGGGGCTGCCAAGGTTGAAAAGCTCTCGTATGCATGTGAAATGAAAATATTTGAGATGTGGTGCCTCCCCTGCACTTCATGCCATTTCATCAGGATAAAGGACCTGAGGGACACCCTACCGAGCATTCACAACATTCCCCAACAAGCCATTTATTAGATGAAGAAGAGATCAAGACTTGTGTATTATTTTGGGTATTAAAATACTCCATATAATTAAATAACCTTTTGCTTTTATAACTTGGCTATTTTTCTAGTCATTAGTCAACATTGCGACATCACAGCCACTGGCTTTTATTTCAGTGCACTGTGTAATGCAGGATCTTAGCTTGCCTAGATTTCTAAAAATTGTTTTTACCATTGGCTGACTGAGATTTACAGTTTGAGATCCTGGCTTCATTCTGGAGAGCGGGACCTCCCTGGACCCAAGGTTTTCCACAGTGTCCAGTGCCCATTTCCCACAGCCCTTCCTTTCTGCAGGCTCTTGCTTGTCCCAAGACCTGGCCTGCTTGGACATACCCCAGGAAATTTTTGCACTTGTGTCCCTTGCAGATGGCAGCACTGTCTCTTCCCTGGGTATATGTGGAAACACAGATAAATACTATCTGTGTGAGCTGTAATAATTCATTTTGGGCTTGTTGGGAAGTGGCTATCAGAATTCTCTCAGCAGTTGTGAGTGGTCCTTGAGAGAACCCCCCAGATGCTATTGCAGGGTATTGTAGAGGCTTCTGTCTGAACTATAACATAGAGAGAAACAACTGCTGTTTCCAAACTGTTACTAATTAGAAAGCACTCGCAAGAAACTAGACAAAAGGAAACCTCAACCCCCCCAAAAAATGGAACAGGCCAAGAGAACTGGCATATAAACCTTTTATTCAGTGTCTAGTTCTCTGATGCTTGCTCATAGTGCTTTGTTATCCACACATGCTGGTAAATGCTCGCTGAATAAATACTAACCAGAAATGTCAGAAAGTGCTGCTGCATTAGATCTGCCTTTAATATATTTTTCATTTAAAGGTTATCGACATATCTGTTCGACATTAGTTTCGAAACGCTCGGTTATACCCTCAGAAACTTGCAGCAGCAGGCTCCTTGCGCTAGCAAAATCCTCAGTGCATTTGCATATGCTAATCTCTGCCAAGTTCGCTCCCAAATGAAAGGATATTCCAAAGAAAAAAAATAAAAAAAGGCAAACAACGCCCAAACCTCAAGTCAGATCTCTGTCTATATCTCACAGTTTAGAACGGGGCAGTGGAGCTGCTAAATAGCCAGTATCCTGTTTCTCTTCAGTAGCAGCCCATTCATCTTCAGGTACAGAGCAGCCAGTTTACATGCTTCTGCCTCTTTTCTGCTTTACTTTTTCTACATAGTGCACGATGGCAAACCCATGTAAGCTAAATATGTGCTCGAGCCAGGGAAACCTCACAGTTAGCAGACAATTTTCCTTCTGTCAGCCAGGAGAAAGTTCATTTTCACCGAAGATAAAGTGTTCTTATAGCCTATATATTTTATTTTTGGTGGTTCTTAAGGCAACTTAGATTTGCGTATTTGAAAAAAAAAATATGCTAATGAAAACAAGGATAGCTTAGGTTTTTGAAAGGGTGAAAGGGAAGTTTACTGTAAAGTACTAGCTACATGGCCACAGGTGAATTAACTAGTAACTACTGCTCTGAAAACAGTGTAAATACTTTTCCTCCATTAACTCTGCCTTTAATATGTCTGTAATCGTGCCCTTACATGGCAAGCCCAAAACCTTTTTTTTGCTTTTAGTAATTTTGTAAGACCACATATATTTTATAATAATACACATACGCAGTTTTATGCATAAATATTTATATATTTATACACACATACAAACACCTACACAGTGTAGGTGATGAAAGATGAAATTGCATAGGTGTACACACATACACAGGCATATAAATATAAATACACATATATATTATAATAACATACACATTTTATTATTCTTACACGTAACATTTAGTTACCTAAATATGTGCTGTTTCAGAACTGACATTGTTCCTTCCTCAGATTCAAGGACTGGTACTCAAATGCAATAAAAGACCAGGGGTTATAGGAGGCTAGTGGAGCTAGTTGAGCTATTAATATTTAGCTGGTTATCTAAACTGAGTCCCAGCTCAGTGTTTTAGGCTTTGCCCACCAGCAATAAAGCAAAGCACCTATTTCACAAGGCAGGAGGGTCTTCTCCAGAAATGAGAAGTTCTCTCTTGCAAAGCGCAGCTGCTTCCCAGGTCACTGGTACATAGCACTCTGTGGCAATGGAAACCATGGATCATTTTCCTTTCCACATCTGTAAAATCTGAAGTATTAATTCCGTAAAACGGTCATCAGCCAATACTGTGGCCATTAGGTTCCCTTGCCACATCAAACCACGTATTCCATTGCAAAAGCTGCTCCTAACTCAGGGTCAGAACTGCTGCAGACAGTGGAATGAGCCCAAAATCAGTTTAAACTCCAATAAACTAAAATTCCCCTTAAAATCTTGTGCAATTCTGAATTAGCAATGCTGGGGTTGATATTTTTTTTTGGACATGGCACTGTGGCAGTGTCAGACACAGCGGGAGCTGCACCTGCTCCAGGTTTGAGGGCACTTCTCACAACAGGAGCAGTGCTCCCTTTGCCACTGGGGTGCCAGAACGCCTCAGCCCCCCATCCTGAGTGGCTCCTACTTCTGACCACTGCCAAGGTGACGCTTGTGCCATTAGAGTAAAATGTGTGTTAATTTAGGTGATGCAACTGCTTCTCAAATACATAGTTGTCGCAGTGCTCTTAGTACCGCTTTAGGATTTATGACGTTGAGTGGCATTGAGCAGCATTCCTCACATCTGCCTGGTTATTAGTGGCAATTAGTGTTTTCCAAAGTCATCTATGGCTCTGGCATTACTACTGCTGTGCTTATGGCTACAGTGAAGTCCTAAATCCTTTTGCCGTTCTTAATTTGTCCATATTTCTAGTTACTAACATGCCCTCTTTCAGCTTTTTTTTTTATATTCTTTCCACTCCGGCTTCTGGAATTTGTATAAAAGCTACTGAGGTGTTTTTTTTTTTTTCTTTTGAACTGAAGACATTGAGGTGGTGGAATTTCCTTTAACTGGAAGTATGCCTGGGCTTGTGGTTTTGTTATTTGCACAGTTTTATATTGTCCTGTTTGTTTACTCCCAAGCACAGGGAACGCTCCATTAATCATGGGAAATGGGCATTCGTTTCACCTCTTTAATTTACATTCAACTCTTTTTTCTCACAGTTGAAAGGGACAAGGACTTCTCCCACCAGCGAAGGCACTACAAAGAGTTTCGCTTTGACCTGACTCAGATCCCACATGGAGAGGCAGTGACAGCAGCCGAATTCCGGATATACAAAGACCGAAGCAACAGCCGCTTTGAGAACGAAACAATTCAGATTAGCATATATCAGATCATCAAGGAGTACCCAAACAGGTACCCTCTTGGCATGGCACGGACCAGGTGTTGAGTAATGTCTTGTGTTTCTATCTTAAGAAGGGAGACAGTAGCTGATCGCAAGCTTACCCTCAGCACGGTGTCATCGCTACCTCTGGGGCTTGTGCAGTGTAAATTCCTAGGCAATGACAGCAAATCCTGAGCAAGAATAAAGCTTTGCCTTCAATGTAATTTATTCCAGGTTTATGGAGAGCTATGTGTCCGATCTCACCAAATAACCTGCCCAAGCACAGAGAGTTTCTCCCAGTTCCTCAGGGAGAAAACGGTTGCGTCATATGCACTGTCTGAGGGTCTGGATTTGGGAAATGCACCATTTGCTGATGATGAGTTACTACCAGCCAAGATTCATTTAGCTCCCTAAAGTCAGATAGACTGCTCAACTTTGTTTACGCTGGAAGGAGCATGGGGTTTATTGCACGTGTTTAATATTTTGCCAAATGTAATTAAAAGATAAAGCCCTACACTGACTTTAAGATGACATGTGCACAGTTAACATATGCGTCTCACCGTAACTGAGAATGAAAACAAATATGACATTGCACATGAGCAAATCTCTGAATCTGAGTTTGCAGAGCTCTGTGTGTGACATATTTCCAAGGCTCTGCAAGACCTGAGTAAATAAATGACCAGATTTCACCAGGCAACGTAGCTAAATACCTGAAAAATCTCATTAAAAACTAGTAGCAAGGCCAAGATGCTTCTGCGAAAAGCTACATACATCCAAAATTTGGATTTTGAAATTAAATCGGTCTATTCTCATAGAAGTGGAAGAAATA
Organism: Scolopax minor; assembly: GCA_028566535.1. Taxonomy (NCBI): domain Eukaryota; kingdom Metazoa; phylum Chordata; class Aves; order Charadriiformes; family Scolopacidae; genus Scolopax; species Scolopax minor. The sequence goes on from JAOXNG010000021.1 coordinate 95,531,177, forward strand.
AGGATTGTTTTGAGATAAACAAAAACTCTCCTTCATCTTGCAACAAATGAAATATTTCTATCCCGGGCATGTTTAGCAAAAGCAAAGAAAATGGCAGCCTAAACTTGCAGAGTATTCTGGAAAGAAAAAATGCCCCATCACCAGTTAGCTGGAAGGCTGGGACAGAGTTCAAATCTCTTTTCTGCTCCAAGAAGCTTGAGTTTGTACCTTCCAGGTGAGATCTGTGAACATCAAGTTACAAAATTTTTATGGCTGCAAACAGGGAGTCATTTTATATCAACGGAGCAGAACCAACAGGAGGGAAAGTACTCATCCTTCCAGAATGTCTTCTGCTGTCTTGAGTAAATTTGGGCAGGAACAAAACAGTGTGGGATTTTTATTATTTTATTTTTTTTAATCTGCCTTCAGCTTGACAAGATTCTTTTGACATAGGTTCTAAAAGAATTTTCCTGGAGGAAGGAATGGAATGGGAAGGAACAAAATATATCTTTTTAAAGAGCACAGGTCAAGGTTAGGATAATCTAAGCTCTTCACTTACAAACTCAACAGATTTTTTTTTTATAAGAACTAATGGGATAAATTAGTTTTTCTAATCCATTTGAAGTTTTTTTTTTTAGGTTTTGGTGGTTTTTTGTTGTTGTTTGGTTTTTTTTTAAGTTTTCCCAGTAAGTGGTTTCTATTCTATTTTTGAGAGATAAAAACTGCTTACTACTCTGAAGCGAGATCACACTTAAATATTCTCTGACTTGTTAAAATGACAACTGTCTCTGTGAAACCATTAAAGAATGCTCTTGATTTCCTTCAATACATAAGCATAAACTTATAAACATTTTATATTTCCTTTAATAGACATAAAAGCCCATGTCATCTAGTTGAAGCCTGATGTTGGAAATGGGGACAAGCAACAATATACCACCCATTTGATTTCAGCAGTTATGACTACAGAAACATCAGATGTAGACTAAGTATTTTGCTCCTATTGTTGATTTAACCAGTCTCTACTCATACATAGATTATATAAAAGCAAATGTCCCAGTGGGACAGGATGAGGAAAGGCCACAAGCCCTCCACTGTTCAAATTAGAAACAAGGAACTTTTCCCACCTGCTTCTTGATACCTCCAGACAGAAGTGTTCCCAATAATTTTTTTTATTATCTTCTTTTTCTTTTCTTTTTTTTTTTTAACAAATAAAGCCCCAGCTTTTGCTTTGGGGCCCAGACGTCATTAGTGTTATTCTTGACTTTGTCACCGCAGATTTGTCCTACATATGTGCATGAGATTTCAGGCGCAAAATTTTCGGAAGGTGCAACTGCAGAATGTGATGGTGAGAGAACTGAGAGGGTGGTGAGGCACTGGAACAGGTTGCCCAGAGAAGCTGTGGCTGCCCCATCCCTGGAGGGGTGCAAGGCCAGGTTGGATGGGGCTTTGAAGATCGAAGGTGTCCCTGGTCATGTGGAAGGTGTCCCTACCCATGGCAGGGGGGTTGGAACTAGGTGGTCTTTAAGGTCCGTTCCAACCCAAATCATTCAGCGATTCTATGATTCGACTCCTGTTCCTTCACCCTTCTTCTCTCTGAACATGAAGTGTGGGTATCTGGCGGAGCTCTACAACACCAAAAGCTGTCCTGCTGTGCTTTCAGGCCAGGAGTGCTCAGGGTGTAGGGTTTCTGAGTTGCAGACTAAGGATTATATTGTCATCTTGGACATTTTTCTGTCTCTGTGGCAGCATGGCTGCTGAAGCGTGTGTGTATTGAATTTGTTCAGAGTTTGCTGAAATGACAGACTTTGGGGTTAAGGTTTTGTCTTTGTTCTAAGTAAGTGTATAAAGCACGGCCTATGGCAAGGCAAACTTTCCTACACAGCCCTGCCAATGTTCTCCTACCCGGGTCTGTTCTCATGACAAAAGTAATGTAGTCCAACAGGCCAAATCCTTGTTCATGATCTGGTGGCAGCTAGCCACTAATTTAACTAAACCCTAAGGATTCTTCCCACATTAGGGAATCCTCAAGTGGCATTAAGATACTACAGCAGCTTCCTGGAATGAGGCGAGAGGTGAAGCAGTATTGTGGGGATGGCCTATTACATAGTAATGCTGATTTGATCTGGTCAAAAACTTTGCTGGGTTTCAAGGAACATAGAGATGGTTTATTCCACCTTTACTTCCTTAAGTGACCCAGGAGATTTGGAGCTTCTTAGACGTTCTACCCCCAGACTCTTTGCTGATATTCTTGACTGTGGTAGCATTTCTGCTGTAGACAACTGGCCATTTGGGACCAGACTGAGATCACTAAACTTAAACAGCCTCCATAAAGGTAAAGCCAATCAACTGTATTCTGCCTGAATGTGTTCACTGTTGCATTTTGGGCTATTTACGACATAATGCCTTACTTTTTTATTATGTGTTGTGGGCTATTTTTTAAATAGAAATATTTTTTAAAATTGGAGCCAAAATTTGCAGCTGTTTTTCATTTTAAGTGTGATCAGTTTTTGCTTTTCATAGAATAAAGGAGAATTTTAAAATTAAAAAATGTCACAAAATGTGATGAAAAGTTTAAGTGAATGGCACCCAGTATTGGGGGAATCCTGATCCCAGAGCTCTCATTGCCTTCTCAGGGAGCACATTTTCACCCTATGTTTATATCAAT
>JAOXNG010000021.1:95566422-95578976 GCA_028566535.1 Scolopax minor
ACTAAATTCAGCAGAGCTGAACTGAATGCAAACCAGCTCAAACCTTTATGGCTTGTGATTTATTTATTTTAATTCCCAGTCCAGAACTGCTGTTGCTGAACTTCAATAGAAACTAAAGCAGCCCCTACAGAAACCAAAATAAGACAGGGCAGGAAAATACACTGTCTTGATTTCTGGATGAGAAACAAATTCAGTCTAGCACAAGCAATGGAGTTTAAGGATATTTTCATTTTCCAAGTCCTCATCATAAGTGGCTAAACCTGCTATTTTTTTAAGTCCCCTCCATAGAGCACTAGAGAGTCAGCTGCTCTGAATTAATAAATGCTTTTAAATGTTTGGCCTGTGCACTTTGTCCATGGACAAAGCTTGTCCATAGAGGGAGGAGGCTCACTGCTGACTCAGAAAGATCGTGAGATGTGATGCATGGTGGGAAAGAGACTATGGCATGCTGTCTTGCACCAGTCATTTCCAGATTTATTTGTTATTCCCAGAGCAAAGGAAAAAGCCTCAGAGCTTAATCTGAGTCCATAAGGGTTTTCATGGGGAAACCAATGACTGGATTTTCGAAAAAGACTGGTGGCAAGACCCAGCAACTGGACACAAATTTTCAAGAGCTCTAGCTATAGGCAATCCTGCTTCAGCAGGGGAATTGGATTAGATGATCTCTATGGTCCTTTCCAACTCTAAAAATTCAGTGAAATTCAGTGAGATAGTAGAAGCCAGGTTTCAGTATGAAGGGTAGGTAGCTAGACCCTGTTATGCTCTGTTATGCCTGAAAAGTGGATGATGTGCCTGGATTTTGAAGACACCATCAAGACAAATGTCTGCAAAGAAAAATGCCCATGTTGAAAAAGACTTAATCTTTGGTATTTCTTGATCACGCCTCAGGCCCTTAATGATTGCAGGTAGAGTTCAGTTGCTCAATGACTTCTGTAGCGATAGGACGAAAGGCAATAGTTTTAAACTGGAGCAGGGTAGGTTTAGATTAGACATTAGGAAGACAATGAAGGTAGTGAGACACTGGAACAGGTTGCCCAGAGAGGTGGTGGAGGCCCCATCCCTGGAGACATTCAAGATCAGGCTTGATGAGGTTCTGAGCAATCTGATCTAGTTAAAGATGTCCCTGCTTACTGCAGGAGGGTTGGACTAGATTTCCTTTAAGTTTGTTTCCAACCCGAGACATTCTATGATTCTATGACTTTTAATCTCCCTAAATTTTTTACCTCAAATGAAATCCTGTAGTTGTGAATTGCACAACTAATTCCAGATTATCATTCCCACTCCCACCACCACTACCCATATGCATATTTTGAATTTACTACATTTAGTGTCTTTGGACACCCTTTGTTTTAGGGTAAAATGGGAAAATAGAAACTCTGTTTGCTCTCTTTGCTAATTATAATATAAGCTTTTATCATGAATTGCCTTGATTAAAAATGCTTCATTTAAACAGTTCTCAGAGAGTTGTTAAAAAATGAATAGGACATATCAGTTTCTCCTTAAACAGACTATTCATGTAAACTCTTACTTCTCTGGTTATTTAAAACATATTTCAGAAAACTCGGAATATTACAGACTGATAAAATCAGCGTGTGCGTGTAACTGTGTGTATGCATGTGTATGTGCAAATGTCTTTTTTGCAGAAACTAATTTATTTTATCTTGCTCTCGGTGTAATACATAAATCCTTTTATGCATACACTCATTTTAAAAAAAAAAAAATTAACAGTTCTAATTTCAGTCTTGGGAGCTCCTTCTTAATACAATAGTTCAATTTTACACTTCCATCTTTATTTTATACTGACATTACCTACATATCTATATTTAGTTGCAGTTTATGCACAAGGGTGTATAGCAAAATACAATGTCTCCACCTGAACAGTAATTCCTGGGTTGTCTTCAAAAGAATCTACTGGTGTCTGTATAAATTGGGTAGGTAGATATGCTTTTTTGAACTCAATGTATTCTAAATGGGATTTGATGGAAACTAAATTTTGGGTACATTAAGTAATATATTTTTAAATAATGGTGTACCATTTTGAGAATAAGAAATTGAAGATTATTGTTATATTATTCTTTAAAATATGCTGTTGGAATATATTTCTATATTTTGAGACATAATAAACCTGTAATGCTATTTTGTTCTGCTGTGATTTTGCTTCTGAAACAAATGACAAAATGACTCTGACTTCATACATGAATTAAAGCTAAAAGCAAGAGATCAATAATTATTGATAGATGTTGTTGCAGTTCATTTTCTTAGTTAGAGAGACCTTGGGCAGAAATTGGCGTGGATACCTTCAAACCAGAAGAATGACCATTCCTTGTTCTGTTGCACATCTGAAGAGTGTCCCTGACTGACTCTGGCAACTGTAAACAACAGACAGTCCCAGACACCCTTAAAATAATGCTAGATTCTTTAAGAAGTTTTACTGGGATGTTTAATTGGAATGTGAAGCTTTCAGAAAGCTTTTGTTATCATGATGGGAAGTCAGACACTTCATTTTGGAATATAATTGCCTCCACCATTTACTTGGAAAAGGTTGGCTTGCTGACTGCCTATTTCTGGGGGGTTTTTGTCAGCTCCTCTTTTGAAACAGTTTCAGTGTGAATTGACTTTGACTCAAAGACGGTTAAAAAAAATGGTTTAAGCTTCTATTCATAAGATTCTGAATCGTTTCAGCAGTAACCAAAGGATTCTAATAACCAGGACTTTAAAATTATGTTCTTTGCAATCTCTACCAAGTTTTTCACTCACACATTCAGCTGTGCATAGGGAGAATCTGACATGTGGTGCCTGAATGACGAACAAGCCACATGTGAATAATACAGCATTATCTTTTACTATCTCATCTGCAGTCACAGAACTTGCAAACTGTGATTTACAATGTGTTGCTGAATTCTTACTCACAGGGCTTGAGCAAGAGCTTGATTAAAAACAAAAGAAAACTAAACTAAAAATCCAACCAAAAACAGCAAGAGGAGGTTTTCTTGCCATCTTAGTTCAAATAAATCAGCACCAAACGTGGTACATGAGGGATTGGGAATCTCATGTGAATTAAATGGGCCTTTTGTATTCTGTTTCCCATATTTACAACACATGACACAGGCGCTTGTCCTGACTGCTATATTTCGAGCTAAATACTCTTCTGTTCCTGTACTTTTTTGCTTCCAGATGGGCACTATCAATTATTATTATTAATATGAATGAGAGTATTTTCATTGCTTTAGCAGATGTTAATGCTTTACAAAAAAAGTACGTGTTATTAGTATTGCTACTTTATAGGTACAGAGAAGTGGAGAGACTTGGCTAAGAGAAGAGGAGATGAGAGGCAGTGTAGGGGAGACAACCAGACCCCCAGTGTCCTGGTGCTGTAACCCCTATCCTGCACTCTTGGTGGAGTGATGCTCTTGTCCCTGAAGCTCATAACTTTATTGGATGATAAGCAATCTGATGAGCTACATGGACCTATACTTTGCATTTGCCAAGTGCTTTTCTAGTTGAATCACAGAATCACCTAGGTTGGAAGGGACCTTTTAAGATCATCTAGTTCAAACAATGAAAAAAACTCAACCCAAACCAAAAAAAAAAACAAAACCAAAAAGAAAACCCAAACAAACAAACCAACAAAAAACCCAACAAAACAACAACAAAAAAACCCCACACCACATCCAAAAGAACAACAATCCAACACTAATCCATATCCCCAAGCACCATGTCAACTCGTCGCTTGAACACCTCCAGGGATGGTGCCTCAACCACCTCCCTGGGCAGCCCATTCCAAGGCCTAACAACACTTTCAGTAAAGAAATGTTTCCTTATATCTAACCTGAACCTCCCCTGGTGCAACTTGAAGCCATTCCCCCTTGTGCTATCATCTGTGACTTGGTTTGTGGAAATCTGGGCAGTGAGTGATAGAATCAAGCCAGGGTGCAGACCACACCTTTCCTATGTGGTGGTGGTTTTATTTTAAAGCTGCTTCCATGGAGCTAACCAAGATGTCTTTGAAGCTGATCTTGGAGCACCTTTTCAGCAGCATCATAAATCTGCACCAGAAGAGTTGAAGGCAGTGACACATCCCTCCCTTTTCTTCCTTGCATTTTTCTCCTGCTCAGTGGGGAGCTCAGCACTGCACTAAGACTAAGACTGTGTTAATATCTGTGTAGCAGGGGATCCCAGGGCAGATGTTGGCTGGAGATATGAGAGAAACATATTTTCTAGGGAACAGCTCTCAGACAATATTAAAGCAGAGATGTGGGAGCAGGATCTTCTCTGTATAAACTTGTTCTGGTTTCTTCTGAGTCTCCAACCGACTTGTGAGCAGAAATGTTTGTAAGAATGAGAATGCTCTGTAATTAAATTGTGAGGAGAAAACTTGGAGGGGGCTCTTTCTGGCATCTCTGCCCTCATAAGTCCTTCCACAAAGGAGAAATCCAGCTCAGACCTGGAGCTACTCGACTGCACAGAGATCAAAAGTTGGACAAGACATGGTAGAGAAACATGGCACATACATCAAACTCCCTGAACTGATCTAATTGGAAAACAAAGCATTTCGTGTCTGATTATTTTTTTGGTTGCTGAGCTGTCTCATATTAACTTGCCACAACAAAGTGTGTTCCCTTTTATTTGGGCCAATTATACATGCACCACTGGGATTCCTTTTCAAAATTAGTGTTTCTCCCTTAACCTCTGAAACGGCTCTTTTCAGCCTTCTCTGTGTGTTATCTGTTTTATTATTCAAGACTAACAGCTCCCACAGGGAATGCTCTTTCCTAGACTGTGCCGGAGGGATGGAACAAAGACAAGACCAACCAAGTTAGATACTTGTTTAATTGGGATGTGAATCTTTGAGAAATCTTTTTGCTCACTTTTTCTTTCTCTTTCACACACGTGGAATTTTTCTTGGTTTGTTATCACAGTATGAATTCTTGTGGATAAGCACGTGTAGGTAAGTGCACAGACTTCCACAAAACCTTCCTGTAGAAAGTATTTGGACATTTAGCAAGAAACAAAACATCAGAATTGGTTTCCCTTTGAAAATGGAATTAGTAGAGCTAGTAAAAACTTGGATTTCCATTAAGGAAATAATTTTTAGCAAACTATTGAGCCTGCTTACATTTTATGTTTTGAAATCTATTGATTTAGCAAAAATTAATGAGTTGCTAATTATCAGGACCTACATTACTAACCTCAGGACATATATCCAAGAACAAGATTTTTAGTCTCAGATATATTAGTGTCCATGCAACACCTATCAAAATTAACAGCACCCTTGAAATACTTGTAAATATATTTCTGATTCTTTCTGTTTATCTGTATTGAAAAGTGAGGTAATGAGAATATTATTATTAATGAGAATTATTCTTCTTCTTATAATTAAGCTTTTATGCTTTTATTCTTTACTCTCACCCATCTACCATAAAAAATGGTTGAAGGTCATGACTTAAAATTCTGGGGAAAGACTCTCACACTTCAGAACTGAACTGAACATGGAAATTTTCAAACTTTGACTAGAAGTAAAGAAAGATCATGAAAGCAATTTTTTAAAAAGTTTTTTGAAAGATCATTGCAGAATTGCAGAGCCCACACCAGTGCTGTGGAAGTGGCCACCAGGGCTGGGGAGCCCAGACAATGTTGGTACCTCACAGAAGCCCTGTCTGCCTGGCAGTGGCCACCGTACCCTGATGAGGAGCCAGCAGCCCCGGGGACTGAGAGTTCCCACATTTGTGGAAGGGAGCCTGGAAGCTGCAGGGTTCCCTTTTCTGACACAGTCCAGACACGAGGGCTGCCCGGGAGCTCTACATCTTAGAATCCGAGGCAGGGAAACAGGAGAGGCGTCTCGCAGATTGGTGCACGGTAGAGCCTGCCGAAAATGCCTGCATTTAATCAGAAAAGTGCATTTAATCAGAAAAAGATATGGCTCTTGTTTCAACAACAGAAAAGTAGTCATTGTGAAATTCCCACACTAGCTAAAATTTCTCCTGACATTTCTGAGTGAAGCTTCACTGACATTTTCACAGAGGTTTGTTCATTTTTGGCAGGAAAGAATTTGACCCCTCTCTTCAATCATGTTACACCCCATTTCCATTGACTGTCTCTAAGTCTTTTACCATTCTTTTAGTTTTTCCCATGATGTAAATACACACAGCAGTAGAAGTAGTAGTTTTCCTCCAGATTTACTGTAGAATAACTAAGTAGCCCTGCAAAATACTTCCTACAATGTTTTACTCTCACTCTTTCCCCTTAACTGACCTCTGATGTTGAAAAAGCTGTAAGAAATGAGCCAAAAAACAATTGTCAAAGCAGGGATCGAGTGGCACACACAGATTTGCATTTTTTTAATTGGGTAAATAAATGTAATACACAGCTACTAACTATATTCTTCTCCTTACAGTCCTTAGTTACAAGGGACTGCTCTGACTCCAAGACCTTCCAGACCACCAGAGTGGATGTCAGCTCAAGCAATGTCAGGCTAATCAAGCAGTTTCAGGTCATAAATAGGATTTTTGCAATTTTTGAAACAGATTGCTCCACTAGAAGTTTTTACTCAATGCAGTAGTGTTCTTCAGAAGGGTTCTGAAGTATAGTCAGGAATGGTGATCTCTTCCATTACGTACCTAGATCATGATGAGGACATCTGTCCCCAGTTGGATTTTCATTACGTATATGTACATTCTTTATATTCTAGCAATTAAGAATGACACTATGGCTTTTCTAGCAAGGGAGAGAACTCTGTCAGACAGTAAAGCCCATCTGTGCTTCCTGCTTGATGACTTTACGTTTTTCTCTATAATCTAGTTTCCATGATTGCCTAAAACCTGCAGAATCTATCTCACTCATCCCATCAATTACTGCAACCAGCTTTCCTGTGGACTACTCTAATTTCATGCATTTCTAATCACCCATTTGCTATGTGGGTAATTACCATGCTCATTTACATGCAACCAGCTGTTTGGGTAATTATATTCTTGTTTGCTTATTTTCCCACCACCATCAGCTCTTTCTCCTTCATGCTCACACTTTAGTTTTCTTACAATGCAGAAGATTTGGTATTCTGTTTATGAAAAGTTGGGCAACCTCCATTTTTTCCCTTAGAAATAGAAAATGAAATACTTGAAAGGCTACTTTTAAGTGGCACAGAACAGCAGTTCTCTGTAGACACTAGGGATAATCCTGCTCCAGAGGCAGTGCAGTCGTTATACTGCATTTTTCCACACTGTCTGCAATGCCAGCAGCAATCCAGTCAGAACCCGGCTCTTGACATGGAAGTACACTTTATGGTGTAGAAATACATAAAATTGTTGTTGATCGTTTGAGGGTCTCTGAAGCGAGCTGGTGAGATCCAAATGAGTTTGTGAATGGCAGTTTAAAGTGTATGTTTTTCTGTGCATTTCCCCTCTGATGCAGAGTAAACAAGCCAAGGCGCAGAATCAAAGGGTCTTTCAGTGAGTACGTTTCTGTAGGGTGTATTCAGTGAGATGCTGAGCCACATCTTGTGTTAAAATCAACTTTCAATTTACACTTGGGCTTTGCTTTCTCTTGAGCCTGACTTGTACACCTTGGGTTTCCTGCAGAGCCCCAGCTGCCTTAGAAGCTCTGTTATAATAGCACCATCTTCTGACTAATGTCTTATCAGGGATGCTTCTGTGTATTTTTGCCTTTGGTTCATTGCACCTCTGAAGGTCCTACTTTTGGGAAAAGATGACTGCTCCCCTGCTTCATGCAGTGCTCCAACAACTCAGTGAAGTGCTTAAGTGCACTAGATACTGAGCAGTACAATCATCTGTGCAGAGCTGAGAATTCCTTAACTTTGGCAGCCCAAAACCAAAATGTATGCACATTTCCAATGAAAATGCCAAGAGAATTAAATAAAAATAGAAAACGTTCTGCTGACATTTTTGATGCTGGCTCAGTTCTGTGTGAGTGAGAGTCACTGACAGCACTTGTCTTCTCAATGTCTTCCCAGGTCAAGACTGTATGCTTGTTATTTTGAAGAGTCTACTACAGTATAAATACAGTCCAGCTGGTAAAGTTTTATCCTTATTTAACTTTTGCTTTTATATGCACAAAGATATAGATTTTTAAAAGAACTGTTGGACCTGCTTTCCTAGAGGAGTCAATGTGTATAATTTTCATATCATATCTACTTTTAATCTTGGCTATGTTTTAGCACATCTGTGTCTTTTCTTCCCATTTTTGTATGGCTAGTAAAGAAAAAACAGTAGTGTCTGGCAGCTGACTACCAAAACTATTTAGTCAATTAATTTTGGAAAGGCTGTGGATTGATATTTGAAGTCACATATCCAATTCATTTCATATAAATTATTAAAACTTAAGGTACAGTTTCAAGGGCATAAAACCAGAGTCATGTGCTTCATTTGTACAAGAGAAAGAGAAGGGCTCAGTAGTTCTGGATTGTTTCCCTGCTTCTGTCACTGATTCACTATGAAATTTCAGAAAAAAAAGATATCCCATATCCCAAATACCCATATACAGGTATTTGTCACGCATTTATAAAGGACAAGTGAAATGAATTAGGGTTTTTTGAGACATTTTGATGTCCAAATCTGTTAGGCTGAGCAGAAATAGTGCTATTTTTGGCATTAGATGCTTTTGGTTTTGTTCTGAATTCTAATCTTCCATACACTTCTTTTTGAGATAGGCCAACATTTTCAGAGATATGTTTACCTTGTTCAGTTCTCATTTGTAATACAACAATAACAACATAAATTAATATCACAGGAGAATTAAGAGTTTAAATAACTTAATAATGATGATGGACTCAGATACCTCTATAGTCATGTAAGTGCATATATGTTATTTGCATATACACACCATCTGCTCTATTTCTTCATTAGAAAATTGTACCTGTTACTCATCTGGGCTCTTCCTTTCCAGGTTTTTTCTAATATGCTTACTTGCATTCGAAGTAATAATTTGTTCCATCCTAAAGGACTTCTTTAGTCATTACCAAAGGAGGTTGTTTGCCCAGGCTATCCATTTTATTGTATTAATTCCTTTCAAGTGATTTCTCCAGTCTCTGAAATGTTCAAGTTCTTGTTCTCTAAATTCTCTACACATGGTTTAAAAATCTAAGAAATGCAATGTTCAGGGCTGATGGCTCACTGGAACTGAAAGGAATTTTCTCTAATTAGTGGCACAGTGGGATGATTCATTGCATTGTAGAACTCTTTACAGAGGTTTACATGTTAATGCAAGATGAAGGCAGTAGAGAACTGAAATAAATGCCTAAATATACATTGCAGTTGTGTTGATCTCTATTACCCTGATGACATTGATCTATGACTGAATAAACCAGACAGAAGTACAGGTGGTTATAGTAATATTCTGTACTGCATAGCTCCATTGAGATATTTATTGAGTGTCACAAGAAAATGATGCTTTGGGGCTTATGCACACTCAGTACCACCTACAATTTTTCACTTTGGAAGCATATCTCCAAAATCATGGTGAACTGGATCAGAATACTCACTGCTATCACTTGCCAATTTATTTTCAGACACCCCACCCCCCCCAAAGGTAGATGTAACTACAGACCTCATCTGAAAGGTCATGAGAAAGATGAGAACCCTTTTAAAATAGCTTGGAGCAAGAAGACTGTGCTTTCAATTAAAATATTGCACTTGAAGTGCAACACCACCACCACCAAGGTCCCCAATCTGCAGTCTTTTTGTTGCACTAGCACACATTAGGTCATTTTCTTGTTGAACTGGCAATCAAAAATTTCTACCTTACGTACTAAGGCCTGTTTGAACAGTTACTTTTCTGACCAGTCGCTTCTTGTTTCTTCATACATCTCCTCATGCTAGCTGCCAAGATGTCAACCTTGCAGGTGACCTTATTCAACTGCCTGCTTTTCATATGAATATCTCTATACTTTTTCTAGTCACAGTTCTCCATGACCCGAGATTTCTCCAATCAAAAGATCCTTTTCAGCCATTTTTTCTAGCACTATAGTATAATTACTAGAAAAGACTGTTCTGAGAGAACTAGTGACAATCAAAATGATAATCAGCCTTCTAGAAAGGACTAGCAGAATACTACATAATATGGTACTTAGTACTATACTGCAGTTGAAGTCAGGAGTCACTTGTAAAACACAGAAGTTATTAAAGCATTTACAATTATCCGTGAATGGTTTGGAAATATGATGGTCAAAATTCTCAAAGATACCTAGGCAAATTAGGGACTTTCATGATATTTTCAAAAGCAGCTTTATACCAGGAGTTAGAAATCTCAAAATGATCTAGAAAACCAAATGCTGTTTAACTACTACAAAAACCATCTTCATCTAAACGTAAATTCAAAAAAATGTTAACTTAAGCATCATTGAATGCTCAGATTGCCTAAAGTCTAATTTCTTCTGGGGAAGTTCCCTAAAAGTACCTAAATACCTCCCCTTCAGAGCTCTGGGACTGGTTACACTTGCTTAGCAGCTAGACACCTTACACTTACAACAAAGCCCAGGCAATCCCTACTTGTTTCTGTGGCTGGTTCAACAAGCTGGTGTGCAAGCATCACCTGAATTAACTCCTGGGTGCTGATGTCCCACCCTTTGCCAGAGTCCTGGCCTCTCCCTTTCAGAGTTGGTTTGGCCCTCTCTGTAGTGAGTTGTTTCGGCATGCAAATCCATCAGAAACTGGATGTGAAAAAGGCATTTGTTTCCTCAGCATGCTGACTGTGCTCAAGACAACGCTGCTCAAATGCTGAAGTCAGGATAGTAGAAAGGGTGGGAGCAAAAGGTGGACAGGACCATCACTTGGCTCAGATTGCCCAACATCACAGCATGCTGGGTCAGACCACATGAAAAACACAGGAATGAAGATGTTTTCTCCACCCCAGTGGTTGTGAAGGTTCAGTTTCCAGTCACTTAAACTGCAGAAGAATTGCTCTTTTATTTTTTCCACCTGTCCCTATTTGCTTATGACTTGCTTAATTTGGGCTGCTGTTTGGAGGTCAGATCACCTGACTGTATCACATGAGCTACTGCACATCCAGAATTGTCTCTGTGGTAGCAGTTGACTTAAGAACTGAAGCAGACCTAGCTGAACATCCAGCTCAGCCTAGTCCATCCTATGGGAGTCTGGGCAGCCACTGTCATCTTCCACCCATGGACTATTCCTGCACCTCCTCCTTGTCCTCTCTGCTTTCCCAGGTACATGGCATACAACCTGATTTTTTCAGCCATGTATTCTTTAACCAGGTATTACAGGATGGCTTTTGGTTCTGAAGGATATTCTAGGGCAAAGCGGTCTTAACATTGTCTGACAGAATTGTTCTTCTTTCAGTAGCATGCTGAAATCTTTGTGTAGGAGAGAAAATATGCTTATGATTATGAGGGTCATTACTTTAATGGCTGAAGAACTCACGCGGGAGATGTGGGCTATAATCCCCTCAAGCTGCTCTGAACCCTAGGTTACTGCATATTGGTCTCTAACAGTCAGTTTTTTAGGTAAAAGGGAACGCTGATGTGATTACCTTTTACCACCAATACCGCATTTTGTGCCTAAGACTGCAAAAATATTAGTTCACAAAGGAATTAATGTCATGAATTCCAGCTACATGGAGCCTTCTCCTTTGGCAAGACTTCCAAAACTGCTCTAAGCAGTATCTGCTCAGTAGCTTAGTCAGTTCTTCATTCAGCTTCTGGACCCCAGAGACAGCAACTTCACTCTTGCTGAGCACTCTTGGGGATGGTGAGATATGTAAACCATCATGGTGCTCAGTTTTTTGATGACTGTACCCTATACAGGCCAGAGTCCTGGCTGGAAAGGGGGCTTACACTTTTAACTCCCTTAGAAGCTTTTGAAAGTATCATTGCTTGCCTTATTAGCTGAAAAATGTTTTATACAGAACGTGATACTCCCTGGTTGCTTCAGGATATGTAATCTGGACCCTGAACCTTGTGGTCGCCGTGAACCCTCCCATTCACAGACATGTTAAAGAGATATAGACCAAGAAAGCTTACTGCATTTCTCTGGTGAATGCAATGTGAGACCCTCACATAGTAGCTGATCTTATTTTCATCAGACTCAACTCACTGTTTTAGGGATCTTACTGCAGAAAAGAAAGGAATTTCTTATACTGCAGCAATCGGCTTAAAAGTAAAGTGGCTTTTTCTCCTTCTCTTGCATTGTTAGCTTTAGTTCTGTTCCACCATTTCCCAGTAAAATTGTGGTTTCCATGTGACTGAAGGAATTTGTTTATGATTGCAGTGCTTGAGAATTCTCTACAACTGAAATAAATAATAAGACTGTGCACAACAGGTATGGAAACGTTCACAAAAACATTCTCCATTTGCTTCATCTTTGCATTTGAAATATATCTCAGGAAGCAGGATGGCAATTTTAGTCATCTTAACTGTGTCTACTCCAACTTAAACAAGGACAGGGCATGGGTTTGTCTTGTTTCTGTGTCCATCCTGTTGTCCATCTCCAAACTGCTGGTTACTGTTCTCTCTGGACATGGTTTTGGCCCTTGGTAGTTAGCACCCTCTGATATCTAGGCTCGGTTCAGTGGTGGTATGGGCTAGG
>JAOXNG010000021.1:95584039-95600606 GCA_028566535.1 Scolopax minor
ATTCAGAGATACCCAAAGTAACCCAGAGTAAATACATTCTTCATGCAGCTGCTGGTGTTCTATGAACATGATGTTAGTTTTTTCCAGCTGGCTTCTGACAAACGAGATGAGACTATTCAGCCGTCATCACATTCTGTTCACTCAAAAAAAAAAAAAAAGGCAGAAAGGAAAAAAGCTTTTGTTTCCTCCAAGCCATGCACCTCTCATACCTTTTTTTTCTTTGCAAAGACAATCGCTGAAGATCTCTTAATGAAGACTCCTATTATGTAGGAATGTTTACAGTCATTAGCCTTCAGGCAAAGTTCATCAAAGGAATACAGACAATTAGTTTAAATATACCTGTGGTACTTAAAAAGTGCCTCAATGGCACTTAACACATCCACTTTCAAACTGTAAACTAGTTCTACAGGTTGCTGCAGAATGTGACTGCAAAGCAAGCCATCCTGTGTGTTGTAGATCAGCCCTCCAAAACCACGGGTCTGCTCTGCCTCCGTACAAAATTCCATGTAACACCACATTCCTCACCATGTGAATCACAGCAATCCGCAGCTGCTAGATTTGGGTGGACCACCTTGTTCAGTAGAAGTATCAACTGGCTGAAAGAAAGGAGGAAAAACAGAGTGATTTCCTGGCAGCAGACATAAAAGTGACGTATGGAAATGTTTCTTCATACCAGTCATGGTTAGCTGGTGGAACTCATTGCTGCAAGAATTCAACGAGACAGGTTCCAAGGGAGGCTGGACATCTACCAGTATATTTCTAATCCCCAAGAATTAGACAAGTAAAGTCTAAATATACAGATGAGAATGCTTGCTGTGAAACATAAAACATCACATATTTCGGGAATTAAACCACCTTATTATCCTAATGGATGGCTTGTGGGAGAATCTTCTGATGTACTACATATTTATTTCCTCAGTATTTCTAACTGGCTAAGAAAGAGTGATCGAACCCAACCATGTTGGATGACTGACAACTTGAGGGCAGACCTTATTTATGTTTACAAGTAACTAAAGGGTGGGTTGAAGGATTTTGGAGATGGACTCTTTTCAGTGGTTTCCAGCGGCAAAGGGGCAACGGGCTCAAGCTGGAACACAGGAAGTTCCATTCAAATATGAGGAAAAACTTCTTTAGAGTGAGGGTGGCAGAGCACTGGAACAGGCTGCCCAGGGAGGTCATAGCGTCCTCTTCTCTGGAGATCTTCAAGCCCTGCTTGGATGCAGCCCTGAGTGATGTGCTCTGGGCAACCCTGCTTTGGCAGGGGAGTTGGACTGGATGATCTCTAGAGGCCCCTTCCAACTCTGAGAATTCCATGATTACATGATTCTTACAATTTTGGGTACGTTTTGGACCTTACCAAAATCTCCTGCATCAGTTCAAACCGAAAGTGAGTTGTTATCCTCATGTCACCCCATAATTTTTGACTCTTAACATTAGTTTTAAAGCTATGGTGTTCAGCTACCAAACCTTTGTAGCTTCCAGCTTCTGGGAACAATCAGTGTTTTCTTCCTTATTCTCACAGACCCTTTGATCCTGATGATAACCTGATTTTCTCTGTTCCGCATGCCTGGAATAAGACCACCGAATGTTAGAAATGGTGGAATTCATGTGAGGAACTTATGTCCTGTTTCACATTGCATTAATTAGATCCAGAAAAGTCAAAGGGATATAAATCTCTTAATGCAATGCAGTGAGAATAGTTTGTACAGAGGTACCAATCTGCGGGAGAGCAGAGTCTGCAAAGAGGAATCATAGTCACAACCCACCATTGATGCTGTTTTCTGAAATCTACTGTTCCTTATAACGCTATTAGTTTATTGCATCCTTAGCTGTTTGGTGTTAGAAGTGTATTAAGCAAATTTCTATTGCATCTGGCCTGTAGATATTTGACGTGCATTACTGAGCTATTACAGTGAAGCAATGGTTAAGTCGTTAGTGGAAGTGAAATTTGAAATCTGAAAGAAAACATAGGATTCAATGTCAAGATACCATTCAGTCTTCATGGCTATAACCATTCACTACACTAAAATATAACACTGGGAGTCTTCTCCTGGCCTGGTCCTGTAGTCTTCTCATTGGGAACTCTTCATAATGGGAAACAGGCAATAGAAGCGAGCTCTGCTCCATACTGCAGCCCTGCTTACCCTCACCCTTGAGCAGAGAATGGCTTATATAGAAGCAGGGAGTTTCTATGTTTCATTTGTTTTATTCCTTTTCCACCATATACAAAGGCCCTTTAATTTCTAATTTTTAAAGGATTCTGCCTCCAAAGGATCAGTCTGGGTCACAGAGGTTTATGTTAATTTTCCAAACATCTTAAAAAAAATAGTATTTTCAGCACTTAAATCATTCTTACAATATCTAAGCATGTATAATGGGGGAAAACTTATATATAATTGAAAACACAGGATCTAGCACTACCAAGATTTTTAGGCATATACTTATAGAAGTAAGCCTCTGGACAAGTTTATTGGCTGTAACTTCAATGCCATTGCGGAGCGGTCCCCATCCCACCAGTGCTGTACCACCAAGGAGTCACAGTTTCCTTTTCTGTCTTAACAGATATAATCTTTGAATAGCTACCAATACTTATTTTCAGTTTAATAATTTACTTTATATGCTTGTTTATTTTCTGTACTTTCACTTGAGGAAAGTGAAACAAGTAGCTGTTCTCACATTCTCTTCTCACGTTAGCTCAGTGAGGGCTTGGCAAATATTTCTATGCTAGAAGGAGAGTAGGAGAATAGCTAGACTGGGTTTACCATAAATGTTTATGGAACCATTGCAAAATCTATGCATTTTGGCCAATCTTCAGCTGGTGCTGTGCAGTGTAGTGGCATTATCTGGCCCAGCAAGAAACTACTTCCATTTAGTAGTGGAAATTCCATATTTCCCACTACCAAGGAAACTGAGTCCCAGTCTGAAAGTACATTATAAACAATTCCACACACTCTGAACTGTGCAGCAGAATTTGGCTAAAACCATAGAATTAGAAAAGAATGACTGATATGCTAAATAGACAGAAAGGGGGATCAGGTTCAATAAATCCTTTGGTGATATTCCAAGAATAAAAGAAACACTATAAAACCCCTCAAATGTAGCTAAGTGATTATTTGATTTGGTTTGTATTGCATTTTGTAGATTGTGATTCTTGCATTGCAAAAAATTTGAGTATATAATGGTAAAAAAGTATTACTGTAGACAATGAATACTCTACAAAGGGTTTATTTGGAGGATAAGAGTTAAATATGTGTATAATCCAGGTGCAAACAAACATTCATTTTGGTGTAGCAGAAGAAATAGAACTTCTCAGGACTAAAGTATAGTTTCTCGAGTTGCATTTTTAGAATGATTTTCCATATATTATAGGCAATCAAATTAATCTTAATTTTAAATTGGTTAGAGAGCCCTTCAGTACTAATCAACAAATTTTTCCAAGTAATGCATATTCTTTCTGCCTTCCTTTCTTTGAGTCCTTGAATTTAATAATGTTAGGATTTCCTCCTGCAAAGATGGATCTGCTAAATAAATTTGAATGAATTCAAACGCTTAAAAAAAGAATGAAACCCATGAAAAATATAGTTTGATAAGATCAGGAGTCTGAATCTATAATCCCCAAACATGACACATTTAAATTAAATCTGAACCGATGTGTTCATCAATTGTTATTCAGAAACGTTACCTCCTTTCTTTAAAAACCATTTCCCCAAGCCCATAACCTGAACATGAAGTTCATATAGGAAAATATTCTAGAATAAGGCTATTATTGTACAAGTCCCATAACTCCCACGGAATTTCCCTTACGAAAGGGAACTCCAGGCTGGCCAGTTGGCTTTCGCATCATCTTTGCTGGTAGAGACATTCAGTGGGGTTATTATTGTGGGTAAT
The DNA here is from genome assembly GCA_028566535.1 of Scolopax minor. Lineage (NCBI taxonomy): Eukaryota > Metazoa > Chordata > Aves > Charadriiformes > Scolopacidae > Scolopax > Scolopax minor. Next base: position 95,587,928 of record JAOXNG010000021.1, read on the forward strand.
GCCCCATATGCTTCCTGCATTAAGAAGGTGAGGGGAGATGAACACCTGCCATGACATAACTCATAATGAAATTCACTCTGCAAGGTAGAAAAGTCCTTAAAAAATGAGTGGAAAAATCTCTATTTCTGAATTTGAGAGTGGAATTGTAGAGGGCACTTCCAGCCAAAAACCAATTGGGTTTTGAAATGAGTGACGGGGACAATCTGTGTCTTGCATTTGCAAGGTCACGGAAAAGGTTAGAAAAGAAAAAGAAAGGAGTTGCCAGATTTTAAAAACAAGCTAGGAAGTTCTGGGTTTGGATGGCAGCAGTGACAGGCCACCCCAGTTTCTTGGTGTTGAGCACCAGGCAAACACAAATGTTCAAACGCCCCACCACAGATGGTTTGTAGAAATGGCAGAATGAACCAACACTTAATAATGTAACTGTACTTAGAAGCAGGTTTTATGATGCCAATTATGGTACACATCTGCTAAAATGTAACTCTAAAAAAGAAAAGTACAAATTTCAGATCTCAACTCATTTATCTGATGAATGTGTGGGAGGATCCTGATCCTATGGTGGTGGCCATGGGCATGAGTATGGCAGGAGAGGACAGGGGCATCACTTTCCACCAAGCATCTGCCATAACTCCTGCTGCAGGCTCTGACCTACCCAGGGCTTTTCATATTTTTAAAAATGAGCAAACAAAAAGGCCACATGAACCAAGTACTCCTCTGTTTTAATTTTAGTTCGTTAGTCCCACATTTCAAACAGAGCTACTGGAATTATTTTTTTAAAAAACAAACAAAACAAAGCCATAGTACACTTTTACCTCTAAACCTTTCCCAGGTTTGATTGGGTGTATTTCACAGGGTGAAATTAAGCCAGTGTGAAAGTGCTCTAGGTGTGCAGAATGGAAACGCTGACAGGCTTCTAGCTATACATGTGTTAGCAACCCAGCTCAAATGTGTTGTCATTAACTAAGCAGATGAAAACAGAAAACAGTGAGAAAAATTAGCTCAAGTTCAGTGGTTACTTGTTGCAAATTTGTAAATGGCTTCTCTGCAGTAGAGATATGTAAAATAATGCTCCTGTTAAAAGTTGTGTGGAAAATAAAGGTTCTCAGCAAGCTAATTTTACTCTGTTAACAAAGCATGGTTTCAAGCTATTCTTGTTAACCATCCACCCACTTTCTTTTCCTTCACCACCTCAGATTTGCAGATAGGAGGTACAATTACAGTCCTTTGTTTCATCCTGAGATCTCTTTACAAAATAAAGTCTGCTTTTATCCTGTTGAAACCTATGTGCTTTCTTCCATTGTGTAAAGCTAAAGGAGTTGAGGTCTAACTTTAAAGTAATCCTTTGTGTTGCCTTTTTTCCCCCTCCCCTGCCGCTTTGTTGTATGTATAGCCTAACTCTGTGCCTTCAAGTGAACTTTTCCCCTGCCAAATCACACACTTAAAGCAGAAAAAAGAGGCTGGGGTGAAATTCTGGCCCCACTATGCTTAATGGACTTAAACAGAGTTAGGTTTCCACTCTAGTGGCCACTGCTCTTTGAGCTGCTCCTTTTAGTCCGGCCAGAGATGTATTTCTCCTCCTGGAATGGTGCAAATTTCTGGTGTAGATGGTCTGCCACAGCCAACAGTGCCACGAATTTCTCTGATTTAACTGACTTTGACACCGGCACTTGACGCTGTCGTGGGGTCATGGTCTAAGAATTTAAGTACCCCAGTCTTAACAGATGTGCAGTTCCTAATATGACTCCAAACGAGTGAAGCTAAAGAAATCATGTATTTTTATTGATATATACTTGTATTTGCACTTTTTCTTCTCTGCTGGCTTTTTTTCATCTGCTAGAGCATTCCAGGCAGATTTTTCCAGTGTACTTCAAGGGGTGTTCTGGGCTTTTGTAGTAAAACATGGTGGAAGGAGGTAGTGAAATTAGGAAAGACAGTCAAAAACAATTAAAAAAAAGAAAAGACAAAAATTACCAAGATAAGCTTGAACACAGCAGTGGGGATCTTGGCCACTGAGCTGGCCAGGAGCAGAGGAAGGTGTTTGTCTGCAAGATCAATATAGTGGGGTTACAGGGACAGAAAAGATGAAACGTTAATGCTGTAGGGTTTCTCGTGGTAGACTCTGATTTTGCTTTCATGCCTGCAACACAGCTGTTCTCTGAAGGAGCCACAAGAGATGGGATTGATGGCAGGCACACTCAAAAGAGTGTGTGCCTGAAGACTAAACTCTTCCCCCTTCCTCTGCCAGTAGCTTCAGACTGTGCTGATTTCCTGGCCATTTCCTTCATTTCCATTAAGTAATCCCACTGAGCTCACACTGAGCCCTCAAGGCAGCACATGCTTTGTGTTGAATCAAATCCACAGGGATGTAGAGATTGGAATAGAGATGGAATAGATACGCTTGATCAAATAGAACGGGCAGCTTCACATTTCACTATCTTTCCCACCCTTCCTCAGTGAGACCCAAAGCTGTGCATCACGATGATCCTGGAGCAAACTGCTGCTTCCTTACCCAGTATCAGCTCCTCTCTGCAGCTAAGGCATCACTTTCTGAAATCAGTGCTGCAAAACTGTTTAGGCTTCTATAAGCCTTCATACTTCTTCCAGGGAGAGGTGCAGGGCACTCTGAACTTGTTCACAGAAAAGTTATTTCGTTGTCCACAGACATAGCCATAGTCTTCCCACCATCATCTTCAGTTTCAAAGGAAAAGTAGGTCCCCTATGATCATCATATCTTTTCTCCCTTTGTATTTTTCTCATTCTGTTCTCCTGATTTTTGTCTTCCAAACACAGCTATGAGACGGGTACTAAAAGACATCATAGACATTTCTGGTGCCTGCATTTTGCATAGGATGTTGAGAAATTGGAGAGGCTGCACTATGATTTGAGAGCTGGAGAAAATGCCTAAAACCCCTCAACCTGCTTAGGTTATCAAAAAGAAGACAAAGTGGTGACTTGATTGCTGTGTTTAAGTGCATCTGGTGAAACATTTTGACTTTGTAAACTCATCCAGAACAGGAGGTTCATGAGGACTGAAACAACTAGCAAAATGTCAATGAATTCAGAACGGAGTTTCAGCCAAAAGTGGAAAATCCTTGTGTTTTGATACTTCTAAAGCTAAAGCTTATTCCTGCATTTGAAAAGATTTTAATGGAAAAATTTAACTGAGTGAAAGGAGGTTAAATAAAAGGGCCCACTTAATCATTTTGTGTTGACCCAACCCTTTTGTTTGTTAAGGCAAATACTGGGCTCACTCTTTATGTTGATAATAACTGTTCCAGAGTCCTGCTATCATTGTGTTAATTACTCTAGAGCTAAAGAGACATCCCCTGAGGTGGACTTTGTACTCTGAAGTTAATGTAATTAAAAAAAAAAAAAAGAAGCAACAAGACCCTGGAACCATCTGAACATTCTTGGGTATACAAATAACCACTTCTACCAACGGGAAAGTTACATGATGCCTACGGTCATGTTTCAGTCTGATAGTTTGTCTAACATATGCTGAGAAGGAGACGGAAAATTTAAACAATTATTATTATCATAATTATTGTTCAGGCTTAGAAATTATTTAAAACTTCCCTGTCAGAACTTTCTGATGTCAGCAGTGACCTTTGGATGGAGTCTTCTCACTCTTTATTATTCTTAGCTTTTTGATTTGAGATGCTCAGTTTTATAAAAAGTATTTGCTAAAATAATTATTCTGAAGATCCCTGCAGAATAAGCAAAATATTTTAGTTCATTTTGTCTCTCAGGTATAAAGTTGTAGGAAATGCAAGAAAAATAGACATCCGGGGTGAGGCTGTTGAGGCAATCAGGGAAATGGAACTCTCAGGGAAAAGACCCAAACTTTTTTATGCATAAGGAATCTCAAGTTCAGGGTCTAGGTGAGAGAAGGAAAAATTATAAAATAAAAGGACATATTTTTAAAATTCTGATGAAGCAGCCACTTGGAGCTTATGCAGTTCTTGTACCTTCACTCTGGTTTTTGGAAGAAGTGGTAGTCTTCTAAGAAGACTTCTAAGAAGAAGTTCTGTAGTCTATGCTACAGAATACCAAATCTAATGACAATAAAAATTAACAGTCTCCAGCAGCAGGACTTACGTCTGCTCCATAGGCCAGCAGCAGCTCTGGACTCCTCCAAGCTGTTCTGAAAAAGAAAGCATTTGGCTAATTGGACAAAGGTGCTTGGTGGAGCTCTGAAATAATCACTACCATCCCTCATCTTTCCCAGCCCGAAATATACATTTGAACTCTATCTTTTTATCCTGATTTTTTGGCAGAACATCTTTAATCTCCTGCTCTCCATACTAAGAAAAATTCATCTGCGTGTGAGTTTAAGTAAAAGTTACTATTTATAGTAGTTTTAAGTGGTTTATATTGTCTATTTTTTTATTATACTGTCATGATAAATTTACATGCTTTTTTCCAGTGTTTTGCTTTGAATAGAGACTCAGATGTGTGCTCTACTCATACTGTCTGACTACTGAAGTTGGATGATTTTTTTTCTTCCAGTAACAAATATCTTTACTCCTTCCTATCCTTTTCTAAAAGACTATCTAGGGTCATTCAGAAACAGTTGCAAATTTGACTAGAATTTTCTTTAGTTGTTCCCAACAAGTGAAAAATAGAGACAAATTCTGGAAATGAGACGTTTCCAAATGTTTCAAATCCTAGGGTGTGCTTCACAGCAAGTTTAAGGTGCCTGTCACAAACCTGGTTTGCCACTCTCAGTGCACCCATAGTTAAGACATAATGTTTTCAGCCTTTTCCTGTAGAATATAGTGTGATGATTCTTTGTGAACTCCTGCTTAAGTTTTTAAAATATCTAAGAAATAATTAATTAATGCTATTCACTTCAATTTGTGAAAAAGGAAATAAGAATTGTATTGTATATTCTGGTTCTGTGGTCATACAGAAAAAGAAATTATTTGTACAGCCCACTATCCACATGCTAAATTTTTGGGTGATGATTTCCTGGATACTTTGTGTTGAGTTGATAAGGAATTTTGATGCTGTGTTTTGGGTAGGGGAGGTCTAAAAAGCTGGTTGGGTTAGTTACTGGCCTAAGGGCTGCTGCTTGCTTCTTAGTGACCATTCCATGGATAATCTGGCTTATTAATGACTGTTTTATTTTGGTTTAATTCCATAGTTGTTGTGACAGAATGAATTATCAAATGTAGGAAAAAGCCAAAGCACCTTGGTTCAATTAATCATTAACCCCTTCATGGTCTGCAGGGAGCTGTGGTAGGAGTGGGAAGAAAGCTCTAAGATCTATAAATTGGACTTAATTCACAATAGGAGAAGAAGATTTCAGGAATTTCTGAAGTATCAAGAAATGACTTTTCTAATGCAAGATTGAGAGACTGCAGGACACATTTCCTTCCATTCTGATCAAGCCTTGCCGTGCCCACTTTGGGAAAAAATGTAGTTTGAATAAAAAAGGACAGCAGAGGTTGTAATCTGAGATCTTGAAGACATGGTTTATCCAGAAAGAATGAAATGAACGGTGTTAAGCTTAAATAATTGTACCTGCTGGGAGGATTTCAAATGTACAAAGAGGAAGAAAAAGATTCGGATTCTGACAATACTTGTTACCCTTATGACAACATTGTTGTAAGTATTGTTTAGTTGTTTGCTGATGTTTTAAATGATTTCAGGAGACCAGTGGACAATGCTTCTTTATAGTTTCTTTTACAAAGGGACCAAAAACTTAACTGTATTGTGATTCTAGAAGATAAAGAATGAAATTTAAAAAAAAAAATAAAACATCCTGTTTTTAAATTAAGGCACTTTACACAAATACCTCTTTTCGACTCTGCCCACTGATATTAAAATGCAGTACCAATTGCAACCCACCTAATTATTTATAACATGACAACCCTATTCCTTTTTTTACCCATTTATCAAAGTGCCAGAGTACTATAACAGTCTCCTGTACTATCTTGAACTTATAAGAACAAGTTTAAAATTGTATCTTCATCCTATTTATTGCTTAGCTATTTGGAGAGAAACTGTGGTCTAGTCAAATGAAAATACTAGTAAATAGATTATTGGTTCCAGCAGATAGAACCTATACATTCCTCAGATAGCTCGAGAAAGTATTTATCCCTGCGCCTGAATTCTCCACTACCCAAAGCAGAGAACAATTGTTTTCTGAGCCATGGGTCTGACTCTCATCCTCCACTACATAGCTATCAGTGATGGTATTGAAAACCAGAATGGTGAGGAAGGTGAGCCCACCACTGTAAAAAGAGAAACACAATAAGCAATGTAAGTGGAAGCCAGGAAAAAGAAAAAAAAAAGCCTACAAAATAAAAGAAATAAAAGAATATTTTTGGTATTTTCTTCTTCGACGTTAGCATTTGTTGCTGTCACTCCTTATTTCAAGAAACAAGTTTGCCCGGTTTAACTTACTTTTTTATATTAAAAGAAAACAAAACTGGCACTAGTAAAGAGCTCTACATTGAGTTTTTAATGGGGAGAAAAAGTTGTAAGAACCTCAAGAGCAGATGAAGGGCTGTTGAAGCCTATAGCTGTGACAATGCTTATGGGAAAGTCTGGAACAGCAGGGAGGAAAGTGTCAGCCAAGAAACCTGAAAAATAGTCCAAACACCACCATAAAGTCCTTCTTTTCATAATGTGGTTTTAATTTTAATAATATATTACTATTTGGTTTGTTTCTTAGGGACCTGTGTTTATCATAAAGTATTTCTTGAAGCTCTCAGTCTGTGGGAGCTCCCCTAAACTCCCTCAAAATGCAACTTTAGTATGTTTCTTCTGTTTTGAGAGGGTACATTAGTAACCAGGTACTACTATAGGCATTAAATAGGCCACCCACCCTCCAAGAGGTACAGTCCACATTTCTAGCTGCTCTTTATGGCAAGTAGCCTAACGGGAACAACGTCAAGGGGGGGCCAAAGAACTACTCTGTGCTTCTCTTGACTTCTATCTTAGGGAGGGTCTTTTCACGTTTGACAGCTATTCATTCAGTCAAGGAAAATGACAGAGGAGCTGATTTAGTGCTGATGAGAAAGGAAGGGTGCCACCCGCCGTATCATCATCACCATCGTCATCAGAAGGGGTGTCCAGCCTGTGCTGGTGCCCTTTGGTCACGTCGTCATGTGCACGACCTGTAAGCTGCTCTAATTACTCATAGCTCTCTGGTTTCTCACTCACACATGCTGCACGTAATGTCTGCAGCGGTGGGAGAGCCTCGTTTTCTGGCTGACTCCAGAGAGTTCATGCTTGGTCTCGTAACTCTCTGTTCTTCCCATCTGCATCTGGCCAGCTGTGCTTCCAGCAGCAGACACATGGGCACAAACGAGGTTCTTGAGGAAGTACACGAGTGTGCACATGCGTATGTGCAGTTTTTTATTTCAAGCAGGGTTGGCAGCTCTCTTTATTTAAAGTTGCCTGACACTTTTCTGCTATAAAAATCTTATTTCCAGTTGCCAGAATTTAACTATTGGATCTGAAATGCTCCAAGTCAATAGCTCACCTCCAAGATTCAAAAGATTGCAAGAGGCATGTCCTTGTTTATTTGAAGTTATCAGGCAATACCTTTCAGTGGTTCCCTGAAAGTTAAGGACACCAATACACTGCTTTATAAGCAGTACATTTCTTTTCCCACATTAAAAACCACAGTTCTCTGGTGAGAACTCGTGCCTTCACAGTAGCAGGAACGACTGCCAGCTTGGCTGGCATATTGGTGACTGCTAGTCTAGGTGAACACTCTTTCAGTGATAATGTGTCCAAATCTGCCTGAGATTTAAGCCAGAAATTGCAGCCTGCCTCGTAACTGCAACTCCATTTGCTGTTTCTGCAGCCTCAAGAAAGAACATGAACTGGTTGTAGGCTGCTCTCTAGTGTCTCTTGATTGATTGGGCTCCAGGCTGTATTGCTGAGTCAAAACTCATGTGTCAGACATCTAGCCTACAAGTCACAGAATCACAGAATCACAGGATCTTCATGGTTGGAAGGGACCTTTGGGATCATCAAACACAAACAAAAATCCCCACAACACAACAATCTCAGGCACCTGAAGTGCCATGTCTACATGTGTCTTAATTATGGTGACTTCATCAGCTCCCTGGGCAGGCTCTTCCACTGCCTGACCACCCTCTCAGGAAAGTCATTCTTCCCAATACTAATTTAACTTGCCGTGCCCCAACTTCAGACTGTTTCCTCTGCTCCTGTCATTATTCACTTGGGAGAAGAGGCCAACCCTCACCTCTCTACACCCTCCTTTCAGAGAATTGAAGAGGGCAAAGAGTCTTTAGGACATGCCTTACAAGGTATCGTGCATTCACCAGATGCACCCAGTAATTGCAGATTAAGCTGGTGGTCACCTTTCAGTGATCTAAAAGTGCCAGGGACAATGCTCTAGCTCTGGGACCTGGTGTCTTAGCTGCATCCATACCACATAACACTTGGCCATGTATCTAATGTAAAAGGTTTTGCTTGTGATAAGCCAAAATTACTGTACTGAGCTGGCTCTCTCTGATGTACTGAATTCATCACACTTCCTGATCTGCTCATGCATAGTAGCCATTTCTTTGATATTTCTCAGCCTTCAATCTCCCAAACAGAGCAACTTCTCCAACCAGAACAGCAGATGGATGGAGTATAGAAATATCTCCAGGACAAAGATTCTGTGTGGAAGAAAAAAATAAGGACATTTGTAGTGAAACTCAGATGTGCAGTAACCATATATTCAGTCTGATTGGTGAAGGGGCCAAACCCAAGGTACCTTAGAAAGACCAGAAGGGTCCATCACAGGAGGCAGAAAAGTCTGTCCTTACCCAAGGTTACTCTTCTCCAACCAGAACCCAGCACTCCTCACTGCCATCACGCTGCTATCATCAAATACTAACTCAACCTACCCCTTCTACTGATAATGAACAAAGAAGAAGCCCACTCTAAGTGTGTTATCAAGTTACTTCATTCGTTCAAGTGGAAGAATTTTTGTCTGGTGTACTGGGAGATCAAAGGGCAGTTACAGAAGGTTTCTGCTCTCATGTCTGGTTTTGTTTTTTTCTTTTTTTAAATTTCCTTTAAAAGAATGTAGACCTTCTTCACACATAAAATAATTGTAAACCAATAGCATATTCAGATATTCAGAATTTAGGAAATTCCAGAAGAAAAGACATTTCTGTCCTGATAGTGTTTATGTTAAAAATGTAAGTTTATAAAACATAAATATAGAAAACACTACATAGCTTGCATCAGTATAAAGCACAGATTTTTTTACAAAAGTCTTAATCACAATGTATGTTATTCTTTGTTTCCTAATATCTAACCTTTTATTACTGTGTCTGCATCATAAAATTTTCTTGAACTGAGCGATTTTTTCATTAGTCCCCTATTATTTTCCAATCAACTGCTAAAATAATTCCTCAGTTTGATCCTTCCTTCTGTCTAGAATAGCCATTCATGAATAATGAACCTAATCATTCAGGTATTTTCCTACTTTATTTGACATTTTCTTTACGTAAGTATTCTGAATTTTAATCCAATAAATTAAGAATTACTTCAATCATAATTATTAGAAAAGAAGTTGCACACAATAAGAAAATTACATAATACAAAGTAATACCAGACTGAAAAGCCAATAGTTTTTAATAATTCTTAGTGTTGTGAAAGAGAAAAAAAAAAAAAGCTCATGATGTTTTCAAGCAGAGCAGCTTTAGAGAACTTTTATCAACAGCAGCTGTCACAGATGGGTTATGTTAGTTAAGAAGATTCCAAAACAGGGAAAAAAAAACATGCTTATATAAATGAGAAGAATATCAGCTTGATTATAATACTCTTTTGCTAAGAGAACATTTAATGTTAGGCTTCTCTGTGTTTGCTTAGACAGGAGTAAGGAAGTGTAGACCATAAAAATATAGTCCAGAGCACTTTTTCCCATCTAAAAAACCTGTATCTATTCAAATGCTCAGTGATTAAACACAGCGCAATATATCATTCCGCATATTTTGAGGACTTCGTAGGAGCCTGGATGAGAGAAGTGCTAAGAAGATCATGAAGCCAAACAGAGAATTCTTTAGTCAAAAAATAATACTTTATTGCCAGATTAATTTCTGAACACAATAGATATTTTTATCTTAATGTGTTATAAATTGATGTAGTTATTCATTTTTACTTGAGTCTTTACAGAACTTTAATTAAACAAAACTGTTCTCCATACAGTTACCATAGACAGCCACAAACCAAGAGGTATTAATAATCTGAAAAATAATAGAACTTTGTCTGTCATGATCTCACATTTTATGTTTTCAGTCATGCCAATAGAATTAACTGGAGTGTAGTCAGTGATTCCTGTAATCTGTGTTATAACACAGCTCTTCATGAAGTGAAAATGATGATGGTTATATTTGTCGTGTTCACTGCATAGTCACATGGAAGAACTAATTAGCATAAGAACACTGATTTAAGAAATATTTCTCTAGCCAAATCCATCATCATAACCTAATAATTAACTATCTGTTTCAGTCTTTGCTATCAAGATTATGTTCTTTGTTCTGTCAATGGAATGTAAAGCTTGTAGATGGAGAAATGCAAGCATGTACGGAGCACTCTCATATCATAGAACGGTTTGGGTTGGAAGGGTCCTTTAAAGATCATCTATTCCCACCGCCCTTGAACAATTCAACCTAATCTTGAACAATTCTGATGATGGGGCATCTACAACTTCTCTGGGCAACCTGTTCCAATGCCTCACCACCATTTTCCTAAAAACTAGAACTTATTTGGCTCCACAGTTTATGGTGGTGTACTTTCAGCAGGTCAGTCAATACAGGTTTCATCTTCTGGAAGAAGATAAGGACTCAATCTGAGGTTAAGGTGGGACCTCGGCTGCATACCCTAGACAGCAGAATACTGCATGAATGGTGGTAGTATTCTCAATCTCCTGAGTTGAAGAACAGGCCAACCATTTGTATTCAAATGCGACGTTTTAGGTGCTGACAGTAGTTTCAGTGTCTGAACCCATCTTATAGAGCAGGTGAAGTATATGCAAGGGTCAGAAGTCTCAACGCTCTCCTTTGGCTGTGTCGCTTGTACTCCTGTAGGCTGATATCATCCACACTCTCGTAAGTCAGCTAACTTCCCCAATTTATTGCTTAGGAAATGCAGAGTCTGGATTCAGTGTTATAAATTCCATTTCTTAACACAGGCCACATCAATGTGCTCTTCTCAATGTACCCAAGAAAGAGAACATCAGTTGCACTAAGGACACATTATGCTATACTGGAGTTTGAACCTCACCAGCTGCTGGATGCAGAGGATCAACTGGAGAAAAAGTCATCTCTACATGGACTTAGCCATGGCTGTACTGCTTTTTTTTTTCACTTATACCTGATATTTTGGGATCCTGAATATATTAGAAATGTTTCTTTAACTTCCTGCTGGACACAACCATTGGCTTGCTTTGGGCAAAGAGGTGTTGGAGGAATCTTAGGAGAGCAGTTGATGGCTGTAATATGTAGAATAGAAAGCTTAAACCCAAGGGAACACAGTTTTTTGGATAATTACCTTGTAAAACTGGTGTTTTCAGTATAAGCACAAGAACTGAAAACGTTGTGGGGGGAAAAAAAGTGTTAAGTCTCTGAACTACAATCTTTTGGAGAACGTGCTTCCCTAAAATGTGTCTCTTGGCTCTTTGAGGAGTAAGAACTTAATCAGTTTTCCTGTTGCTGTCATTCTCCTTTATTCAAATGGTCTGAGCAATATAGTTAATTCAGAAGAGTTATAATCAGTCTGCACTTAGCTTGAAGTTCGCTTCCTGCATTTCAGATCAGCCAAGTCCTTGTGTTCCTAAAAATGTACCTGTTATTTCTAACACCATAATACATAAAGTCCCCCTAAAATCCTTGTCCTGTGTTATTGAAAATCACAGCCTAAAGGAATCTGCTGGGAGATGTATCCTTCTAAGCACGTCTGTAAGTTCTTTCTGGATATCTGCTAAGTATAGAGAGTTTTCTAAACTCTTTTTAAGATAAGGCATGGGCAATTCTATGTGGGAACTGTCATATAACACATTGTAAAACTTTTTAAAGTTTAAAACATTTCACTGTATCAAAAGGTCAGAAAGATAGGAGATTTGGGGAAAGGAATGTGTTAGTTTGCTTTTAATAAAGACAAAAGGAAGGGACAGTAAGTAATGTATACTGAAGCTACTAAAGGATTAAAAGGTGAAAAATCATAAATGAAATGATAATATTTAACAGTAATTACATCCTCATTCTTAATGATTTTGTATATTTTATGTTCTTTATGTGCACAGCAGCAATTAAAAATACTGAAAGCAATGTTATTTTGATAAAAACTCTTTCAAAAAATTATAATTTAAAAATCATTCAACACTTAGAGATAATAAAAAAGATCAGTAGCAATAGCATCTGTCTTAAATGGCTCATAAACCCAACATCTAAGCAAAATAACAAACTTCGGTTGAAATGATGGCAAAATTGAATTTGTTTGAATGTGAGGTCTTCAAGATGCCAAATGAACCAGTAAAAGTGAAATCAGCTCTTGAATGCATCTCAAGACATCATCCAAAGAACTCACTAGAACTAGAAGTGAAAGAGACTATCAATGAATTCTGCTTAGGGGTGAATGATATAAATAGCAAGAAATCCAAATAGAAATGTGTTTTGTTTTTTTTTTTTTTTTTGTTTAA
>JAOXNG010000021.1:95600706-95625383 GCA_028566535.1 Scolopax minor
TTGAAATGTGTTTTGTTTTTTTTTTTTTTTTTGCTTAATCAACATTAATCAAACAGAGTAGTCATTTAAGATCGCTATTCCTCAAATTATATTTGCATGAAATATAACCCATCCTTCTGCCTAACAATTTCTTTCTTTTCTTTTTTTGTTTCTTGTTAGCACTGTGGTAGGATCTCAGCCTAGCTCTTGCTAAGGGCTGTCCTAGCCCAGACCTCAACACTCATTTTCCCTTTTTCTTAAGTTGTGATTTAAAAAGGCTTAACAGCTACATTCCTAATCACGTAGTTGTAGTGGAAAAGCTAAGAAGAGCACATGCAAAAAGTAGTACAGCCTTCTTGTTCACGTTTCCATCGAGCAAATGCTGTTGTTTGGGAGACTAGAGGAGGAAATTCAGACTGTATGTAACATTTTCACCCAATCTCCTCTTCAAAAGCATTAACTTAGTTAGCAGAATTGAAGTCATTCTGCCAAAACAGTGTATCTTTGGCATTCCCAGATAATCAGACACAGAATATATTCCTGTAGGTATAATTGAATTCTGAAATAAGTACTTGCTATAGTATAAAATACACTTGGGCAGCATTTTCATTACGGCACTTAATCCAGTTGAAATCTGTATGAGTGCCTCAGAATTCCCCCAAAGAGTATCGTGTTTGCAAAAATAGGTTTGACAGATGTACAATAGGTCATGAAATATTTAACAGAGATAACACCTCCAAAACATAATTACTTCCACAATGAAATGAATAAAAGAAAGGTGTAGAGACTTCAATAAAATAAGTCTGAAACACTCCACATTTTATTGAAGTACCTAAGAGAGACCAACCTTTCCCAGAAAAGAGCTGAACCTTATTACAAAGCGGAGGTGAAATATCTGCACTCAGGCCATGGCTTCCAAAATACCAATTATTTTAATGTGGCTGTACGATTTTTAAGACATAGATTGGTCGGGGAAGTATTTTAGTTGGGTTTTAAAATGAATTCTGAAAGTCTATGAAAATGATTCTAATGACTTATTTTCAAAAACACCACACCTCATCACGAGACATAACAGAAAAATTCTGAATAGGTTTTCAGTTCCCAAACTGGTTTAAGAACTAAGATAAATCTAGAACTTTTGGAACTTCCATTGTCTTTTTGAGATTTCAAAATTATGGGAAGCTTACAGAAAGACTTATTTCCATTTGATCACTTCAGATGGTATTTCTACCTTCTTTGCAGGAGATTGTAAACTATGGAAAACATAGTCAGGAAAAAAAAATGTGCTAAAAAGACAGACACCCGATAAGATGTCTCATTAAATATCTATATAAATTCCCTTGTGTCTAAAAAGAAACATTTAATAATATAGGAAACAGATGTTTGCAGAATGGAAAACTGTAGACAATTTATACAATTACCAAAATTAAATTATATAGTGTCCTTTTTCTGTTTACATGATACCAAAATGCTTCAGTGTGAGGTGTCTGATCTGCATAAGCGCTTATAGCTCTTTCTGAAACTGCCCAGTTTGTAAATCTGTTGGCTCTTATCGCCTAATAACAGCTGCCAGGTGATCGGAACAGACTAATTTGCATGATGATTATATATTTCTTCTTCAATAGCCATCAGCTGAATAGGCACATCTCTGCTCAGCGTGACTCCTCCTGTCCTGAAGCTTTTCAGAGACGTCAAGACCCTTGCCAGCAGTTTCTCTTCTCCTCCCCTCTCTCCAACACAGGCGACCACCCCCAACCCAACCCAGCCCCATGGTAAAATTTACATAAAAGAGAAAGAAAACCTCTTTCCCTCCAGGCCACCTCTGCAGCAAGTGGAAGTTTTGCCAATGACCTCAGTAGGCGCAACACTCTCTAAACTTTCTTTCTTCTAGCGGGCCAATAAACTTCTTATCTGCTCAACGACTGCCACATATTTTTGCCTCCAGGTAGACTAACTTAGCACTGGGAAAAGTTACATAGCCATAAATTTGGAAAGCATTTAATAGGGCTTTTAGGAATATAACCCCCTGCAAATCAGCAGAAGTTACGCAGCTGAAACCTGACGTTTGCTCTGCGAGTGCTGTTGAGGTACCATTTTCTTGTACACGGTATGGCCCTCAGTAGACGTATGGGTTTTTGTATCAGAATAATGAACGAGAACTAGAACGTTGTTTATTTGTAATATATGCTATTGAGCATCTGAATTAATGAAGCAGAATTTGTGGGTGGATGGCATGTTTCAGGGAAGCAGAAAAACATTACTGCTTATAATTCAACCTTGGGCATTTATATTTAGGAGTGGCCGAGGCAAAAGTCTGATGTGTTGCTGGTTTTGTTGTCTCTGACGCATTTCAGTAATAATTCAGCAGCTTTGGAGGAGGGAGAGCAAATGTCCATGTTATGTGTATAATTACAATGTAGAGAAATCTAGGCAAAGCTGCTTTCCAAACATCAGCCTACCTCAGTGAGGATGGAAAAAGGCCTCGTAGACTGAGATCCCAGTCAGATGCAGTCTTTTCTGACTGGAGGAAGAAAAAAAGGCAACTGTGATGGAGTTGTGGGATGATCACATCTGCCCAATAAGGGCTGGACATCTATCTCTCTTTACACAGAGCTACCGAGCAGCCACCACTTACATTAAAACTCTCAGTCCATTACCACCAGTTCACCTCATGACCTTAGTTTAAATGCTTCACATCCCATTACTTTCCTCCTGAGTCATCTACTTCCCTAATAATTTACAATAAAGCACTTCAGCATTGTCACAGGTTTCTGGCTCCATTTCTGGAAAATATTTCCATTCAAGAAAACACTCCAGTGAATTTTGGTTTTTTTACTTTATTTTACTTATCTCCTGAAATGAAAATGAAGCAATGCTGTTGCCATTTGCTCTCCATAGAGATAGACTGAAAACACACTGATGCGCTTCTCTGTCCCGGGCTCTGAATGACAGCAGTTATTTTTTCCACTCTCTTTCAACCAGAAAAAACTAATGTAATCATAAATGCATTGAAATTAAATCGTAATACAGGGTCTTCAGAAGAACGCATATATTCATGTTCCCACTTAAAAAAAAAAAAGGTTTATTATACTTGAAAAAGATATTTGAAGCATTCCAGCATACTTTTGCAATAGCTTGTTACCCATTACTGAATAGATTTAATTATACTTTCTCTGTAGTAGAATTACAGTTACAGATGTTTTTTTGCTACTGATTGGAACGTCAGTAATAATTTAATTAGATATTATGACAGTTTCCATGGCTTATACGTTAACACAGTTAAATTCTCTCTGTAAACTAATTTTGAGAACAAATGTTTCTGTTCAAAATCTTTTACAGTGGAAATGTTTCAAAGGTAGAAAAAGTTAATTATAAGGCTTTTTTCCCCCTTCTAAATCCTCTGAAGGAGTAAGAACATTTTCCATGGAAATATGGTCAGTCACTGAAATGCCAAAGAGACTCTGACTGTAGAACACTGAACGGTAGATGGAAAATATATGAAATTTAAACTACCTTACAATCTAAGTTAAACGGCACTATTTATTTATATAACTATAGTGACCCTCAGTGTGCAGAAGATATGCTTTTTACTGTGTGGTTTTCTTGTATGCGAGAACATTGAATGGCTGTATTATATTTAATTAAAAGCAATAGTGGGCCTACCCAGATGTTAAAAGGGCTTGATCTGAACAGTGTGTTGACATCAGATGAATAGGAGAGGCCACCTGCTAGCTCCACTTTTGGCTTTGTGGATGATTTGCATTCCTGTGGCCTGTTGCTCTGCATGATTGCTCTCAGCACTTCACAGCCCCATGAACTGTTTAATATCATGGATACCTTCCAGCCATGCAGGCTATCTCCTTTTGTAACATCACTGCAAAAGAAAGAATGACCACTTGCAGGATTCTGATGGGTAGAGCATGATGTTTTCACTTAGCATATACCACATCAAAGAGGAGGAAATGCTTTTCTATAAACTGGATTAAGATAAAAATTAATCCATTCTTGCCTAAGAGCACTAACAGACATTTTTTTTTTCCTCTTTTTGAAAGATAATGCTCATGATTTGAATCTGAGTACAATACAGTTCAGACTGCAAGAGGTATACTTGTCTTTTCACTTGAGCACAGAATATGTCTAGTGTAACTATGTAAAATTTAAATAATTTACTAAATACGTATACTCTCTGAACACTGAGAATCCCTTCAATAGCATAAATATATTCCTGAACACAAATGCAACTACTGGACTGCATGTGCTTTATAATTATTACATTACCAGTGCATTCCTGATTTCTGTCATCTTTCTAAAAAACTATAAATATTTTAAAGTGAGAAGCAGGAAGAAATTAAATCGAAAGGAAAAAGAAATCATTATAGCATTTTCCAGCGATTAATATTGAAAGACAAAAAAGAAACTTCATATCCATGTTCCCATGTATTGTCTTCTCTTGAGATTATACTTGCTGCCTAAGACTTAGTGAAAGGTTCTTACATGCTTCCAACTTCAAGGTTACTGTATCATCACTCAAGGAGCGGAAGGATGCCATTATCTAAAAATACTCATGGTTATTTTCCAGATTCCTTTGTATTTGTGATCTATATTTATTTTTGCAGCGATGAGTTGACTTCATTCCAGCTCTCATTGACATTTCCTTGTAGTTTTATACTTCAGTATTAAATAATGTATTTAGCAGACCAAAAAAAAAGCATCCTGTTAGGGTGTGATAAAAGATACATCCATTTATTTAAGTTCTAGAAGCAAAAGCTAACAGTTACTTTTAGTAGATAGTTACTTTTAGTGATAAATTTTAGTAGATTGATGAAAAATATGCTCACTTTTGTGTTTGATATATCTTTTTCATTATGCAATATGATTTAAAGGTACAAGACAGAAAAATAAAATATTAATGCACAGCAGACTTATTATACAATGTGTGTGATAATTCAGCGCTGACTTGATGTTAAAAGATTTTTAAAAGTCTGAACATTTTAAATTAAAACTTTTTGCTATAACCAGACAATGACCTTCTAGCCAAATCATTAAGATAACTGAGATTAAAGCAGAATCTATATTCTTAAATGCCTCTTTAGGAGCCTAACTCTAAAGAACAGATTTTTCTGACTCGTTACTCAGTTAACTTCAGTATATAAAATTCTTATGTATTTAAGCTTATGATTTCAAAGTTGCTAATTTATTGCAAATTTTATTTCTTGGTATATCCACAGACTACTCAGTGGTAATGTTGGGAGAGAGCAGAGATTTCCTTTTGAATTCCAGAATATAAAGTGCACATAGAGCTGGTGAGAAAGGTGATTTCAGTTCCATCCCTTGGCTGAAAAGGTCTGAATCCAACAGCGTTTCCAAACTGCCAAACTTCAGAGGTTTCAGGGAATAGGAGCTGTCATTCTCTTCTGGTTAATTAAAGTTTTTCATTGCCCAATTAAATATTTTCTAGTCAGTGGCTGTGATGAAGAAAGTCAGTGACTCCGTGGCCTGCTGACTGCTCAGGGTTTTCCTCCTGGAAAAACTATAGTGATGGCTAGTGAATTCCTGCAGTCAAATAAAAGGGCTCAGCTCTGGTCAGGCAGAATGGGGACCACTAGCACTGGACTGTTGGCTAAACACAAGGCACTTGGTTGTTCTGGTTTTCCTAAAAAAAAAATTGCCCCCAGCTTCCAAATAGAGAGAAAGAGAAGAGTAACTTTTTAATCTGTAAATAAGCATCCTAAACCTCAAAAAGGATGAAGCTGAAGATAATGTCCCACTTGCAGCATTTTACTTTGAAGGGCTCTGGGGTGTCCAAGACATCTGCAGTAGGTCTGACAGATGTCAAGGGCCTGCTGGAGACCTAGAGTCCTCTAGGCCAGCAGCCAGGGGATGATGGCATCTCAAATAGCAGTGGGTTTTCGTAAGCATGCACGTTAAGCTGAGACAATTGAATCCCAATCTAGAGAGCAATTCAATTCACTTTGTGCCTGGTTCTGGGAATGGGTTTTCCAGCTCCATGGACTGCATTGGTTAAGTCTGCACTGGCTGCCACCGGAGCTCATGTCTCTAGCATTGGAGACAATTGCAGGCAAACACAACTGAATTCAACCGTCCTAATCATGCACCGAATCTTATCATTGATTGTGATATTTCCCTGTATTTCTAACTAGAATCAGTAAAACTGTAAGATTTTAGAGAATATATTGCAACAAATGCAAATTGGAAGTCACCTCTTCGTAAGGTGACCGTGGAAGCCGGGTATTGTACACTTGGGACTTTGCAAAAAACTGCAATTATTTAAGCACATCTTTTCCATAGCACCAGGGAAGCACAGAGAGAAGAGAACAGAGAGACTGACATTATTCCCCTCAGTGAGCTGGCTTGCAGCACCGGGGTGAACTAAGAGCTAATATAGCTCATGTCCATCACGATTCTTCTGGAGAGGCCCTGCAGTCCTAAAAAAAAAAGCTGAAGGACTTGAGACTGGCAGCAAATTAAAGTTTAATATGTACTGCAATTTGTATCTTTTAGAATCCTACATCACTTCCCCATCATAACTGTGTGTTAACTGCCATTACATCCAAGTATATGAAGTAATAAATAGGTCCCAAGTGCCAAGTAAATGCTGAAAAAAATCTGAGGCATTTCTTCTCCATGTGGGAATCATCTCTAGTGAACTATACTTCTGTAAAAGGAAAGTTATTACTGTTGTTCTACAAGTGTTTTCCTTCACTAGAAAGCTGCTATGGAAAATGACAAAGAGTTTACCCCTTGGTTGAGTGCTCTGTAAACGCTGTATGCCTTCTCCAGATACAGCTTTGCAGATGGAAATGTTTGAGGTGAGGCTGAAGGCTTTACTGAATTGTGACCTGCTATAACATGAGTTTTCTTCTCAGCCTAATTGTCTCCGCTTTGCACTGTTCAAGTGCGGCAAAACACCCGTGGGACTCGCTGACCTACAGAGATTTAAATTCTTCTGCCTGCATGAATCCCTATGTCATGTCCATGGTGATGGAAAAGGACTGAGGAGCTGTATACCAACTGACTTTTAGCCATTAAAAAGAAGTGGGCTTTCCCTGAAGAGGTGATAGTCCGGAGCATTCCAGCGATCCCCGTATCTACACACAGATTTGTGTAATTTTGAAGCAGAGCTAACTTCTACCACAGTCAAAATAGTTCCTGCTGAACCTCAAGAACACTACGAGTGACATAAAGTCATCTTTGCCACCCATAATATGACAGAGGCTTATGTTTAATCAGCACTAAGTAAGGAATTTAAGTAAAAGAGAATAGGATTATATAAATTTCACTTTTCAAACAAACTAGATTATCATCCCTTTGACCATATCATGGAGACAGCTTGATGATAATATCTTCAAGTATATCCAAAACACGATAAGGAATTGATAGTGGATGTTTTTGTTGTTAGAGCAAATGGAGTGGTAAGGCATAATGATAACTGCTGCTATGCATTGCTATTGTATATATAACGACTGGGTTGTGGGGCACCACACTCTTTAGGGCTTATCTTTGTCTATTTTTAAGCAAAGTGTTAATTGAGTGCAAATGTGTCTGATTCTGTGATGTAAAGAACTGCTCTTTGTTGACAGTCCTTAGTCTCTTGATTGCTTGTTTGGTATTGGCCAGCTGTGGCCTTGAGTGATGAAATACCTTAAAATATGAACTGTGCTTTCTTCAAAGTATGCATTTTGCCTTCAATATGGTGAAGCAATCAAACACTTAGACTTAGCTTGCAGGAAGAGAACAACTTTGCTATAATAAGTACTGGGGGGCCTCAGCTCAAGGAAAGAGAGGATACTGAGGAATGTTAAAAGCAGACGCTGTTATCACTCCCTTTGAGTACTGAGTTTACCTTCACCTATAGTTGCTTCGGATCCTCCCTCTCTAACCTTGAAGAAAGCCTTTCACAAGTATAGTGACATAATTTAAGGAAGGTGCAGCACTGGGGAGGACAGAAAAGGGAATATTGCCATCTTCTCTTTGCAGTATTTTTACAGAAAATATATAGGCAACTCTCTGGATTCCATGAATGTTTTAAAAGATCTCCCTGCCTTCTTGGTAATACTCTCCAAACAAAGCAAAACTCACCAACCTCCTCCCTCCTCCTGTTACCTCTCTCCACCCCTAGAAAAAAAAGTCAGGATAGTTTTATGTATGTTCCTGTGTTTGGAAAATTAGAAAATATTCTTGTCATTCTTGACTGATACGTGTTGACAGCTCGTCCCCTTGCTAACTTAGTAGGGGATCAAACCCAGATTCCCTGATGTTCTGACATGAGATGCATACCACGAACAGATTCTTTTTGAGAAAGTGCCTCTTTGTATCTTTCCAGGATTCAAAATCTTACAAAAATCTGTAATCTTACAAATCAAAAATCTTACAAAATCTGGACCTTCCTGCTTACAAAATAAACACAACCTTGGTGTTGTTCCCAACCTTGACAACACCCCTCAACCCCACACTCAGGTGGTAACTGAAAGCCCACTGAAGCCTGTGGCTTCCCTGGAGGCATTAATTTCAACAGAGCTGTTCTTAAGGGATGTGAATTCACAGGACTGAGCACTACTCTGGCTCCTCTCCCTCTCTCCCAGTAACAACTTGTTATTTGCATTTTTTGTCTTTAGTGCATTCTCTGAAGTGTCTCACAACATTTCCTGGGTCCTTGAAAAATAAATGCAATGATCATATCTGTGGCTCCCATTCACTCCAGTGGGATTCTTGCTTCCTAGCTCTTCTGAAATAATAGTCACCTATTCCCAGATCTCTCTGACCAAAGCCTTCTGTGACTCTATCCTTTTGAAAAGCATTCAGTTCCCTTATTCTCTGATTTGTATTTCTTACCTGTGGAAGGTGAGAATGTTCTTCTCTCCTGACTTAATCATTTTATGGGCTGCCCTTACTGCTGCCTTCCTTCAGCAGAGAAGGTGGTTCCCACACCTTGCTCACTAGTACTTTGAAGAGATTCACTGGTGTGGGCACAGTGCAAATCTCAACAGCTGGAAATTGATCATTAGGGGAAGAAGTTAGGTCCAGCTCTTCACTGCCAGAGCTGTGAAAAACAGGTATTTAAGAAAAAGTAGTAGGTTACGCTTTTGAATAAAAGTCACTAGATGATTGCCTTTTTATTTGCAGGGATCACATAAGCTGGTAAACTTTATGTGGCATACATTCAGGTTGCAGTCTTTCTCTTTCACATACATGACACGTATGCATATATGAGGCTTCATCTTGCACCTGATAAAGATGTTAGCAACAATAAAGCTAGAAAAAAAAGTAGTATTTGATACATTTTTCTTGGGTTTCTGAAAATCTTTAGTTATGGCAGAAGATAGTTCAAGATATTGCTTAGGTAGTTCACTTGAGATCATAACAGGCTTGTTTCTACTGTTGCTGGTAAGGACCAGCAGGAAACACAATAGTTTGAGAGTGGCTATAGTTTGGGTAGGTCATACCCAAGTTTCTGTCAACTGGTGACTGGAAAAGGGCAAAGAAGAAAGGAAAAGGAGAAAGGGTTAGAAATGGAGCATGCTATTCCTCTACCTTCCAAAATGAGCTCTGGAAAAACAAGAGTCTGCTCTCAATCTACAGCAAAGAGCCTGGACTGCCAAAATGAGGATCATTTTCCAGCTTTAAGCCTCCTGTAATTTTTCATTGAAACCAACATAGGAGAACACCCACTGAAAAAAGCAACTGAGTTTGAAAAAAAAACCAAAGAATTCAAAATTCTGTTATCAGAAAGAAATGTTATTCCTAAACCACTTTATTGTAGTTAATTACCCAGTAGAAATATGTCACGTTCGAGGATTTGATTTTTTTTTTCCCCCTCTGTTACTTATAAGCACATTAGCAGGTATCCTGAATCTGGAATATCTCTTCTTGAAGCATGATTATGGTTATCTACAGTCCTGAAGGACTGTGCTCTTCAGAGTTAAGGAGGCAGAGCAAAGGTCAATGGAAGCTCAGCTCATGACTTTTTTTTCTTCAGCACAGTCTAAGGAAGTCCAAGCTGTGGTGTTTCAGTCTCATGAATGTCTTTTGGCTTTCACTGCAACTTGTACTGAAAGCTGGATAACTGTTTTAAAGGGCACTTGAATTCAGTGTCCTTTGTAGCATACTGCTCTGCATCTGTTTAAGAGGTGTTCCATGTGCTTTTGGCAGATGATATTTCCAGCCATTCTGAAATGTTTAAAAAGGCCAGTTTTCTGAACTGCCTGCTGCTGTATATGCTGGAATTCCTATTTGGGCTTTTGAAGTTATGGATAATTTCAGTATTTTAGATGTAAGTCGTTGTGAAAATAATAATAAAAACAAATACCACTCCAAAATATAAGCAGTGGAGGGAAAATATAAGAATATAGGTTTAATATTCTTATGGTTCATCTATTTAATTTGGAAAATAAAATTTTTGTTTCTTTTTGACACTGCTGGGAGGCAACAAAGTCACTTCTCACTGTAGCAATATGGTAGTTTTCTGGCCTAGAATGTGTGATTGCAAAAGAACAACATCGCTAATTTTGTGTAAACAAAAACATTGGGGATGATTCTCAGAACCAGAAGATCAAATCTTTATGAGTTTACAGATTTTTTGACACTCCCCACTGCCCCATGGAAGTATGAAATCAAGACAGAAAAGCTGTTTCACCTTGCTGCATTATGCAAAATATATAGCTGAATAAGTAAGATGGGGCGATGTGTATGGATGCCCTTTCTTTCCTTTCTGTTTTGCTCATTAGAATAGAAAAACAGAAGCTGTTGCAACAGACCATGAGACAGAGCTTAAAATTCAGAAAGCCTGGAGCTGCTTGTCATTATGTTAACCTTAAATTACTTGTTAGGCAATTATAGCAGATGCACAGCCCTTCTAGAAAGGCACAGGTCACAGTCCCATGCTGCTAATCCCATACAAGACATGTATCATCTCTTATTTCATGTCTGTTAACCTCATACAAACATCTCGTTAACTAAGGTGCTTAAAGGTATCAGGCATCCCTGTTTATGAACCTGAATCCCTGCCCAGACCAACCACTTGTGAAGAAACCATAATGGAAACTCTTCTTTGCAAATATTTATAAAGGATGGTTATGTCTGGCGCTGCTTTCATAAACAAACAGGTGCCCTGTGTGTAAGTTAGAGGTAGTAGATGTACATACATCAATATTTAAATACTGTCGGAAATATACGTGAATGCTATAGTCATGAAAGTTCATGACTCAGTACCAATAATAAAAGACACAATTCAGCATGTGTGTACACAGGTGTGTGCATGTACACATGCAAACTTTCTCCCTAGAAAATATATTATTGGAAATCCACATCTAGTACATCTTCCCACATATAGAGAGGAACTATTTCTTCTGACTTAACATACATTATTAATATGCATTCTGCATCATCCTTCAACTCCAAGCTTATAAAATCCAGTTGGGATCAATAGGTTTCCTCCCTATGTAGGAATTGGGAGGATTTATTGAGAGTTCTCAATTTACTACATTTATTGAGAGTTCTAAATTTACGTTAAACAGGTAGCTAAGGCTTTTTTAGTGTAACATAGCA
This sequence comes from Scolopax minor, assembly GCA_028566535.1. Taxonomy (NCBI): domain Eukaryota; kingdom Metazoa; phylum Chordata; class Aves; order Charadriiformes; family Scolopacidae; genus Scolopax; species Scolopax minor. The sequence goes on from JAOXNG010000021.1 coordinate 95,612,251, forward strand.
TTCTTTTCTAGAACAAAATGGTAATAACTCTGAATCTGCTCAGACACTGGAGGTTTTGAGGGACCTATGGACTCAAGGCTTCTAAGTTTCATATAAAGTTGGCATATAGGATATTCACTCAATCACTATTATTTTGAGTAATCAGACCTGACGACATCATGAAATGCCTTTCTCTTTGCCTTGCACAGCTCCTCGTTTTAAAATACTACGTGTCTTAAGTTAAGAGTGCTCAGCACCTCACAAAACAGAGTCCTTGAGCAGCACAGCCATACAGTTGCATTTCATTACGCTAACGTTAAACATACACTTTTCAGACTTGGTATCAATTTGATACTCTTCCCGTGTTATGGTGGTTTGCTGTTTTCAGGTTTGTCGCTCCTGCTTCACAGTAAGAGGCCAGTTTACAATACAGCACGACCGGCTGCTAAAAAGAAATGTATTGCTAAAAAGAAATATCTTGCAGACATGTGCTGAACAGCCAGCGCTGGGATTGCTTTCCCACTGCACTTTTGTTTCTCAGCTGCCACGCTGGGGTTCGTACAGACCTGAGCCTCCCCGGAGAGAAGGCTGCCAAATGTGCTGTGTCAAACTTTTGGGTGAGTTTCTGAACCTCTCCTCCGATGCGAGGGAGGTTTTCGTCCATACGGTGGCTTTTCCCCGAAAGAAAATGGATCAAATCGAAAGCAGCCGTCGTTTGGAGCATAAATCGCACATCAAATAACAGACCTGCAGTTTGCCTGTCATTTGGCATGAGGAAAATATGCATAACTGGTATTTTGCTGAGAAATACATCAGTAGAGTTTAAATATAAAAGAGAATGATTGCTTTAAAGGAAAACCGGTGCTTCATTGGAGAAAATATACTTTATTATGAAGATTAATATAGGCATCCAAAACAGTACGAGTCTGCAAAAATTCCAGAATGATTTAAAATAGATTCCTGTTGGAGAGCAAGGCCTACCTCAGACCGGTTGCCACACTCTGTGACTTGCAGAGCAGGGTCTAAAAGGTTTACATCTCAGTGGGAAATGCCCTTTATCTCCTGCCACAGCAGGTGACTCTGTCAAAGGTGAAGAATGACACCAAGAAGACTCCTTCCAGCCCACTTTATGATTCAGTCTTGTTTTCCTTTATTAAATTTTTTAAACAGTTCATCAGGTTAGTCACCAAGCTTTATTCTCACTTATTGGACTAATTTTAAAATGATACTATTTTGTCTGCAGGAATAATGAGAAAAAGTCACTGGGGATCAGCTGTGGATATATGGCCCCTCCTTTCCTCATGCTCTCGTGGGGTGGATTAGTCATGTGTTGGTTTAACACATCCCTACAGGCAATGTCTTATTGCTTAAGGTTCAGAAATATGAATAATAAAACTAGACCATAAGCTATTTAGCTTGCTAGAAATTAAATTTAACAGCTTCAGCTCATGAATCCAGCTGTAACAGTACATACAAGGCATTAAATTAACAGGAACACATGGAAATCTATAGGATCATATTCCAGAGGAACCAAGTTTTGTGTTTGTCTTACCAGATAATCTAGTAAAACTAGACAAAACAGATTTCTTTTTTTTCCTAACATTAGACTTCTCCCTCCACTAACAAAACCCTTCTTTGAAGAAACTTTACTGCTGCAGAACAACACTTATAATCCTAACTTGTCCTCCTCATAAAAACCCCAAATCTCTCAACTAGTCAACTTCCTTGTCTCTGTAGCAAAAAATTGATGCATTTAGGAAGGATTAATGTGCCCAAGGGATTATCTGGTTTTTTTTCCCCAAATATACTCATCAATCCCACTAATGATATTGCATTTCCCCACCAACTTCCTGTGCATACTCTTGGACCATCACAGACACAGCAATGCTTCTAATGTTCATATTTGAGTATACATCTATATAAATAAAAATTAATGACTAAAATTCTTGTATCTCAAAAAAGAACTCCAGTTCAAAGGGATTTTATTTTTTTTTAAGGTAGAGACATCCCTGTTGTTACTGATTCTGCATAGCAAGCATCCAAACACTCCAGTAACAGGCAGCAGCATAAAATCCCATCCAGATATGGGATGGGGGGTTCACTGGTACAATTGTAAGATATTTTTGAGCCTTCTGTGGCAGAAGAAGTTTCCTGTGGGAAATTGCTGTGTTAAATGCTATGACTGCTCTTAAGACAGTGGTAAGTAAGTATGGGTGATAGTGTAGTGGGCTTCTTAGAAAGGTGAGCTTTGCATCCATTAGGAATATATCAGTGAGGACATATAGGGGTAGGCCAGGCTAAGAGCAAAAGTGAACATCTGGCAACTTGTCTTCCTCCAGGCCCAACGTACAACACCTGCACAAAGGCCAAATGACTTTGTCGTTACACAGGATTTCAGGATTTCTTACTGTATGAGGAAAATAAAGTGCTTTTTCTCCCTTGAGGCAAATCCTAATTCTGCTTCCGAGGCCAAGATGACTCCCGCCGAATTGCAATTGCGTTTGGCAGCACATCAGGACAACAGACTTTGATGGCACATCTCTGTGCAGACCAGTGCACCAGTAAGGGCTAAGAATGGGAGCCAGGCCAATGACCAGCTGCTCTCAATGACCCTGCAGAAGCTCTCTTCCTTCTGCAGAGTACTAACACCAGGAACAGGATGTTCTCCTGACTTATCCCTCAGCCCCCCAGAAAAGATGAACTGCTATCGGAGTCGTGGGTTATATCTTGTATGAAGTCAGCTGTCCCTTGTTTGCCCAGATATTATTTATGTCATTACTGCGAGGCAGCCTTTTTAGGAGAAAGTTGATTTCATCACAGCCACATATCCATCAATTTTATTGTCTTCTGACATCATCCCTCGTGCCCTTATATAGCTGTTGCTAGGTGACATGCCACCGATTGTGAAATCACAGCTAAATAAGGGTTTTCATGTTATCAAGGTTACTGTCCTTTCAGCTATTGCATATGACCTTATCTTTTGTAGTGGTAGAGACAAAAGGGCTTAGTTAGGCACTACAAAAGGGAGCAATTAAGTCTTCCTTTAAAATTATGACCTGATTAGCCTTCGTATTAAATACATAACATCACATATTGGTGCACACACTGCATTTTGTGTGTATCAGAGGTATGTAGTGTGATATCTTTTTATGTACATATTAAAGAGACAAGGTCTAGGTACAAGTAACCTCTCAGAGGATCTGCGTTCCATTGGTTATTATAAGAAATCAGGCAGTGATGAATAATTAAACATGCTTCTGAGTAAAACTCTCTAATTCCATCTAGTGACAACTGGGTAAATACTTGTTATATTTTTTAGCCTTTCTTTTATAGCCATTTTTTTAATCTTCTCATTCCTATGGACACTAGTCCTCCTTAGAATTCTGCTAAGCTTTTAGCTTCCATGACATCTCATGCAATGATAATAATCCACACGAGTTAAGAATTGCCTAAATATGTTCTGAAAGATGAATATTTTTATCAGTTTGAAATGCTTCACCTGCCACGAAATTCATCCTTGTGTTTTTATGCTATAAGAGAAAAATGTGACATATTCAATTTTAACCTTGGTTGAAAAGTCATACTTTTCTGATTTGTCAGGATGACATGTGTTAAGAATCAAAGGAATCATTTGCTTTCTTAATGGTATGGGAATATAATTTGAAGTTTGTTTTTAAAGCTGAATCACTGTTTTCAAATATCATTCCTCAGGAAATATGTTTTCAATTATACTCCCCTCCCCTTTTTCTTTCAGAACAATCTATTTAGGCAAGAAATAGAAATTGTTTTTCATAAAGATATCTCTCAAACACCTTCTTTTCTAAGTCTCCATTTCTGTTGGAACTGCTTACGCAACATGTGGAATAATAAACCACTTGTTCCAAGGACACCCAGCTAATCCTGAAGGTGCACCTCATCGATGGTTGACTTCATTCACTCTCACTTTAAAAAGCTCAAATCATTGGGTTTATTCGCAGACTGCTGAGACCCACTGGCAGTAAAAGTTTTGTATCAGTTTAATGCTTTAATTAATCCTTGTGTTCCATGTCTGTATATTGCACCAGCTGCACAATAATTCATGACAGTACATTCCAGATAAACCACATTTTGAATAGGATACAATAATTACCACCCTTAACAGACCATTTATGCTTCTACAGAAGGATCCCAAGTCTGCCTGGGCAGACTAGAGACTAATAAGGGTGGTGAATTATTCATCATGCAGTGAATCTACTCCTTAATTTGGCAGATTGCTTCACATTTTCCAGCAGAAAAGACATTTCAACTGGTTTTGCCTTTTCCATATAACTCTTTTATGGATGAAGCCTCCACCTGTGTTAAAATTTGGTTCCTTGTGTTTAGAATTTTACCACCAACTTTGGGGATCCCACTATTCACCTGCTGCTAGGACCTGCCTTTGTCCTCCCTTCCTCTTATTCCCTTTGTATGGGAATCACATACTGTTCAAATGCCACAGCAATGATTCACTCAGATATCTAACCAGGACAGAGATTATATCTTGTCATGACATAAACAGAGCACAGCAACAGATTCTATACTCCCCATTCTCCTAGCTGTTTCTGCCTAAAGGAAATGGGGCTTGCTATTTTGTACCATTTTTGTTAATGAAAGCCTTTAAAAAGCTGATTATTTTTCTGATTGCATTTCCTTTCCCATATTTCTGCTCTCTTTTGTTGTTTTGATAAATTGGGAAAGGAACCATGTTTTGTTTTACATCTGGATACAGTCAAGCTTAAGACAAACGCTCAAGTACCATTATATTTTTGTATGTTCATAATTAGCATCTTACAGACCTTAGCTGAATGATCTCTTGCTTGAGATAACTGTTTTAGTAGAAACGAAATAGTCCACGGGTACAACCAAATTCCTTTAGAACTAGAATTCTGTGAATTAACATTCAGTGAACTTTCTATCCATACTATAAAAACCATACGAATCAGACGTGAAATCTATGAAGCGCAGCATCCTGTCTGTGATGGTAGCCAAGACCAGATGTTTTACACAAAGGTGCAAAAAACCCTTACGGTAGGCAGATGTTGGATTATTTCTCTACTAAGGAGGTCTCATCCGAAACCCTAATACTTAACGATTGTTTGGAGCCCTAAAGGATAAAGTTTTATTTTTCATTCCAGAACTCTTCTTCAGTGTCTCACTAAGTTTTGCTCTTTGAGAGTGTTTGTTGTGGAATGGTGGCAGGAATTGAGTTGTGTGGGCTCCAGATGTAGGTTCAGCATTGTTTCCCATGCTGGAGCAACATGCAAGAGCAAAATCTGCTCAGAGCAACAGGAATATTAAACTGCTTAGCTGTTAGCCCCTGGCAAACATAAAGGAGCAAAACATAGCTAGAAAATTACATTTCTTAACATCGTAGAAATTAAATCGATATTCACCAGGACAACAGAGGGCATATTCCTGACTCCAGGCTATGCTGCTGCTAAATTCCAAATTCTTGCTACGAGACATGGAGATGTCTTGAAAAAGAGTTTAAAACAGCTTTTAAAAACAGTTGGATGTACTTTTGTAATGGAAAAGCTTTGGCAACTTAAATATAGTGGTCACTGCTTCAGGCACAGATGTACCATGGGTAAACACCACCGTGTTTACAATGGGAACTCAAGTTTATTGTCTCATGAACATGTGTGGTGACAAGACCAAGGCAAGGAGCAGGAAATGGATGTTAATGAGGCTGAAGAGCCAAAGTCTCTCTGGGACCAATTGGAGAAGAAAGTTAAAGCTTCCCTTCCTGGCTGTCATGCACTGGAGCAGCTCTACTGCAGGCTTTGCATCTCTAAACCATACTGTTGGGACCCCATACATTGCACTTACTTCTCACAAGGTTGCCTCAATGGTGTATAAAAGTGTTCTGAATCTCAGTTTTCCTTTGGCATTATATCAGTGAATGGGGAATACTTTTAACTTGGGGTAGGAATGACATGATTTATTTGTCTGCATCTTTCAGGAATTTCTGATGTTCTAGGAAGTTGTCAGGTGTTAAATGCAAATTTTAGATGAAATTAAGATAAAACCCCCCAATTTCTTGTACATTTTCTGTTTTTTCAGGACTTCAACATGCAGGAGTTCTGTTTAAACATTGTATGCTTTGTGGGGGAATTAATTTTACAATGATTCTATTATATTTATTTTACTCTAAACCGTCTGTATGTTCATATAAATCTATAGTCAGAATAGTATTCCATCTCTTTCTTTAAGCTGATGTTATAAGTTAAAACAAGGGGTTTAAGAAAGCAAAAGAAGTTGTGCAGTAAAGCAAAGCACTTATTCTGCAGGAGCCAAACTCTTTACCTGTTTTTCCATTTCTTTCCCAATTATTTGAAGGTGTACTTTAAATCTCACTGAATTATGCAAAAAGTTAAAATTCTGTAGATTTAGATGATTGAAGTATACTTTTAACAGCATTTTCTCCTAAGTTATCTTTAAGAACTCTGCAAGTTTCAAGGTTAGCATCTGAGAGGGCAAATCCAGTGGAAGCCAGACTTGCTTACATTGGAGTGTTTTGGCATCCACAGTATAACTGTGAAGTATAAAGGACTGAACAGGGACTTGCTTAAAAAACCTTTCCCGAGGCAAATTGCATTTGGCATATACTGCAAGTCAAATATGAACCCTTCTAGATAATCTTCAGTGCATTCATGTGCTCTATATTTGGCTTCAGAAACAAGAGAACTCATTTATATAAAAAGAACAAAATGTAGCTGGAATATTTTTATTCCCATTTTGCTTTGCTAATGTTCACAGCTTTGTAGGTTGAGGTAAATCTGAAATAGCATTAATGAGAAATAGTTGTAGCTGGTCTTGTGCTTTAGGAAATTTCCCTAATACATGTGCATTAGTTGTCAGGGGTTTTGGGGATTTGTGGGGTTTTTTCGTTAATGCAAGGAGGAGGTAAATGGTTTTACTATCAAACTGGAGCAAGATAGAATTTTTACCATGAGGAGCCTGAAGTCAGTGGAGTATAATGGTTGGGAGATAAAATTAGAGAAATGACAAGAAAGCAGAGAACTTGTCCCATTTTCAAAGAAGCCTAAAGATGGATCATGCATTGGCTAAATTATTTGCCAAGTGTTTCTTTTTCTTTTCTTTTTTTCTTTTTTTTTTTTCCTTGTGCATAATCCAGGGCCAATTGTTTGCAAGTAAAATGTTAATTGCAACCTCTTTTAGGACAGGGGACCGGAAGACAGTGCTCGAAGAACTGGATTTCTTTCTTTAAATGTAATGCTTTGCAAGCCTTCTTGTCTGGGGATCTAAACAGGGTTGACTGCTGTTGTTTTCCTTCTGGCATGTTCCTTCTGACATTGCCATGTACAAGCATTTTCATAAATGGGTAAGAAGGCTGTGTAATTTGTTATGTAATGCATACTTTTTACTGAAATCTTTCACTGGCAGTTCTTATCGGGCTTCTCTCTCTGCTTTGTTTGCATGCCATACAAAGTTTTTGGATCACGTATTTGGGCTTTTTTATTTGGTGGGGTTTGGTTTGGTTTTGTTTTGTTTTGTTTTTCCTGCCTGGATCTTTGTGTCAAGATACTGTAGCAGATAACACGGCTCTGTATTATATTAATAACAGCAGTCTATGCCCATGAAGTGAACTTGAAGTAGGAACTGTAGTCAAACTTTAACTTCAGTCACAGTAGAATTATGAGACCTTTCACAAAAGTTGTTCCCAAGACTATTTGGTTCTGTTTCACACACAGATTTTTTTTTTTTTCCCTTTTCTTTAAAAGCGAGTTGAGTTGCCCTTGACCATCATATAGTACTAGCCTAGGAACTGCAAGGTTTTGTGGTTGAATTCATCAGTGGAAGTGTTTCAAGATAGCCAGCTGCCTTGTTTCAAGAAGTTGTATTTATCGTAGTGACATTTTTAGCTTTAAAAAAACCAAACCTACAGTAAAAAAGAATGGGGCTTAGTTTCTTTCAGCTTGTGTTCTGAAGTGTGGTGACAGAATTTAAGTGTTTTAAATACATGATACATCTGTCTATGCAACATGACTTTGAGACTTTTTTTTAGAAGACAGTATCAGGACTGTAATTATTGTCCTGTAACTCTTATTTAGCTTTTTGCTGTGTAAGTCTACATTTAGATACTTGGTACTTAATAATCTAAAACTATGACTATGTGAGATTCACTAAAGCTGGTTGACAGCCCAATGGTGATTTTACCACAACTACATTCTTTGGCATATTCATAAGTACCATAGAAAAAGAGGAAAGTATTTATATAGGAAATACATTAAAGAATACAATGGAGCCTAAAAAGGTATAGAGAAGGGCAAGAATGACATACCTAGCCATGGAAAGACTGACACAAATGAGATATTAACCAGATTGGTCTGGAAAAAGGTAACTGACAAGTGACATTTTAATGCATTTAAGTTCCCAAACATTGTGGAGAGAGAAACAGGGAGCTGATATTCACTTTCTTTCACAGAATGTGAAGTAGGGGAACCCCAGTGATAGTTATATAGCAGCTGGTTTAAAATAAATGAAAGTATTTTCTGATAGACCATGTGATTAAATTGTGCACTTAACAGCCACAGAAAGTTGTGGCAGTCAGAAATGTAAATGACTTCAAGCAGGTTCAAAACGACTGGAGAAGAACTTTGCAAATGCACAAAAAGCATCTGGCTTAGAAAGTCCCTGAACTACAAGTGACTGAACACTGGGAAGGTACAGTGATGGATTGATCACTTTGTATTTTCCTGTGTCTTATGTCTCCCCATGCATGTACTGCTGGAATACCAGCTTAGATTGACCTTTATCTAACTCAGTATCTATTTGTTAAGAAAAACTTAAATACACTGTTTAGAGACAGAGAAGACTGTTTTTCATTATTACTAGTGTAAACGTTTCTTAGAATTGAAAAGAATCTGCTCTGTTAATTAGTTATTTAGATTTTTTTTTTTGCCAGCTTTATACAAGAGAAGCATTTTGAATATATCTTTTGGATTGTTGTGGCCTAGCTGTGTGTAGTCTTTATAATATTTTTATAACACCACACCTGTATCTCAACTTTACTCTTTTTTGTCTACTTAAGACAGGTTTGAACCTGTACTGGTTGTGCACTTACTTTTGTCGAATGAATTGTATCCAGTAGTTATTATCACTGCAGATGGACAGTTTTTTCTATGGAACTGTTGCGTTTATCACTAAGCTACTTTCTCATGGAGGGCAACCTTCTGAAATGTTCACCTCTTCCCTGAAAACAAAGCAACATTGGTAGATCCAGTATAGCTGTGTCTTGGATGATAACATTGTAGTGAGAAGGATTTATGTTTTGTAGATTTTTTTGTGTTGAGCTATCGATAATAATTATTTGTAGCAATGCAATGCAGACAATCCACTGAAGACTTAATTGTATAAAATGGGATTCAGGTGAAGGATTTAGGCATATGGGTTCTGTGAAGCTGTTTGTGCCTTTCAGGGCACTTTCTAAGTTTTGATAGAAAAGCTTCTTACAGAGATATTTCTCTTGTGCAGTCACTTAACACTTCTTGCTGAGCATTTTAATATATACCTTGTAGCCAGTTCAACCTTTCAATAATAGGTGAAGGTTTCTTTCCATTCTGTTTCTCGGAGCTTTTCATGTTTAATTAGAGCTTTGTTTCTGATGGTTGGATTTGCCACAAAATACAGTCATTCTGATTTCCAGCCATCTCTGCACTCAAGTAAGAAGTTATTTAAGTAAACTTCTGCTCAAGGAGAGCTTGGGGCCTGGCTAAAAGTATCTTAAAAATCAATGGGAGCCTTAACACTGACTGGTGTAAACGTTAGTACTTTCAAAAAAAAGCCCAAACCCCAACAACCTACATCCAGGGCAAACAGCTTCTATTAAAGTTTATAGCAAATTTGTGTGTTATGCTGACTGCTAATACTGGAGTAGTTTTCTTGTCAATCAGTTCCATACAGTACATAATGTATGTAACACATGACTAGTGATCTCATTAAATGTGTGTAGGGATGGATGATAGCATTGTGTTTATGATATCTTTCCATACAGAATCATAATAGTCAACATTATTTGAATGTCTTCTACTGAAATTGCCTAAAGGTGATCTTTTTCAAACTGGTGGGGCAATATTCTTTCTATAGGATACCAGTGAGTCTGGTGATCTGCAAACATAAGTTCTCACTTTTCAGGTCTTTTCAGGAAGGCATTTTATAGGTTTTCAAGGAAAGAGGTAGGACCTGTTATGGTTAGCAATAAGTGATGAAGTTGGTGATACTGGTTGATTTTGTTTTTAAGGTATGTCATGTGCACAAAGACTATTGTGCAGAAGTACATAAATAACGCTTAAAAATTATGTCTTGTTGGAGTAATGGCACTGGTTGGTAGAGCAGTGGCAGATGAATGCTTTCTACTGTTTTCTAAATACGTTAAGCTGCTGTTAATAAGTTTCCATATCTGTGCAGAGATGCAAATCTTATCTTACAATATTTTATTCATTTTGTAGTTGCACTGAGAGCAATTCCATCTGTAACAAAAATGGTATATATTTTTTTTCTGTCCTTCCCACAGTAGATGTGAAAATGCAGGCAGTTACTGCAGAAGCAATAATCCTCTGTGGTAAAACATTTAGCTGATCATGCTCATAAACCTAATCAGTGTATTTTTTTTTCCTTTCCAGGATGCATCTGTTAGTTGTAATTTTTGGTAATGCCTTGGTGATTTTTCTAAGAAATGGGTAGCGATGATTAATATAACTTTTTATTACACATGTATTCTAGCTTTTTTTTTTTTTTTTTTTTTCCTCTTAGCCAGTATGACTTGGAGGTTTTGATATGCATTACAGTTTAGGAACTACTCAGACTTGAATAAAAAGTTCTCCAAAAAGCTAAACCAAATACTAACAACTTCTGAAGACTGATATCTTTGTATGTATTGGTGTACAAGTGTTTTTACAATCAAAGCCTTGTTCTTAAATCTTTCTGTATCTTAAACATTTTTGGTTTTGAAGCCTACTTATGTATACTATCTTCTGGGGGAATCTTCTTCTGCCAGAAATTTGCAATTTTTGTGATTATTGAGCCCCTACCTGAAACATGTTTAAATTACTGAGGTTATTATAATGACTTCATTTAGTCTTGATTCATTGCTAACACATATCTATTAAGTTGAAAGTCTCATATTGTTAAGACTGCATACAGGCCCTAACTTAAGTAATTTACTGGAGTCAAACTGAGATAAAATATTCCTGTTCCAGAGCCGCTTAAATCAACAAAATTAGTCTTGGGATTATTTTGGGTGGTATGCGTCAGGTAATGTTATTGTGACCTATCTGTTGAAAGGTGCATCAAAGTTGAAATAGTAACTGACACCAAAGTATTACTGTTTTGCTACTGTACTGAGAGGATTTAAAAAACTCCAGCATTCTAGCTGTAAATGTATACCATGAAGGTTTGATTCTCCTCCTGAGTTATGTGCTCAGGGGAGTACTGACACTTACACTTCTTGAATAATCCTAGCAAAAACATTCCTTATATTCATACTGATTATCCCCCAGAGGTTCTCCATCCTACAAGATCTCATCCCTCCTGGTTGCCCTATGTCATGCTGCTTTGGTACTTCTTTGAGGAGCAAATTTGCTGCCCGGTACCTTGTTCAGGGATTCATGCAAAGTGGACATTTAGTTTGAGTACTGCAAAGTTTGTTATGTATTGGTTTACACGGGTGTAAACAACTACAGAAGCAGCAGGGTGGTGCATAATTAGGACTCCAAAATCATCATTCTTCACTGCAAGTTTGTTTTTATAACTTCAATACAACTTTGGAATGGGCAATTAGAATCTCTGTTTGATGTCTGTTCAGTGTGAAGCTGGCTACTTAATTGTAGACCTTTCAAATAATTCTGGAATCAGATAAGTTATAGTGCTCATGGTTTATTTTATGGATCCAAAGTCGGTCACATTATGTTGAGCAGGTATTTTCCCAGCGTAATTTGGATCTAATGACCTGTATTATACTATGGGTAGGAATAGCACGTTTTTAGTTCATCAGGGATGAATTTTGAGGGATTGCTAATCTGTTTTGATTGTAAGATACAAAAAGTATTGATCTTATTTATCTCTTTTGTATTTTTTTTTTCTTTTGGAAAAAAGAAAAATAAGTTGCTTAAATAAAATGTGAGGTGCATTTGTGATTTGAGAGGCCTGCTGCTTATGCAACTGTGGCTATATCCATCTTGCTTTTGTGTATGCAGGTGTACTTTTCTCTGTGCTTTGTGTTGATTCATCTCCTAGAAGATGTATCTGCTTAAGAAAAACAAACCAAAAGAACATCCAACCAAAAGAACAACCAACCAACCAAAAATCTTCTGCCAGGAATATTGATGAAAAAGACCCCATGAATTTAAGAAATTCAGTAATATTAAATTATACTACGAAGTCAATACATTTTGGGGATTGTGTGCTGTAGCAACTGCATGAGAATGTTAGCTACACCATGTTTGCTAGAAAAAGGTAGGAAGTAAATTCCTCAATCAGGAATCAGATGCCAGTACTCAAGTAACTGGGAAAGCCATGGGGTTGAGCAGGATGAGAGCATGTCTAGAAGCTCAAATGAAATTCAGAAAATTGGATTATATGTAATCCCAATGCTGTTGGGAGGAAAGGCTATTGTGGGGAACAGGCAAGGCTGAAGTAAAACTGTGGAGCCTGGCTGTGAGGTTGGGCAATGGAGTTGGGAGTCAGCCAAGAGTGCACAAGCAGGACAGCAGCAAGACAAAGGGCAGTGACCAGGACTTGAGAGCAAGAGCTTGGAGCAGAGGCATGGAGGTCCCATGTGCAGTTTGTTGCCTGAGCTGAATTGCTCTGGTCTAGTAGTCTCTGCGTATGTACAGAGCTGGAGATGTGTAGGTATTTAAGGGGAGTGGCAGCTGAATGATGTACAGTTTTGGGCTAGAGTGAGGGAGGTCTGCAAGAGGGTACAAGGTACCTGCCAGGAGGACAGAGGATCTTTTCTTGCCACAAGCACTTATGGCACCTCTGGTGAAGAGAACAAGAAGAGGGTGAGTAAGGGCTGTCTTTGTCCTGCTCTTGCCGGCTTGCTGGTTGAATCGAATTCCTTGTAACTCCTTGTTCCTAAGTGAAGCTTGCCACCTGTTTTTGGGGCAACTCCA
>JAOXNG010000021.1:95658331-95673008 GCA_028566535.1 Scolopax minor
AAGAAATGCTACAGAATTTTTTGGTGCATGTGTATTATGTATTATAAATAAAACATGCTATTTGCTATTTTATAAATAACAAACCATTTAAATGATCAGTTTCATGACCGGTTTAGGCTGACACATCCTGACATTGCTGCTTAAAGAAGGAACCGGCTTCTTACCACACCTCCTTCTCTTTCTCAAGCCCCAGGCACTTGCCAAGCAAACATTCCTGCAGTCATGCGATAAACCAGGATGAGAATCTGGCTAACACTACCCCAGCAACAACAGAAGTGAATTGGTTAGCATTAACCCAATGCTCTTTTCTGTGATTCAGGCTGCAGCACAGCCCCATGTGCTGCTGCACCCGTGCACAGTAGGTGAAAGGAGGTAAAAGCACCGAGGCAGGAGCAAAGGATAAATTGGGCTGGAGAAAACCAAGGCTTTGTGGAGTGGGCTCCTTCCTTTTATTTTCTTCCACTTATCCTTGGAAGCATTTGGGGGTTTCCTTGTGTCCTTTCCTCAGCCTCTTCACCACTAGTCAAGGGAACTCCTTGACAAGAGTAAGACTCATCTAAGGTGATCTCAGCTTTCAGCTAAGGGCTTTCAGCTTCACAGGCGAGGGGGAGTTACTGCCCCATTTACTTGTCACTTCTTCACTCCAGAAGGATGCTACCACCCCTGCAGCCCATCAGCAAAGCTGCTCAAGAGGGAACTCGTAAGCTCCAGACAAAATAAGCCAGTTTAGTCTGACTGCTTAAATAGTGGTTCTTTGCTAATCCAGCTGATCTTGGCTGAAGAAGCTTTGTCAGAGCTCACGTGAGCAGCAAAACTAAAAAGGAATCTGGTGACAGGCAGCTGTAGGCTACAATTTCTTCCTGAGGCAGAGCATTTTGTGCATTGGATAGATCTTCAGGAGATTTAGGACCATCAGGATTTGCTCTCTAGGTCCATACCAATAAATTAAATGTACCCGTGCCCATACCCTAGCAGGTGGCATAGGATAACTCACATCCACACTTTAAAAATCGCTCATACTCCAGAAGAGTATGGCCACAACTAAAACACCCAGGGTGCATGGCTCCTAGATTTTACTAACCCCAAACTGTTCCTGGATATTACTTGCGCTAATGCTGAACCAAAACCTGCTAGTAACAACTCAAACAGTTTAACAGTTGATCTGTGTGGTTATGCAGGATTATGAATGTTGCCTGGCATGGTTTTAAATTACTAGCTTAGATGTAGCCCAGGCAAAGAAATGTGCCTAAGTTCTACTAAAAAAAAAAAAAAATTAAATGCATTTAACTATTCAACACCTTAGAGGTTTTGTTTGGTTTTTTTTATTTTTTTTTTTTTTTAAGGAAGCAATTTACTGTTAGGATGTGTCTTGGATCCTTTGGGGCTGTACAGGGAGGAGCAGTGGAGAGGGAGGAGGGATCAAGATCCTGGTGAGGAATGTAATCAAGATACATCTGAAAGCCTGAAAAAATCAGCAGCCACATAAAACTGTTGGCATTTGGCTCTATCACACAACTAACCCTTTCTTCAGAACTGGAAAGATTTGTAATTCCTGATGCTGGTAGTTCCTGTAAGTGAGAATTTGCGCATTCATACATGTTTAGTACATTCATACCTTGTACAAATGGAGTTTAACCATTTCTGAAATATAGATAGCTAATAAAATAACAAAGTTAAAAACATTATTCAAAAGAACACCTCGTTTTATGAGGCAGAATTTTTTCTTAGACTTCCAGCACTGTTTGCCACAAGGTGTCACTGTAACATGCTATAAACTAGGACCTTCATAGGAAAAAAGAGCACTGAACTGTCTCCTTCCTTCTTTATGTTCCTTCTAACACATTGTCCAAACAAATACTAGCAGTCACCTGTACCTTTGGATTTTTCACTTAGATTTCAAGAATTCTTCAGGAAGAGAATATATATGGGCTTTAGAAACTGAATTTTAAAAGGAGAATTGTAAATTCTCTAAATGATGGAGTATGGGCTATTTTTAAGGGCATCTCTTCCATAAAACTGCATCCTGGCACACACCTAGGGATCCAAACTCTGTGAGAGACCATTTATAAACCTTGATCCTTTATACTATAGATCTACTTACAGAATATAATTTCTTCCATCCCAAAGTCCATTACAGGGAGAGGATCTGCAAGGGAGAAGACTGAATGGGGAGAAAAATAGCAGTGTCGTAACTAACACTGAAAAGCAGTCTCTCTTAAAATTCCATACCTGAACAGTATATATCAGAGAACTTTGCTAACTGGATTCATCTTTCAAACCCCTTTGAGAGCAAAGAAATATATACAGGCAAAAGATCAGCTCTTATAATAATGAACCGGGACTATCATATCATGAGGAGAAAAACACATATTATTACTGCCAGCAAAGCAAATGACATCTTCTTTATACCTGGAATTATCATGATCATTAAAGACAAATCTTTCCTGTATGTGAGCATTCACGTGATTGTGCATACGTACACATGAATGGTATCATATAAGCAGAGTAACGATCTAAGACAGAGTTTTAGGGATCCTATACACTCACAACAGAAGACTGAAATCTTCATCTCAAGGTGGGTTGACAGCCTGCTGTACTATACACCCCAGTGCACAGACACAAGGTTCTACCTCTACAGCCAGGGGGATCAGTTGAAAAGCATCTCCCAGGCTACCAAAGGTTACAGCCCAGCACATTAACGAATGCCATCTTCGGGTTATTTTCACACTCCAGAGAGAAAGCTGTCAAATTTCAGGGCAGCTCCCAGCTGACCCAGCCCAGGAGCCATGCCATCATCCCTGCCCCAGTGACAGCAACCTCCACCAAAAAGGCAGGCCAAGCAGCTTAAGGTAATACCCACTCCAGCAATTTAATTTTAATCTGCTCCTGCATGCGAGTCAGGCATCTAAAATCTCATAGAACTAAATACTTGACCACACACTACCATTTGAACACATCTATAAGTAGTTTTACAAAACCACTGCACACAACAGGAATTGGAAGGACCACAACAACAGAAAAGGGGATGGCTGAGGAGGCAAGGAGGGGGACACCCAAAGACTCCAAAGGTCTAATCAGGACTGCCTGTATTCAGTTATGTAACACTACAAATTCCTTTGAATTTAGACCACATTCATGAGTCCTTGATGTCCCCCTCTTGATGGAGGGGAAAGTTGGGAGAGGTGAGAAAGGAGAGACTGTCAATCTCACAGAGCAGAGAAATGAAAAGGAAAATCTCATCTTATACTTATCAGTTTCTAACCCCTTTGTCTTGTGGGGGTATCCTTGAAAAGATATGCTGATGTGAAGCACTCACTAGTGGTGACAGATTTTCACTCTTTTCCAAACATCACAGATTATTCTCGTTTTCCCTCCAGCAATGGCCCCTCATTAGCTTTTGAATTTCTCAGTGAAGTAAGTGAACAAGGACCCTAAGGACAAAAAGCTTCCCTCTCCTGCCCCTGCCTCCCTCCCCTTTTATTTGTTAGTACAACTGCTAAGGCAGCTGTTTGTCTGGCAATAGCAGCAGCGGTCGGTCAGGGAGGGGTTATGTTAACTGCCACACCTGTCAACTTGATTCAATAACAGAACAGCTAAATAATAAAAAAGGAAGTTTTCATTTCCCCTCACCTGCTTTTCTGTTCTTCATTCTCCTTCCTCCCCCTCCAACTCCCTGTGCTCTCCCTGGCCCTCTGACCTTACCACTGCCTTCCTTCCCTCTTGTCACTGTGAGCCTCCTGCCTTTCCAGAGCTGCTCTTACACCTGGAAAATTCTTCTTGTCTACCAGGGGCCTTCCTTGTTACCCTTTGAATCCTTCTTTAAAACCTTCACCTTCTGGCAGAGGAATTACTTTCATCTTTCATTAATAATCTCTTCAACATTTCTTGACTCCTCTGTTATTTTCAGATTTATAGCCTGGTCTTGCAAACGTTTACAGAGAAGTAACCATTCAGTTAAATTGAGAACATTCTGTTAGAATTTTGGAGGGCTGGATTGTTCATTGGGAAGCTTTTTGAAATGGGAATATATCCCACTCTGTAAAACACAATGTTCATTTATGGTTTTATGTACATTTTGATAATAAACATTTGTGGCCTCAGAGGAGCAGTGGAACCTGCACACGGATAACTTCTGCTTTTAACTTTTATTCCCTAACTCAAGGTGTGGAACATGTTCTCACAGATTTTTTTAAAGGCCATAAGCAAACTTAATGTTGACAGTATGACTTTGTGCCCAGAATCATATGAGAGGACAAGTAGAAGCTATACCTTTGATCTTGGTGGCCTTCATTGTTTTGTGTTTCAGTACTGATTTTTATTTCAGGAATCTCAAGCATCTGGACTGCCTGAATATGTAAAGATTGTAGAAGTTGGGCCAAGGGATGGATTACAAAATGAAAAGGTAATTTTTCTCTTGGTTTTTGGGTTTTTTTGTGTGTTTTGACATGGACAGTTGTGTCATTTTCATTGTGTAAAACACGTACATCCTGCTATTTGTGTTTCTTCCATTTTGTACTATAAATACATTTATTTCTTTTCATATTACTAACTGTTTTGCATATTAGAAGTATATTAGTATTTAGCCAGATATTATATCATATAATTGCTTTCTATACTTGGTTAACTAGCCTTTCTGTTACTCAAATGACATCTCTTTTTCTGGAATTGGTCTTGTCAGTCAATAACATCATTGATAAATGCCGTGAAACACTGGTTATCTTCATAATACATGTCTGTGCTACTATAGTAGGAATAGTACAATAGCTTTCATCATACTTCCTGCTGAACAGCATGGGAAAAAAATAAATAAATTACTTTTTGGATAGTATTAGTTGCCTGAAGGGTGGTAAGGAAGCACGGAAGAAGATTGGAAGAGACTATAAAATAGGCTATGTGTATCAGAAGAGCCATCTTTCCACCAACGTGAAGATGAGCTTACATATGTTGTTACTGATCTCAAAAGTGGTAGTAGTAGTAATAGAATGGAATTATTCTTCCTGAGCTGTGGAGCTTGTTTTTGCCCCTTTTTTTCTTGTTGGACTATTCTGTCTTACAGTTTCCTTTATCGCTTTTTTCTAGGTTGATATTTGGTTACTAACAATTAGTGAGGCCAGATCTATAACCATTTGACACAGAAGTGGTTCCTCATTCTTTTGTGGTGGACAAAAAAAAGAGTAGGATCACGTGTACTGCCTAGCACTTCACTTACGCAGTAGCTTCCTACTGGCAGGAAACAACATAGTTATGGTATAATGCATGGTGATAGCTCATTATATAAAACAAAAAATATTGATTATAGGCTGAGAACATTTCACTTACAAAAGTTTTTACCACTTGAAGTACTTTACTATAGTCTGTCTCCATGTCCATAGGTGATAGTTCCAACTGATATCAAAATTGAATTAATCAACCGGCTTTCCAAAACGGGCCTGCCAGCAATAGAAGTGACCAGTTTCGTTTCATCCAAATGGGTGCCTCAGGTATGTAAAATCATCACCATTCAGAACTATCCCTATTTAAATGCCATTCCATGCAATGGAGTTTTCCAGTAATATAGCCTGTATAATTATTCAAGAAAATGGGACAGATATAATGGTGTTTATTTTTAAAATGGGATGCTGTTGTCACAGCTCTCAAGTTTTGCGCTTTCATTCAGGTCAGCTGAAGTTGGGCTAATGACTGAAAAGTAGTCAAAACTGAAGAAAAGCCAGTAAGCTGGGCAGAAAGCTGGTTAAATCCCTACCTCATCAGCAAACAAGAGCAGGTTGCTCCAGAAAGGAAGGGGAGCTGGAAGCCAAGCATGATAACAAGGGAAGCAGAGGTTGTAGCCTTTTTGACCAAAGGGCAGTCCAATGGTCTATGAGAGCAGAGCAGGTCTGGTGAGGGTGACCAGGGCAGGCAAGAGTACACATATTCAGGTGAGTCCACAGTCATGTGGCAGGTCCCAGAAGTCAAGTCTGGGAGATATAGTCAGGATTCAGTCAGTAAGGTACATACATGGCCCTGCATGGGCTTGGACACTGCTGTGCAGCTGGCACGATTTTTCGGGCAAGGAGGAACCATGAGAGTGTCTCAGCTTGTGAAATTTTGATGAATCGTAATATTTTGCTCATTATTTTTCAAAAATTCATTTTTACATTTGGTATACTTCATCAGAAATCCAAGCCTTTCTGAAGTCAGCACCAAAACTACATTGGCATTAAGAGTGCCAGGTTTGCATTTGAGATTTAACCCTGCAAATTCAGCCTTAGTCCTGATGTACGCTAGGTAGCTCCTGTTTGTTCAAACTTATTTATTCCCTGCAAGTAAGGAAATAAGTCATTACTTTTCTGTATCATTTAAACTAACTTTCAAGAAATTATGGGCTTGTTTACACAGAAGCATTTGAGTACTTATGTTTAGTAGGACTAAAGTTATTTACAAAGCAAAACATAAAATAATTATTTGGGAAAATACTTTTTAACATTGTTTGTTGCACATCTTCTGTCCCAATGTACATAAAGTTTGTCTTCTTTAAACTGAGAATGCATCCTGGGCCTGGACTGCATTCCAGGCTTTCCTTTGAGAAGAAAATGCTTCGATCATACTTTTTCTTATTCATGAGTTAGCAGAGCAAACTGGTTGCACAGGACCCTGAGGGCCTCCTTTGATTTATTTCAGCCTTCTGAAATAAATCTGATCACCAGGGAAGGGCCTAGAGGAAGGGTAATAGGAAAGAGGAAGAGAAGAGCCACAATGCAGAATTTCTTTGGTGTCAGTGCCTGGGCAATGATGCTGTGCCAATTAAAAGTGGCTAGACTTAAGTTTTTCCAAGTGCCATCCAACTTTATCAATTACAACAACAGAGAATAATCTAAGTTTTTTAAACAGTAGAAGGAAAATTCTGAAGCAAAGGTGGATTTCTTCCTTTCTTATTTAATTACTTCCTTTTCCTGTGAGCCATTAGGAGTACCAAATTTAGCACAGGTTGTCAGTTTTGGAAAGAATCAACAATCTCTTCTTATCTTAAAATCGTTTGTGAATACTTTATTTTAATGGCTTAATTTGTGTTTAAAATGTCTTTTTATTTAAAAGATAAGATTGTGTTGCTTTGATAGGGATTGCAGTCTTGACTGCCTTTACTTGTTTTTTTTTTCTTTTCATAGGTCATGGGAATAGAATTCATGGTTATGTTTAGATCACTCATTCACTTATTTCTTTTTTTAGTATTTTAAAGGTCTTTTATGGTTTCCCATCCACTGTTTTTTTTGGCAGAGTTTTTTACTGAAAAAAAACTAAAAAGAAAAAGTTCCGCAGTAGCTAGGTGCCATATAAAACAGGATCCCACACCTATAACCTAAATGGCCAAAAATTATAAATACCTACCATTAAAAAGCTTATTTTTAAAGAAATTTGGAAAAGAAATATTTTATTACAATTTAAAATCTTAGAACGTGCAATATGTGTTAAAATGGGATTTTACTTACAGGAAAAATAGTCATGGGATAAATGTAATACATAAAATATTATTTGGACCTGTCAGCTTTATACTAGTTGAAATTATACTAGTTGTTATTTTAGTTTTCTTTTATATTTTAAGACAGGCTATAATTTTAAAGTGTGGAATTAGTTCCAACATTTGCCATTTAATTAATTATTTACTTTCAAACATTATTCCTTGCCCTGGGAAATGTAGATGCTATTTATATTGAATTAAGGAGTGAGAAATTATTCTTAACAAACCAAGGTTTTTGAAGAACAAATGATTTTTTGGTGAGGTTATCAGATATGTGAGGTGGGGACACTGATATTGTTTATACAGATGCAATTACAAAAAGTTGTTTTGTACCATCATGTTTGCTGATGAGAAATGAGTTGTGTCTGGCCATAAGACACTTGTCATCCTTTATTTCCACTTCCTTGTTGACTATTGTTTGCCTGGAAGATTTGCTTTGATGAGAGATGTTTAAAAAAATATTGAAAATACGCTATTGGTTTATTAAAACTCAAAATCTGTAAGACATGAAATATGAGGGATACTTTTGATTAACTGTATTGTTTACAGGTATGCACACCATTAACAAATAAACACATTTTTCCTCCACTTCTTTCAAGAAAAATGTGCTTGTCTAAATAATCTGCAGTTTATTACATGAATAAGTCTTTATTCATCTTCTTGATTAGTAGATGGAGTATGTTTAATCTTGAGTGAAAAAATGTAAGAATATCTTAGAAAAGGCAGAATTTCTTTTGTGAAAGACTAAGGAAAACAAGTGCTCGAATGATGTTTGCCTTTGCTGTAATAAAGTTTTTCTTCTTTTGAAAGAAAATTCAAAGTATATTAAAATGTTACACTGCAGAGAACTGGATTTTGTTATATTTTTAAGGATAGACTTGTGATTAGTCTTTTCAAATAGGCGGATTACAGTGTTGAGTAATTCAGTAATTCACAATGCTTAAGATTGTGAAGTTACATTTATCAGAGTGCTGAAGTTTTCAAGATTTGGATGGTTTTAATGTGTCAGTTATTTTGTCAATTCCACCTATTCAGTCCACTGAGGTAATTTTACAGTTGCAATTATAGTTGATGATGAATCCGATCACAAGTCTATCAATTTATGATGCAAATTATGTTTTTACACATACACACAAAAAGAAACACTGAGAAGTCTTAGCCCCAGTTCTATATTCATGTAGAAGTGAAAAGCTTGCGACTCAGGTACTCAAAAGTTAAGAAATGCAAAAGAGGAGCACTTGCAGTTTAACCCCTTTGTTGTTACACATCTAATGAAGGCCCATTTCTGCGTAGCTGTATAAAATCAGGAAAGAACTGCTGATCAGCACAAATTATTTATATATTTTAGATGGCAGATCACAGCGAAGTAATGAGGGGCATTGAGCGGCACCCTGGAGTCCAGTATCCTGTTCTGACACCTAATCTGCAAGGTTTTCATTCTGCTGTAAGTACCTTCATAGAAACTATCCACAATTACCTCTTTCAGACAGTTTCAGTTCAGTATGATAATGTCATATAACCTGTCCTGTTAGAACTAAGCTACAGTTCTTTTAGTTAAAAATCTCTCAGTTTTCATTGTGAAAAACGGGCAAATTCACAGAGTGATGTTAAGATCTAGAGATTGGTATTTCAGTGGAACTGTTGATCAAACTGTCTTTGCAATTTCCTATAAATGATGTGCTTGTATGTCAAGAGCAAGACAGTTCTTCTGTTGGCCCTAGAAAAGTTTCTGAAGAGTTTCTTATTGGAAAATAGTGAAGGAGGATGAGGAAAGAGTCAATTAAATGAAATGAGCTGCCTTTCAGTTTCTGTACTGCATATGAGATCTCTGTTAAAACAGAATCCTGTATATAGATAGGTGAGTTAACTATCAATAGTCAGAGTTATAGTGCCACGATTTTGTCTGCAATGGTAGCTTGTATGAGTTGAATTAAGTCTGCTGTATCTCTGTGCTGCATGTAGTGATATAAGGAAAGGAAAACAATGCAAAAATAGTTGTAAGTGATTGCTGAGTTCTTTGTTGCTGCTATTTTTTTTTTCTTTCTATTTGAAAGGGTATTTATTCCTGTAAGGGTTGCTGAAGCTTAGACATTATCCTGTAGAAGCAGAGAGTAAAGGGAAAAGCTCATTTATTTCATAGAACAAGGGTATTATTCTCATTGGAGAGTGAGAATTAATTATTTTTTCTCTTAAGCTTAATTGTTTTCTTGTATTATTTGGCTTTCAGTATACTAGTTAGCCTCACATTAGTTGATTTACTGAGTACTGAGGTACTGAACTCAAGCTAATTGCCCCCTCAGTAAAGTCACCACATTTACACATTTTCTAGACTGGTATTTGCTGTAAGACTATTTCTCAGCAGACTCTCCCATACTCATTTTCCAAATTATCCATATCGACTATGACACCAAGGCCACTGGAGCCCTTGATCCTGGAGTTGGCTCTGACAAGGAAATCCCTGTTGGTTATTGGTGCTGCTGTAGACACAAAGCTTTCCTGAGCATGAGAATGACTTCCTGGCGTTCATGAGGAACAGGCTTTGTACAGAGGATGGATATTTCAGAGTTGTTATATGATCTTTTCCTTTTCTGAAAAATTAATAGAAGTATCAATCACTCTTATTTGCTTAGTTGGTTCATATGGTTGCCTACATTTTAATACCTTTATCATTTATCACTTTAAAAAATATGTTTACCTAATTGCTAAGAAGAGGAAGGAAATATGCCATAGTGAATGAAGTCAAAATTTGATTCAATCTGTTTGTATGCAAAAGATCTTAAAAAAATGTGAATGTCACTTATATTTTAGATACAGATGATATAACATACTTTAAAATTCTAGAACATCATGCAGAAGTAAATGCTTAACCTAATCTCTTAATATAGTCTTATGATTCTGTTTTATTGAAATGTATTTTTCAGATTGCAGCAGGAGCTACAGAAGTCTCAGTATTTGGTGCAGCATCTGAATCTTTTAGCAAAATGAATATTAATTGTTCAATCGAAGAAAGCATAGAAAAATTTGAAGAAGTTGTTAAATCTGCAAGGAATATGAATATTCCAGTGCGTGGGTAAATATAAAGATTCTTATGTAATACACAGTTATTGGAATCATATTCCCAAATATCACAGTACATTTAGAAGACTTTTGGAATTTTACATTGTATTTAATGATATAAAACACAGGGCTTCTCTTCCTTCATGAAAAACAGCGTGGAAAAAATAATCCGAAGGTAAAACTTAAACGGAGATTTCATATGAATATTCAGTGCAACTAAGGTGACTTTTTTTTCTGGAGATAAAACAATTAAAAAAAAATTAGCAATCAGAGTCTGCCATTTATGATCTTGATTTATGATCCCATATTTAACTGCTACTTAAGAAGCTGCTTTTAGTGACAGATAAAATAAATGGCATTTTTGTATCCCAATTCCATGCAAAATTCTTTAAATGCTGAGACAGTGTGTCAAGAGGCTTTGTGTCAAGTGGATCTTTCTGTGATGTGCATCTTTATGCTTTATATCTGGACCTGTATTTTAAGTGTCACATAGACAAGTAGGGGCTGAAACTGACAGTTCCAGAAACTGAAATTTGGGAGTTTCTGTTGAATGACCTCAAGCCCAGCAGTTCAGAAACAAAAGGACGGGGGGTTTTATAACTCATCAGTTGATGTATTTGGAATTGGTGTTCATAGTTTGACCGGGTGTTATTTAATTTCAAGGAGAAGATTTTTTTTCAAGTTTTATTTAGTTGCGTGTCTTGTAGTTACTGAAAATAATTACATATTGTTTACACCTGTTGTTAACATGATGCAAATCTGAGTGAGACCTCTTGACAAGTCTGAGCTTATCATCCTAAATCTGCTTGTAGTTAATAGAGAGACACAGGCAGCCTTCAGGCTGTGATTTATCATATGTGCTTTCTGAAGTACCTGCCTTAGGGTAAGACAGATGACTCTTAGGGTGATCCATCGTCTTGGCTGCAAAGGAGCTTGGGTCCTATCTCATGTTAGTCATCCTATAGATGGTCTATCTAAGGCATAGGGTGTAGATGATTATCTTTGAATTCAGAAGTTAGAACAGATGAATCCCATCCTACCTGTGTGCAGGCTAAGGATTAGCACCTTGTAATTTACGTAAATTACAATAGATATAAGTGTCTTAATAGGCTTTGTGGTGCAAGGTAACACAAAATGAGCCTGTCATCTGCACGGACGAAGATTTGTACTCTGCACTGAGAATCAAAGTTTGGGTTTTAATCACCTTTTTAGAGATTGGCTACTTTTAAAGAACCATGGGCAAAACCTGCAGCAGTTACTTAAGCAAGCTCTCATGATTATAAATTTTGGCTTCTAATATAAATTTTGTAGGCTAAATATTTTGCTTGAATTACAGAGGTAATAAAAATATTAATATACAAAAATTATATTTCTATCAATTTCAATACCAAGATTGTTTCCTTTCTAAAACACTGTTATTGTTTAAAGTGTTATTTATTTGCAGGAAATGGATAATTTAATGCCTTGCCCTAACTCCTGATTTGTGTAGTTGAAAAATACTTCCAAAAATAATTTTAAAGGGTTTAAATTTTATTTCCTATTTTTACTGGCAATTTAGAATTTATATAGTGAGCGTAAATCATTGGCAATCCTTGAATCTTATGAAAAATGCACTCAATCAGTTGAAACTAAACTTTAAGCTTTTGCATGTCTTACTGTTGCTACAGCTGCGCTAACATTGACTCGATCATCATCTTAAAAACCTGGGTTGTCAGCTGTCACATATCAAATCTGTATCACAGTACACAGTTTCCTAAATGTTTACTAAATTAGTTCAAATGTTTATGAAGAATTGAAATCTTGCGGATGGTCTTAGAAGTTCAGAGTATTTATTAACATCATAAAGGGGATTTTATTTTTATTTTTTTGTACATTCATAAAAACTTTACAGTAACATCTGGGATGTGTTCTTGTGAAGATACTGAGCCAAATCAGTTATAAACTATGTGGTCAGCTAATTAGTACTACGCATATTTTGCATGTGAAATGATGCAAAGTACTGCTGGTTTTAGAGTGGCATCTTTTAATGCATTATTCAGGTACTAAAAAATTGGCCAGGGCTGATGAAAAACTATGGCAAATAGTAATTGCAAGTAGTCACTTGAACTGTGTTTTAATTTAAATGCATTTTTAAATTAAGTGTACTTATGAGGAAAATGTTAAATAAATTCTGATTAAACTAGATTCTTCCAAGTTAGTCATAGAATCATAGAAGTTAATGTATTCCAAAATTTAAAAAGACACAGAAATAAATTGCAATTAGTTCAATAGGAGAACTGTAAGGAAGTAGGGACTGGTTTTTCCCCCTTTTCAACAACTGGTACTTCAGTACCTTCTTTGTGTCCTTTGACAGGGAAATGTCAGACTATCTCCCTCGGAAACATTCAGTTCTGTATAGGGTTGGCTTAGTCCTGATAAAAATTAACTGCTGATATAAGAGCTGAAATGTTGAAATTTTTTTTTCTTTCCTACTAAAAAACAGGTCTGCATGACCAGCAATTAAAAGCTGATTTTATGTCCTAGTCCTGAAAAATTTTCATGTGCCTAGCCTTTTTGAGGCCATTTGGACTATTTGCATGTGTAAATGTGAATGTGTATGCAAAAGTTTAGAGGTCTAGTGTTAGAAAAACAGATGGAAATGTTTCCTGTAAAATAACTCTAGAAGCATTTCCTTACAAAGCTGCTGCTTCATAAATTAAAGCATATGTAATCACACATTAATTCTAAACTGGTGTATGCAGTTCCTTTGTTTATAGTCCTGTGTCTTTTAAGAGTGAGCAGTTTAGTGGAGTTCACAATAAATAAAAGCATATTGAAATGTATCAATACTTGACTTACATCTGTGTTTGTATAGAATTCAAAAATTGGTTGATACATAGCAATATTTTTTGTCATGATAGGAAGATAGCAAACAAAAGATTATATGCAATATTGTTATTATTGCCTTTTGTATTATGTTATAATAAAAGTTACAGGTTACAACATGCATAGGTCCTTGTTGATTATAGGAAATATTGTTTTACTTTGATGCTAATATGCAAGGTAAGACACAAAATAGTGGAAACTTAAAGAGAAAGAATTCATTTTAGTTATATTTTTCTCATGCTGGTGATATTTGGATTTATTTTGAAAAAAAATACATGTGGAAGAACACAACCATTTTATTTATTAATATTTATTTTATTTGTATACTTTATAACAAGCAATTCTTGAAACTAATAATGACATCTGTTTTGTTTATAAAGAAACATCCTGATTATCTGATACTTCTGGTGATCAAGACAATCTGATCTTTATCATTCACTTCATCAATGCTCTTTTTTTTCTTTTGTTAATCTTGAATACCCTAATTCAGGATATTTGGGTGGCCTTACAATACTGTATTTTATATACCTAATTAGAAGTACCATGAGAGAAACTCCAGCAATTCAGTTCTGCACAAATCAGTACAGTTTAAAGCTGCATAAGTTTTACAAATACAGATGGAAACTTTGAACTCATATTTTCTGGTATTCTGGAATATTTAGGACTGGAATCCATATGGTTTTTTACGTTGCTGTAAAACTCCATTTTTAGACTACATTGTGTAGTTTAGCATAGTCACAATTGTACTGATAACAGGGTGATTTAGACCATTGTCACTTCTTTAGATGTAAAACCAATTTAACACCCTCATCTCACCGTGAGTCTATATTTGAGATCATGGGAACAACAAAATGTAGACGAATATTTAATAAGCTTAGAAGCAACACATTTTGGTGAAGAAGTTTGAGAAGCTGGAGGTTTCTGGGGTGTGGGGACTTGGTACATTTCTCTGTACTGGGGACAGGTTAAGAACATCTACTTTTGGATGTAGGAGCCTTTGTACTAACTGTCATACTGGATTATTGCACTGTTTAAGAGGAGATATATTTTTTTTAGGAATGACTTTATACCACATTTTACTATTTTTTTTTTGCATGCCTGCAGATAGAAAATATTATTAGGCCAGAGGAGCTACTTTTTTTTTTTTTTTATATATTTTTAAATTTTTTTTAAAGCGATACCGAATGTAAAGATAAATATATGGCCTGGGACACTGAAAGGAAATGAAGACAACCTTTAGTGTAGCTGATCAGGGAGAAA
>JAOXNG010000021.1:95673194-95693913 GCA_028566535.1 Scolopax minor
GGATTTCACTTTGAATAGCATATATATTACTTGTAACTGGGCACTAAATACATGGAGAGGTTGTTTGGTTTTTTTTTTAAATCAAATGTGGAAAAAAAAATCTGGCTTTATTTACACATTTTGGGCTTGGCTTGGAGATCCTGTTTCTGGAAGAATCTCCTTTCTCTCCTCTCTTCTTTGTATTTCCCCTCTCCTTACAGTAAAGATTGCCTGTTTTTAACAAATGGCTTCCTTTGCAGAGAGACAGAATATATCAACCTTAATATTATGAATTCGCCAAATGATAGGCATATACATTTTAGCACGAACATCCAATAAAAATAAATACATCTGCAGTGAACATGGTAAATTATATGCGAACTTACACTATAATAATAAACAGGAAACAGCAGCATCTGAGTCTGCAACTGGCTTCTCAGGAGGCTTCGTGCTTCCAGCTGTGGTAGCAGCTGTGGATCTGGCTCTGGAACTCTTGCTGAAACAAGCTGACAAAGGGCTGATTACAACATGGAGTTCAGTTTCTGCTTGGATTCATTTTCCTTTTAGCACACTTCAGTTATGAAAAGTTTGCTCATTTACTCGGTTTGTGGTTTTTTGTATCCTGCACTTCACAGTCGTCGGGCTGGTGTGGTGATTATCACCATTCCTAGTGACCTTGATCGTGGGGACCTTCTACTGTCTGTACCATTTGTGGAACATTGCGATTTGGTTTTGGCTTACTGGAAGAAATTGAAAACTCTCTTCCTTTTCCTTCTCCCTCCCCATCCCCAGAGGCTGTTCAGCATTTTTGTCCAAAATATTACACTGGAAAGTTGTTGGGGTTTATTTTTTTAATTGTTCTTGTATGCACAGAAGACAATGTAGGAGAAAACCATGATACTCACTGCAGAGAAATCTGTAGAAAAGGCAAGATACTAAGTAAACTCTGCCATGTGAAATAATTAGAGGACTTGGTTTTATCACTTTTTATTTGAAGGGAGGAATTCTGATTTCACAGAGCTTGAGTGAGCAGAACAGCCTTTACCCGTGTGTTCCTAAAGCAGCTGTATAGACAACCTCCACTGATTGCAGGTCCTTCTGTCCACCTCTGCTGCATGGGCTCTTTTCTTGCTTGCATGCTAAAGACATAGTTAAGCTACTGAAGCTTCTGGCCTTGATTCAGCAAAGATTTAAGCACATATTTAGAATTAAACACTTCCATTGCAGTGTCTGCTTTGTAAACTCCCAGATATTTGCTTCGGCTCTTATACTGTGAAGTGTCCCTGGTGAATATCCTGAGACCAAGACAGTCTTTTTCATTACAAAGTCTTTTTTTCTTTCATTCCTGCCATCTTTTTAGACAACAGCTGTATTCTTCAACTTAATTGAATCCCCAAATTAAATCCCAGTTGTCCCCGTAACTCATTGCTCAAACTCTTCCCTCTTTTTCCCTCTGCTGCTTTTCTTCATGTAGGATTTTGCTTTTTCTCCTAAGGAGGAATACATTATGCTCTTCCTTCTGTCACTCTCTTCTCCCTCCCCTAATCTTTTCTCTTTCTCCTCCACTGTCAGAGCAGCAGGAGTTTCTTATCTACTTTCCATCTGTATCCCTTCCACTTGCCTCAGTGACCCCATGTTGCGTTCTTCCTCTTATTTCTCCCCTCCCTGATTCTGTTTCTTAACCTCTCACTGTCCTCTGGTTCTTTTCCACCACAATAAAAGCAAGCATTTGCCTCTAAACAATTGCACTTTGACCCTACTTGGTTCTTCATATCATATCTCATCGCCTATCTCTTCTTCATTCCTAAGCTCGTTGAAGGCGCTGTTTATAATTACTGTCTGGAGACCCTCTTCTGTGATTCCCTCCTGTAACTCCTACGCTTTGGCTTCTGTTCCTTGCTTGCAACTGCAACAGCTCTCACCAAACTCCCTGATGACAATATCTCAGAAACAGTAGTCTGTCCTCATTCTTCTTGCCTTGTCAGTAGTGTGTGCTGCGGTTGACTAGACTCTTCATGAAATTTGTGTCTTTTGCTGCTCTTTGTGCCTCTCTTGTTCATTTTCTTCTTTCTAAGTGGTTCTTCAGCACATTCTCCAAGGTTGTCTCCAATTTCTGAAGGCTTGTGGGTGGAGGTGTTGGAGCTCTGCTGGATTCTCTTGTGCTTTTAATGCATTATGGGTTATTTCATACAGAAAAAAGAAAATGTAACAACCAACGTGTCTGTAGATAATGGATCTACCTTCCTATTGAAACCTGTTTCTTCTCACTTATTGCATTTGTGTGGTTCCCAATTAATTGGAAAGCATCCCATCTGGTGCTGCCTTAAGTCTATGTGTCTTGACAAATGCTCAGACCAGACAATTGATTATCTTCCCTCCTTGAAGACATGCCTCTTTCCTCCTGTCCCATGCAAGGCTCTCCGTACCCCTGCTGCTGCACTCGCTCCTCGACGGCATCTTTTTCTACAAATGACTCAAATTGTGTCTCTTATTTCCGATATAGCAAGACCTGTCAAGTGGAATTCATATTTTATGTCCCCTTTTAAAAATATTTATCCTGATATATGTTTTTGGACTGCATTTTACTCTTTTACAGCCTCACTTTAAGCTTTCTTTGTCATTGCCACTAACCACGTCCCATTTCTATTGCTCTTGTCCTTTCTCCATGGAATCTCAGTGGATATTTTTATATTGACAGTACTAGGAAATGTAATGTTACCACCATATCTCTGCTTTATATGCCAATTTATTAAATCAAAATATTAGATAAAATTCTGCCAAACTTATCCTTGATGAACTCTACTGAAACCTAGTTCTTTCATTCTCCACAGGACTCTGTTCTCCCTCTGGTAGGAAGTTCTTTACCTGTCAAATTCTTTCAGTAATCCTTATTTTCTCCAGTTTAATATTGAATATCAGCTGCCCAGATAGATTACCTCCGTCATATTTTCCTTGTTTAAAATGTCAGTCTCGTGACTGACGGTGTAAGCGCGCAGAGAGTTCATAATCTCAAACAGATTTGTACATTGTAGTAGGCAGATTCCTCAGGTCACCACATACTTTCATACCCCAGCAGGCCCAGCTGAATTATGTGAGCTCAGGCCAGTTTCTGCTCGCTGGTGTGAACCACAGGGAGTATTCCCTTGTTCTCTAGATACCTTTTGGCCTGCTTTTACTTTTGTTTGCCCTACTCCATTCCAGATGTCATTTTATCACTACCAAATGCACGTCTTCTTGATCTAAATGTAGCCGTTAGGAACATGTAAAAACATATAATTAAAGAGAATGTGCATATATGTACTGCATGTTTTGCATTGACTTTGTATTTAGTACTGATCTTGCTCACTTCAGAATAAGTGATGTTGCAAAATAATTTCAGTAAAAGTCTGTGTATTCACTAGCTCTAGGCAGGGTAGTGTTCTATGAAAAACGGTCTTTTGGGTCTGAAATTTTTCATGCTTGGTTTCATTTGAAAAGCTGTGCAAGCATTAAAAAAAATTAAGGAAAATATCCTGAATTGGTTTTGAGTTCTGTGTCACTGAAAAGCAGGGAAGTCTTTAGCTGTTAACAGTAGCTACTTTTTTATCTTTAAGGTAAGATAAGAAAATTTAGAATTTTGAAGCTTAAACAGTGACATCTAAATCGGGGGTGATATTTAATGAAGTCTGTGGCCAAGTTTCAAAAACGTGGTTTTCATAATGACGTACAGATAATTGAAATCATGCCTAGTAGGCATCTAGACTAAAATTATGAGGATGTAATGGACCCAACCATTTTTGTGGAAACAAAATTAATTTTCATTTCTTTGTCAGGGCTAATCAAGTACTTTTTAGGTTCAAGGTTTGCCTCATTCTTATTGCTACTTCTAGTGTGCCAACACTGTACCTTCATGTAAGGGATGGAATATGTTATCCACATTAAAATGTTGACATTTTTTCCCCAATTTGTTTTTGCCTGTTACTCATCCTAATTTCACATTCTATCAATCAGTTTCTCCTTCAACTGAAAAGAAACAATACATCCTTTACCCTGCGGACCCTGACTGCATACAAACTGGCATCTGTTCAATCCCGTTTGCATTATACAGTGTATGATTTTACATTACATCCTTCAGTGTTGAGGGAAAAGGAATGATGGGGGATTAATGAAGGCTGTTGTTCTTCTATTAAGCAGTTGAGCAACCTCCCACTGGGACTGGGGCTCTGCCTGCCTCTGGATCTGTTGTAAATCCCTCTACAGCCACACTTATTTTGATTTTGAATGGCTGTTTCTGGTTAGTTTAATCCTATTCTTAATCAATTTAAGGTAAACAATTAGAAGTTTAATTGGAATTCCGTGGCTCTTAATTGTCATTAAAAAAAAGGAAATTTGAACCAAATTCTATGCAAAACCAGCTTTAAGACTGAACAATGGGAGGCTTGGTTGTGACTTTCAATTTTTGTGCTTTGTGGAGCTGATAGCTGCTGGGAGACACAGCCTGGATTCTCAGTTTCTTCATGTCCCAAGGCATACCTAAAGTACAGCTTGTGATGGAGCTATAATTCTTCTGGGGCAGAAGAGGGGGAGGTAGAGGGGAAAAGCTATCCCATTCAGCACAATCCAATGACTTATGAGATGGTGGGATTGTTACAAGTTGCTTTCTACGATCTGGGTAGCTGGTACAAGGATGAAAGTGCTGTCTTCCTCTGACTACCTTGTGTGGGTCAGGCAAGGCAAAACTTGACCTAGCTCTTATAACTTCAGGAAGAAAAAACAAGAAAATTTGAAGTGTCCTGCAGTAACCTTAGCTTGGGTGCTTTGTCAGTCCTTTACAACTTGGGACATACTTTGAGCATAAATAGCATGATGAATCTCTGCTCTGTCACTTAAAAGGAAAACTCATAAAATGGCTATTTTAATCTGATGTAATCTTATCTTTTTATTCAAACATTTACTCCACATTGACTGTCTTAAAATATTCAAAATTATATTTCACATTTATTTTTTGTGTTACATGGATGGATACAGATACACATATATAAACCAGAAGTATCTTTGTTTTGTCTTTTTATTGTAGGTACGTGTCATGTGCACTGGGATGCCCATACGAAGGAAACATCATACCAGCTAAAGTGGCAGAAGTAAGAGTGAACTTTTGGCTTCTCTTTTTAGTGAATCAAAACTACATTTAAAAATGTCTATAAGTAATGTTCTCTGCTTAATCCTAATAAGATTTTTAATGGACAAAAATTAAGGAGAACAAACACAATATGTAGCTAATGCTAAAACTGGGTGCATAATCTCACTCAACCACATACAATCAAATCTAAGGAAAATAGTATGTTTGATTGTTTGCCATCATGAGGAAAAATATTATGTGCCATTTCCTCAAAACAAAAGGTAAGGACATGCTTAACAAAATAGACTCAAGAGCATATGTCAGTGGCCCATGTGGTATGAGATGATTTCCAGCACAACCTCTTGCAGAGGATATCTGCTTTTAAATCCATTTTATGCTGGCATAAGCATACTCTGCTGTCAGTGGGTAGAGTCACTGCTACAACACCGTGCTTCCTGTGAGTGTCCCCTGATTGACTCTGGAACCAAAACTCATCCCCAACATGATTTCCTATGAAGTAACTTGCTCTACTGCTGTGGTGGAATAAGCTGCACCTTCCCTCCCCAGACTCTTTTCCTATTTAGTATGAAGGAGAAGAAGGATGATATCTTAGTCCAGCCTTTTTTTCCAGTAGAGAAAGATACCGGAGATACACAAATGTTAAATTTTGCAGGAAGGCAAAGAGGGCACGGAAGCTGAAATGGACAATAGAGAAGAAAGTGGACAGTATTCAAGAGGCACAAATGAGAAGATGTTGGCCTTCCTCCTGGAGAAAGACTTGTCATCTTTGTTACACTTAATCACCTACTTTTGGTGATCTAGCAGAATCTCCAAACCACTTTGTTTTTTTTCCTTTGTAGCACTAGCAGCTAGTCAACATTTGTCTGATATATTGTGTTCTTCGTGTGTGGCTTTCAGGTCCTGTTGTCCTGCATCTTCTAGTACACATTCCAGATGGAACTTGTGATAATACTTCTCCCACAGCAGCCACATAAACTCACTCTCTTTGAAAAAAAAAAAAAAGCTAAATTGGAAGGTACTCAGTGTTTCTAAACTAAACTAATTGGGTTTAATATGAAGTGAAAGTTAGAAGTGACACAGCTTTAGTTGGAGCGGTGATGACAGATTCAAGTGTGCTGTTGGTAAATTGCTTACTGCAATCTCATGTTCCCCAACAGGCTTCTTTCCGTGTGTTGCTTGTTTTTTAACTACTCTCCCTGCACAGAAGAGCTCCTTTTCAGTTTGCCAGTGGGAGTGCTACTTAATGTTCCAAACCTGTAAATTTTTACTTCCCACAGATATTTTATTGTCTCTCTTCATCCTACTAAGTGTCTTCTTGGGTACCTGTGCACCATCATGTATGTGTTTAAAAATAAAAGATGCCACGTTAAAGTTATTGAGGCCCAGATTCAGCAAGCCCCAATGTTTGGATTAGCTGTTAATGGATTTTACATGAACACATGCACCCATCTTTTGCTGAATCAGAATTATCAAAATTACTGGCCATGTTGCTAAAGCTTTTCAGAGAGCTACAACTCTGGTTGTCTTTCTTGGGATGGGAGTGTGTGACTCCCTTAGCTGTGCACTGCAATCAGCTGCTATGTCTGAAAGGTTTAGACTTGTTTCTTCTGCAGTCAATGACAGTGACAATTTATGGGTTTTTTTAAGCCAAAGATTTTTTAACTGAAGGGAAACCAATTAGGAGAGGTTTTTTTTACCAAACAACATGCATTTCTAGCTTCCTAGGTACATAGCTGCTTCACACATAGTTACCTAATGAGTGCAAACTTCAGGTGCTTTCAGCCTTATAGAATCTATCTGGTATATCCATATGGTTCTTTATTAAAAAACTCCAACCATATCTATGAAAATAAACTGCATAGTCTTTTTTTATCACTCTGCTTTTTCTTGGAGTCGTCGTTTAACCATTTATCATCCTGTGGGTTGCGAATTTCAGCCTTGGGCAAATGAGGCTTGAAACTTGTTGGAAGCACCATGTGACATCCTCAAAGCCAGTTGTGTTGTCCATTGTCTTTGTCATATACGTGACTGTTTCTGTCTTTCTGCTTACTTTTTTCTCTCCTCAGCTTCCTTTTAACCTAAAGCAGTGAATTTGAATTCATTTAAGTATTATAAGCTGAGCAGGCTACAGAAAATGTGCCTGCTTCCCTGACAGCACAAGGACTACAGTGTGGTTTTATGTTGTTATTTGCTTAACATCATCTGTAACTCGATTATGACCTTTTGTATTCAGTTTAAGGGTATAGTTTTAGATATTATTTCCAGCACTAGGGTTGTTCACATGCCAAAGGGGTTGCGGTGTTGGGTCACCAGCTCCTGTTTTGATCAATGCCTGGTGTCAGGGCAGTGGTCCCAAGGGGAGTACCACAGGACTCATGCATAGTAAAACTGCTCAGTGGTGCACAACACAACCCTGTTCACTCAACAAAACTACAAGTTCATAATCACTGAGAAAACAGTGTGTTCTCCCCCACCTTCCTCCCAAAAATCCACATTGGAAACGGACAAAACTATAACTAATGGGCTGCCTCCTACTATGGTAGGATAGAAAATCCAATATGAAAACCTCCCATTCTGCTTCCAAGCATGCACATTCTTTTTGACGTTAAATATACATCTCTTCTGAAAGGTCAGTTTAAGGTTAGATCATGACAAGGCAGTGATGATGCTCAGCTTGTGAGCAGAGTTTCCCCCTCTCTTCTTTCATCCTTCAGAACTTCCATTTTCAGAAGCTGAAAGACCTAAGGACCGAGCATGGGAAAGAAGTGAGTTTTAGCAGTTTATATAGTTTCCTTGTCATCTCTAAAATGCTCATCTAGAAAAACTTTGAATCTTGAATGAAAAAGAACATGAGAAAAAAAAACGCAGTCTGCGTCTTTTACCCTGATCTTAAACAAAAACTCAATTTTGAGGATTAACTAATCAACAGTTAACTGCAGGTGATATTTTTTTTGTTCTTACAACAGTAGTCCAGTTAAAACACCTGCCCTGTGTTGATGAGGTAAAAATATGCTGCAAGATAGAATCTTTTGTGCAATCTGGTGAATGTCCCTTTTGTAAAGCTTATATTGAATTTATGCTGATGCGAACCAGGGGCTCTTGGACTTTAAAGCACAAAGAGTTTGCAATAGTTATAGCGCTTCCAGGCTTTAAGCAAAACAATTCAGACTACTTGAAGTTCTTTTTCAGCTGTTCTTTGAATTAAGTGAATTAATCCAGCACTTCCGAGACTGCTGGTGCAGCACTTTGTCAGCTTCCTCAGACACATTCACAGCAATCCCTCTGATGAAGTCCTGGAATTGCTTTAACAGCAGAGAGCAATGCAACTGAAGATGTCTTGGAAAAGGGTCGTATTTTTTCATTTCTAAACAGTTAATTTCCAGATTGGGATTCTGTTCCAGTGGAGTGGCCTTTCGGGATTGCTGATACAGAATGGGGAATGCTAAAGGGGACAAACACACTCAGCAACTAACAATAAGGTGAAACCTTTTCCAAATAAATTCAACAAAACTAAGATGGAAAGGTTCTACATCCGATTTCTAAAGCAGTAGATTTGGTGCAAACATAATTTTGTTCTTTGGAGTGTATTTCTCTCTCCATACAAACATTATGAAGCCAGACCTCAAATCTCTTACTCATACAAAGAACTCCTCAAAGATGTAATTCCAGAAACATTTAGGGCTCTACTTATATAAGTAAGAACTATTTGTTTAAGGTTTTGTTTGATACTAAGAAAAATTCTAAAGACTAGAATGTCAATTAAGTTACAGTTTTGATTTGTTAGTATTTTAATGTTGATTTCATGAAAAGCAAGCAAAACTAGTATTAACTAGATGATAAAATTTCAGTTTTCATTGATGTTTTCAGTACCAAGAGAAAGCAAAATCAGCTTTCTTGTTAATTATATATTGTCTTAGTTCAGCCCTGTGCTTGGCCCCGTGTAATAAGGAAACAAAAGGGCAGGTCTTTACCCTGCAAAACTTGTAAACTGAAAAGTACACAGAGAAAACCAAACAGCTGGGAAATCCCCAGAGACATGAATATGTTGGGAAAGGGCTTGACAGAAACTTAATTCATAGTGTAAAATCTTGCTTATTTGGATTCTGTAGGAGAGTCAAAAAGCAAGTTTTTGATGGATTTGGCTTGTTTGATTTTTCCATGTACAGAATCAGAACTATAAATTTAAAATAAGAGGATCTATGGGACGTTCTTCTTGGGTGACAAGATTCAAGAATGAATAGTGGCTTTCTGATACATAGGTCCACCTCGGTGGGTCAAACCTTGATACCTGTACAGAAGTGTGTCCTTTTTAATGTGTGATCTTGATCCTATTTTATATTCTTTCTTCTTGATTCTTTCATGTTTCTCTGTTTCTAATCAGGTGTCTAAGCGGCTGTACGGTATGGGCTGTTATGAAATCTCTCTGGGGGACACAATTGGTGTGGGGACTCCTGGAAGTATGAAAAGAATGTTGGAAGCTGTTATGAAGGAAATTCCTCTGAGTGCTCTTGCTGTTCACTGTCATGACACGTATGGCCAGGCATTAGCCAATATCCTCACAGCCATACAGGTAACTCAGGTTCTCATTTTATAGATATGATAGCAATAGTCTTAGTTTAATCCAAATGCACAATTTAAAGAAAAATTCAGCCTTAAAAAAATTATTAGACAAGGAAAGAGGCACTCAGTAAACTTTCAGAAGGTATTGCTCACACATTGGATTGTCTGCAGGTATTACTGCTGGTGCTTTTCCAAAAAAAAATGTCACTTCTTATCTACTCATTACCTTCAATTACATGCAAAGACATGAAGAAACAGTGGTAATTATTATATTTCAATGTGTTTGTATAAATGAGGGAGATAAAATATAATTTTTTGATGCCTTAGATTCCACTTTTCTTGGGAACAAGAATGTCCCAATGGACAACAATGTAAGTTCATTGTTCACTGAACTAAAATTTCTCTTTTACAGAGGTATCTAAATATAAAATAGAATAATGCATAATTATATCTTGATTTCAGATGGATACATCTGCATGCAGCTATGTACACAGAGTGGTCTAGATAAGTTTATCTCTGTTAAATATGCAGTCAATAAGCTTTTTTTGGTTTCTCAGTTATACCTTCCAAACAAGATTAGCAACAACTTTATATCCTATTAAATCTTCTTTCAAATAGTGGCTAATAATCAGAAATAGTGAATTTCCATAAAAGATGCTTTTCTTTTTGTGTTCATATTTTTTTAAGAATAGGACACAGTACAAGAAACAGACTAGAAGTTCTAATGTAGCTTTTGTAAAGATATAAACTTGAAAAATACCTTAATATATATGTGCATTCTTAAGGGGGCTTATTTTTACTAAATGTTACAGGATCAAAAGCTGTTTACAAATCTTAATCCTTTATTGTTCTATTTTATACTTTATGGCATCTTCTGCTTCCTTGCAATTCACGCAGGCGTTTTTAAGGTCAACTTTCTTTGTCCTGACTTATTTTGGCAGAGCTCTTATTGTGTTGTTTAGAAATAACAGCAGTGTGTTAACAGTATTAATGATACAAGCAACATGAAGGAAGCAGGAAATGTTTCATTATGTGAATCTCTGCAGGTATTTGATTGAAAACCGAGTGGCAAAACCTGGTCCAAAAAGCTCTAGCTTTTACTCACAGTATTCTCTTTGACCTTTACACGTTTTAACTGTTGAAAATATGTGCGTATGTACCATGGGATAAATAAATTGCTAATTTCACAGTTAGCTTCAGTTGCAGATGTAACAGCTAAAAGCATGAAAACCCCTGAGCATGGGAGGAGTTCAGCCTGAAAATACTTGAAACATTTTTTTTTCAAGTCCTTCCTTAAAATGATGGCTGTCATGGTGCCTACTAAACACTGAATGATGGCTATGCTTTGGTAACCCCAGTATTTGTTATAAGTTTCTTTCAGGTTTAGCTCCTGCTCCTATCTTTTTATTAACTCCTGAAATCAGCTGTGTAAGAGTTAAAGGGGGAAAAAAGCTCTTAGGTACCTAATGTGCAGTTCAGGCTAATTAACATGTAAATTTAAGAGAGCAATAGACCTGAAAAAAATAGAAATCCCTATGCGGCCTTCTCATATTTTTGGAAAGCCAGGGGTGCCTGAGCCCCACCAGAAGACTTCTGCTCCAGTGCATGTCTAAAGTTGCGGTGTTCTTTTGACTGAGTTGAACTTGTCATAGATTTTGCCAAAAGTCCCTGATGAAGCAGACATCACCCAGTCTTTCGGACTGGCTTTGTGCAAGCAGCTCCTTGCCTCGCTCCAGAGGTAGGTCCTTGGGCTCTTGGATCCTCAAAAGCACGTCACATCTCATCTCTGGGCAAAGAAACCAGGCAGTTAGTGATGAATGTTAACTAAGCAACACTCTTTCTAAAACAGGACAGCTTTTACCAGTCAGCCGTGGTGGTGAAGTGCCAAAGGCGGTGGGTCAGAGCCTTTGGTCGCTTGTCTGGTAACAGTCTGGTCAGGCTTGGCTGTGCTCTCCTCTCTGCCAAAGGTAGATGTATGGCAAAGGACTGGAGTCAAGCCTCTTGTCTTCAGCTCTGCCCTTGGTTTCACAGACTGGACTCTCCACAGACACAACTGCTTACCCTTCCTCCTTTATGGGTCTGCGCGACCGACACGATATTTCATCAGGAGTGAAACGGGTTTGAGGGGTTATAGAAATAACGGGCTGCAGTTATTGTTTGAGAACGATTTTCAAGAAGGTTCGGCAGGCAAATTACACTCTTCTACATTGCAGACTTCAACCTCAGACTGAGTACTATTGTACTGTATATTGTATTTCCTAAGAATTAATGAATGACAGCTGGAAAGCCACAAATCACTCCGCACTAATTCATGCATTGCTTCGATGGGAGATCTCCTAGGAGTGGAAAGAGGTGCTGGTGATTCAGTAAGTGATTTTTTATACAGATCACATTGTTCCGTGCAGGGTTATACTACCCAGAATATTTTCTTTTGTTTGGGGCTGATCCAAAGTCATCTAGAACTGACAGGCCGTATCTGTATAAGAAATTAGCAGGGAAGTAGTCTTGTAATTTTAGTATTCAGTTTTATGTGTGTTGTTTTAGCAAAAGGATAGGTAGTGAAAGATGGAAGAGAGATTAGCCAACTTTTAAAGGATAAGTAATTTTTTAAGTTGTTGAAGTGAATAATATAGGTAGAAAGCACTGCCCAGACAAAGGAAATTCACTTTCTTTTACAAAGAGAATCTCTGTAAAAATGTGAGGAACATGAAGTGGTGTTTCAGAACAAAATAGTAAACATTTGAAGTGGAAACGTGACTGGCTTGTGGTTAAATGGTTTAATATAAAAATATCAGAGCATGCAATTTAACAAAGAGACAAATTCAGAAGTTGGGAAGTGATGTGGTGATCTAGTTAGAGGTTGCGGTATTTTAAG
Organism: Scolopax minor; assembly: GCA_028566535.1. Classification (NCBI taxonomy): domain Eukaryota; kingdom Metazoa; phylum Chordata; class Aves; order Charadriiformes; family Scolopacidae; genus Scolopax; species Scolopax minor. The sequence goes on from JAOXNG010000021.1 coordinate 95,685,728, forward strand.
TAAAATTACATATGTGGGTTAGCTAATGTGACAAACACAAAATGTAGCTAAAAGAAGTAGTAAAACATTTATAGGAAATTGTTACAGACCTCCAAGGAAGGGTAAAAAGATGGGTCAGGAAACTTCTGTGCTGGAGAGGCCCCAAGAAGGTAGACCACTGATCTGGAAAGATTTGGGTTACCTTGACAATTGACTCCCATAGCGTGTACAGAATGGGTAAGAAAGGGGAAGTTTTTTTAATGGAAGTGATACAGAACTCTTTTCTTGCAAAGCTTGTGTAGTTGCCAGAAATAGCTTTGTCTGTTTTCACAGCACATATCCGAATATGAGAAAGAATATGCTATGAGGCAAAGAGGAGTTTTGGCTGGTAGTGATACCCCAATGAATGAAACAATCACATGGTAATCCCATAGAACTTCATCAAATTCAAATCACTATCATAAGTCATTAATATGAACCGATCCTTGCCCTACTGGGATCAAATCCTAACTTAGAGAAAACAGGCATAAAATTCTAATGATTTACAGGGAGCAAGGATTTTTACCACCTCATGTAATCATTTCCACCTTATTGGACACAATGAGATGAATGAGATGGATGATTTGCCAAATAAAATACCTTTTTATTAGTGTTTTCTTTTTCCAGAAAACAGGAATTTTGAAATAAAATCCACATTTTATAACAAAATGATCTTTGTTGCAAAATGCCGTATTAGAAGAGCCATGAGGACATGATATAAGTAAAACAGTAAAGCTAAAAACCATTTTTTCCCTGGTTTTCTAAGTATAAAACAGTAATCAAAAAATCCACAGCATGGATAACAAAACAAAGATTTTAAGAGATACCAAAATGCAGGATTGACTCAAAGCATTGTTAATTCAGGCATGCACATATATTTATGTGCTCATACAAATGATCACCATTTTGGAGGATCAAAAGTTAGGACTGCTTTTTGTTTGCCTACAATCTAGGTTTAAACAACACCTGAATTCCTTCACTTTCTCCCCGTAAAACAGAGAACAAAGTATATGCACATAGCTTCAATAAAGATTTACATTTTTCTGTCCTGTCTCCCACCTTTATTTGCCATTTGCTCCTGTACATTATGTTTATGATTGGTAGTTAACAGCTTCTTCCTAATGAGCATTGGTAGGACTGTAAGTTTGCTTACTCACCTACATCTCTCAACTCCTGTCTAGCTCATTAGCAACCTAAAATTGAACGTTCAAGATGGTGGCAAGAAAGAAAAAAAATAAAGGCACCTTATCATTCTTTATTTGTAAGAAATGCTTTCTTTTTAATGCCCTACAAAGCACAGCCATTCAGAGCTATAGTGTAGCAGAATAAATTGACTCTTCTTTTATAAAGTAGAAAAGACAGATCAACAACCATGAAAAAGTGTGAGCCTTGCACATACTTGCACTTGCACATATGAGCTTTCTAGCTGAGGAAGGCAGTCTAGCTATATTTTTATGTTGCTACACAAATCAAAAAAACCCTGGTTTTGGGGAGTTACATGGTAATTGAGGAAATGAACTTGGATGTAGCAGGCTGACAAAGTTCTTGCTTGAATAATACATTAAATACCACAAGGATTTTGTTTTGTTATCAACAGTGTGCTGGGGTACCTACTGCCTGGCAATGAAATTACTTACATCTAAACTAATTGTTAACAGTCGTAATAGTTTAGTGAAAATTTGGACACGGTACTATAGACAGGGTTTTTTTTAAGCCAATAAGGAGGTATTATATAAAAATAATGAGCTGCAGGAGGCAGGAATCATATTATATTGTCTTGTCTTTTCTTGATTTGCATATCGCTTTTATTCAGTTTTTTTATTTGTAAAGCAGGAATAAGGCTCATCTCTTTTAGGTTGTGAAATGCTAAAAGAAATCTACAGAGGAAGAACATCAGACAAGTAAGAATTATTTTTTTTGAAGTCTAGATTTTAAATTTATTTTTGAAATCGAAGTTTAGAAACTGAATAGATTTAAAGTTTGGTATAGAATGTAATTTTGAGATTAAGAAAGCTAAGATATATGAGTAGGCAAGTGATCAAAATACATACATGCCCAATCAAGTTATGTGAGTTCTGTAACACTCCATTTCCTTTCCCCTACACAACCTGGCAATTTGGAGAGTTTATGTAGCACGATGTGGGAAAGACTTGATGTATGAAGCATGCACATATTTTGGGAACTTGAAAAAATGTTAATATTTTTGCATTCCTATTTTGAGAGACACTTAGAAATGGAAAGGTTTCAGCAAACCTCAGAAGTTCACTTTCCTTTCCTGTTTGTACAAAGATCTGCTAGGAAACTGCAGAAGATTTAACAGAGATCTCCAGAAACAAATTGCAAGGTTCAGAGAGGGTAACATTAGAAAACAACTTGTCTGAGAATATCTGTACAGGATTCAGGAAGGGCTGGTCATGCTTCAGTATTTCTCTGGAATTCTTTGATGTAGCCACTGCCAAAGAAGACAAAGGATATACAGTGGCCATCATATGCTTTGATTTTTCAGAAAACACTTTTACAGTGTTCTCCACTGGAAGTGAATATTAAGGCGTGGAGGCATGTAATAAGTGGAAAGTTGGCTAAATGGCAGGAAACAAATGGAGTTATGAAATGGAATTTCTTCAAGCTGGAAAGCACCCATCAGCAGGGCTGTTGGAAGTATTGGCCTTTGGGTCCCAGGTTTTCCTGCTTAAAGAAATGATTTGCGATGCCTTAATGTTCATGTTAAGGACAATTGTTCTAACTTGTAGAAATTGAGCTTTTCAAATTTTACATTTCCATTGTGAGAAACAGAACAGCTAGCACAACTTGTAGGTGTAAATTTGTGTTATATTCTAAAACCTGCAAAAGAAAAAGTTTGGGACCAAAAGTAAGAGTACAGAAATACACATTATTTTTGGTAAAGCAAGAGTTTGTTTATTACAATATGCCTGTCCTTCTAAATAAGGTTCTTCCTAGAGCTTTCAGCTTTTGGATTTCTCTAGGAACTAATTTCTATGTCTAAAAGGGTAACCAATACTTTTGAATTATTTGTCAGCAAACTGTAAGAGCTATTAGTAATAATTTTTTAGAAAACATCAGTTTGCTTTATTCCCTCCCCCATTTCCTTTTATTCCCTTTTCTTCATAGAAACAATGTAGCACTTAGGTAAAATTAGCAATAAAAAAAAATCAGATGTTTGAGCTGAAAGAGTATGTGATATTAGGAAAGAAAAGAGTGAGTGGAATTGTTTAAAGTTGAAAGCTAAAAAGACAGAGGTGAATAACATTGTTTTTGAAAGCAGATAATTTAGATGAAAAATGGCAGGTGAATTGTGAAAAGATGCCAGACTGCAAGGTTTCTGTGAAGAAAGCTTAAAAGGAGGTGTGTGCTTAAGAAAGCTTAAAAGGAGGAAAGTAGAAAAACACTTCCATTTTGTCAAATAATATTGCTACTATGGGCAGTCAGCTACTTACCTTTTGTAAGTGAAAAAACATACTGCACAAATTAATAAATCAGACCTACATATGGGAAGAAAATGAAAACATAGGCATTCATACTGAAAATCTAAGAGATGTTTTCCAGTATTTTCTCTGTTCTTTTTTTTTTTCTTTTTGCCTTAAGTAAATAAAGTAAGCAAGTGAATAGGCAATACCACCCCTGCTCTTTTCTCAGATCACTACAAAAGAAGTAGCAACCCTACTTTTATTGCTCTCTGCTGCTTTTTGCAGGATGTGCAAAGTATGCAATTTCTGAGGAGCTGAAAGATTTTGATCTTTCTCCCTATGTCTCAGAAAAAATTGATAGCCTGATAGTTCACAAATGTTACACTACTACTAGAAAAAAAAATTAAATAATAGACTTGGTTTAAAGATTTTTTTTTTAACTTTTTAGGATAGCAAAGGGAATATATTTGTTATTGTATATTGAAATAGCAGCCAGAATTCCTGAGGCAAAGATGCTTTTGTGTGCATGTACCAATACATAGCCTGCATGTTTGTTGTGGTCTTTTGGTTTTTTATTTCAAATGAAATTTAGGATATTGTAAATGATTAACAAATAAGGGAAATCTACGCTTTTCTAGCTGCTTCTAATATGATGACTGCATTTCAGAAGCTTTCAACCCTAGTTACTGACCCAACAAACCTCAAGTCTAAGTCTGTTTCAGGATACTAATCAAACCAAGAGATCCTTCATCAGTTATAGATTGTTCTCGTCTCCAAATTCCCTCACTAGGGCTGACTTGGAGCAGTGCACACAACTTCCCTTTGGCTTACAGTCAAACCTCAACTGTCTTTTAAAACATTTTTAAACCTTGAATTTCTCATGCCCATCTACACATCTCTCTTTGTATCTCTGCAAGGTCATGTAGATTCATCACCCCAGGTCTAAATGGAATATGAATAGAGAAACCGCTGCAGCAGCTAGAGAAATAAAATCCCAAGTGGTTTTAGTTAGTTTTCTATCTTAAAGCCAAAGATAATTTATAGAATTAGTATTAATAGAGTATGAGAAGACAATTCTATCTTATTTCACCTTTGGCCAGCTAATAAGAGGCTTTCAAATTTGTGCTTGCAAACAAGGCTCACATAAAATAGCACAGAATATGATTTAGATACAAACCCAGCAGATTATAGGTGCATTTGAGGATAATATCCATAGAGACTGTTAGCATGTACATCCCCTCTCTTTTGTAATGCCTTTTTCCCATTCTTTGCCTCCATCAATGCTTAAGCAGAGTAAATATCCTACTGGCAGGTCACTAGCAAGAAGGGAGGATGATGAGAACAGATACTGTGCTCGTACATTCACCTAATCCCAATATTTACCCTGGCACTTATGTTAATTTTTTCCTCTCTCACTATTTTCCCAGTCACTGTTTGATAGTTGTAAGTCCACAAGGCCACAGCGATACTCTTTTTACAGACCACCTTTTATCATCTCAACTGTGTCTTGTTTAACTTGACTATTTAAATGGGTAAGAGTCAGCATCATCCAGTTCTGAAGTGGACTGGGCAGTGATCCAGCTCTTTCTGTTAGAGACAGACATTCATTTTTTTGGACTAGAAACAAATTACTTCCAAATGCTGGAAATGTAAGAAGGCTTTTCAGAAAAGGTTTTCAGGTGTTTATAGAACAAATTAGTATAAAATAGTTTTCAAAAGGCTAAGCCCAATTTAAAATAAATATTTAGTACTGTTAGGAGTTGTGAAAATATAGCACTAGAAAACTGAAGTCACTGATCTGTAGCATGCACAAAATATACGGTGAGGGCACAGTGGTGTCAGATTCCCCGTGCATATTTCTGTTGTGCCTCAACTGGACTGTGTGCATTAGAAAAAGTAGTATTTTGGTTTGTTTTGTTTTTAACGTGAGACTGCCTGGCTGTAGGTTTGATGAGATGACTGCCTGGAGCATAGAAATCAGAAATTGAACTGATAACTGTCGTTTTACAACAGTTTTTGATTCAATTCCTGAAAGCCAGAGTTTAGGTTATCAAGATGACTAGAAAATGAAGAGTTTTTGTTGGTCTGGAGGTTGATTTTGTGCCTCATGCAGCATCACATAGGCACTCTCTCATTCACAAAAAGAAAAGTTAGTTCTTCAGAACTGTTACCTGTGCCTTTTTGGTTTTATGGTGTCTTGCTTGTCTCTCACACACCTTCCAACTTGCACAACAAATAAAATGGCATCAAGGCCAGCTGATATGAAAACCTTGTGACCATAAAATCAAATTCTTACCCTCCGAAACAACGTCGGAGCACTTCCAGACTGACACCTATGATGGTCCTGGAATGGTGCTAGTTGCCAGACTGTGTCAGAAGTTGTTGGCTGGAATGCTACCTGGCCCAGGGTGGTGTGCCAGGGACTGTGGCAAGAGTCACACACAGTGGACAGTTGAGTTCAAGTCCTGGCTCCATTTAGTTTATAGGTCACAGAGTCATAGAATTATAGAATCACTTTGGTTGGAAAAGACCTTCAGGATCATCGAGTCCAACCATCTACCCTACTCTACAAAGTTCTCCCCTACACCAGATCCCCCAACATCTAAATGACTCTTAAACACGTCCAGGGCTGGTGCCTCAACCCCCTCCCTGGGCAGCCCATGCCAATGCCCCACCACTCTTTCTGTGAAAGATTCTTTCTTAATGTTCAGTCTAAACCTGCCCTGTTGGAGCTTGAAGCCATTCCCTCTGGTTCTGTCACTAATTACCTGTGAGAAGAGACCAGCACCAACCTCTCTACAGTGTCCTTTCAAGTTGTAGAGAGTGATGAGGTCTCCCCTCAGCCTCCTCTTCCTCAAACTGAGCATGTCACACCTCAATGTCTCTCTTGTATTGAGGTGCCCAGAGCTGGACACAACACTCCAGGTGTGGCCTCCCCAGTGCTGTGTACAGGAGGACAATTGCCTCCCTACTTCTGCTGGTCACACTATTTCTAATCCAAGCCAGGATGCCACTGGCTCTCGTGGCCACCTGGGCACACTGCTGGCTCATATTCAGCTGCTATTCTAGATGTTAGAGACATTTAGAATAGACTAAAAATAAAATAGTTGCTTAATCAAAACCATACCCTGTCAAGTGTGATCTGTAAGATTCTGAAAAGATTCAGGAAAGTATTAAGAAAAATGCTGATGTTTTCTTTTTAGAATATTGTTTAACCTTATTATACTATAAAGTATCCAAAGTCAAGTTGAAGATACTCAGTTATCATCAGGATACTCAGCTGAAGATACAGCACCGACAGCAGAATTTGAGAAGTGAGGGCCATCAATACCTTTGATTTTAGATTTTTTAGATAGAGTAGGCTCAGTTTCCCACTTAAGACTTTCTGTAAAACATACAAGAGAAGTAAACAGAGGGCTGGTAGCACAGCATGCAGCTGCTACACTGAATTCTCCCTGGCTCCCCTCCAAAGCCCTTGAGCATAGCACACATGCCAGTGAAAAACTTAGCCACACAAAAAGCCCGGGACCAGCCCTTGGCATACAGGGAGTGATTCTGTACTGCAAGTCAGAGGGAAACAGGGAGTGGAGTAAATCTGTGCTAGTAATTGATTTTTGGCCCAACTGATCAACCCAAGCAAGATATTTTTGAGAATCTGAGAATTTTTAAATAAAGTTCTCAACCCAAAGATCTCTGTTGATTGGTCTTCATTTCAGTACCTGTATAGCGCACCATTGTCTTCTAAGTTTTCAGATCCCCATCTGCCTTTTATATCTTCAATTACATGATTCTTGAGAAACTTTCGTAATAACTGAACGGTCTGCTGCCTGGTAACTTCAGGACCAAAGTTACTGTTGTTCCTTAATACTTCGTGGAGCCAGTCTACAGCTTCTGACGCAGTAAAACATCTCCCATGCTTTTTGAAATGCTGCCTGTGTTTCCTTAACGGCATGCCTGCTCGGAAGTATTTTGTAACTTCATTCCACTGCATGGGAAACAAACCAGCACAGAATGTGAGATCAAAGCCTGAAGCCCATCACTGTAATTAGCAATTAAAACTGTAATATATCAATAAGTGCATAAATGAAATCACATTAATACTAACAGATATTGATAGTTATACTAAATAATGTAGAAGCGTTAACATAGTAAATTTGAACTTCAGATTAAAAATAAACAAACATTTCATTTCGTTTTTATCTCATTCTTCTACAAATGAAAACAAGGGCAGTTTCACGTTTAAACATCACCAGTTGTATTGCCCCTGCCTGCACATGCCCAGCATTCACAACTCAGTTTCCTGAGGCGCTGATAAACCACAACCTTCAAGTTTGCAGCCGCTCTCAAACCTGAGAGGAATCCAGCTGTCAGAGGACTTAAACATCAGTTTTAATTTTTGAAGCGTTTTCTTCCTTTCCCATTTACTCGCACAAAATAAGGTGACATGCTATAATTAGCAGGCTCCTCTGACCGAGCTGCCTACAGATTTTCACGGCGCTGCCACCGCCGCAGCCCCGTTCCCGGGGAGGGCCTCAGGGTGCCTTAAATTGCGTGACAGCGGCCGCGTGGGACAGACACCCCCACCTCCCACCACCCGGCTTTCCACTGTGGCCACGGGAGAAATTTACCTCAGCAAAAGGGTTACGATTAGTTTGTGCTTAACCCGTGAGGGAGAGGGCCCGGGCTGAGGGAGAGGGCCCGGGCTGAGGGAGAGGGCCCGGGCTGAGGGAGAGGGCCCGGGCT
>JAOXNG010000021.1:95716409-95731247 GCA_028566535.1 Scolopax minor
TGTCGCTGTGCCATGGGTGTGCATCACTCCCTGCCCCGGGTTCAGCACAGAATAAAGCAGTTGAGACTTCATCCATCCCTTCGAAAACACGGCAAGGACTGTGGGGGGTGTGATGGTGCTACTGCTCTCTCTGACCTTCTAAATCTTTATGTTTTTTAGCCCCGATCACTGTCCCCCACTGAGTACGTTACTGCCACTTCACCCTCAAGCAGCTCTCTGGCTGTGGATTGCTCACATCCAGGTGTTTGACTTTTGTGAGCAGGTGTTGCTATTGCTATGTAATTCTAAATATATATCTAGGTTGAAATGCAAGAAAAATCAACAGACTGCAGAATATCATGATCAAGCTGCTGGAATGTAGGGACACCTGTCTCTTTGTCTGTTGTGCTGATTGTCCTCTGTAAATGCTGAAAAGGGGACAGTGTGGGATAGAAGTAGTTATTGACTGCCCTCTCTGAGTCATATTGGAGACAAATGAGATCTACCATCATACTTACTTCTGTGGCTTTGGAGACTTTCTCCTGTAGCTCACGTATCAAAGTCACTGCAGAGATCTCTCAGAACAATGTGGAGATCATCTTCTGCCAGGGCCATGGAGTACATAAACTGGAGTTCCCAGGGCAGCCTTTGGTCTATGTCCTGGTCTGGGCTTGGGAAGGTTCAACAGCTGATCAATGACATGTTGCTGGAATTGGTAGTTTTTCTCATGTTGCTGGCATTAGAAAGTCAAATACCAGCTTCTTTAGCTGCTCAAGATACTACATTATTCTAAAGGTGTGCTTTTTTGGAGGAGAAGTTGTTCAGTTCTATTAGTCATAGGCATAATTGTTCTTCAGTGCCTTTTGTGAGACAGCAATGACATGGATCCTCTACACGGGCAGTCCTAATGTCTTCCAACAGCAGCTTGCTTTGTCGTTCAGACTTTTATGTTTTAGGGCGACTTGGCTCTGGACCACAACTTTAATATTTCATTTTCATGTACAACCAGAGTTTATGGAAATAAGAAGTGAATATTCTGGTCTTATGAATAAATCCAGAGAGACTTTGGCTAATTTTCCTTTCTTAATAGCGTCATTTCGGTTCATAAAACTTTTATTATTGCTATAAGGAGTCACAAAATGAAGACTGCAAGTCTGTGAGGTAAAGTCCCTATGTTTGGGATCAGTGCTGTTGCAATGTAACAATAATTTTCCAAAGAGTTAGTGTGAATGTATAAGAATTGCCTATTTTTTCACTGAATTATATTTAAGGTGTAGAATTACTGTTTAGTTACTATGATACCTGAAAATGAGGATTCTCTGCCACTGGATTTTTGTGTGATTTCTCGGACTGCCTGAAGTTCTCTCTATTGATTGTAAAATGCTTAGACAACTGACTCAACAGTCTGAGAATCGGTCTGGAGAACTGAAAGAAAGGCGCTTGCTTTCCAGTGCCTGACTTGATGATCGATGCTTTTCTTCTGTTGTGTTATATTTTTGAAGATTGTTTTTCTCCACGGTCCTGCTGTAACGTGGTGTTGATCTTCCTTGCTGCAATAACACAGCAGGCAGAAGGAACTGCAGCCAAAGTCAACTTCGTCCTTTGGAAATCGATGTTGAAGAGACGACACCTTTGTTACGGAATTGTCATGCACCCTCTTGGTTAAACGCATTGTGTGATTTTGCAAGACGTGGTGTTAAAGCTGAAATAAAATCCTCAGTGTTTATTGAAACTGATAAGCTCCTGTATCGTGCCAGATCTGGAAGCTCTGACTAACCAGCTCACACGTACAGCCGCGGTAAATACAAGCTGTCGCTCCCACACACACGCCCGTGTTGACTTTGTTACCTTGTAATCCATTTGGAGTGCATTTTCTCAGGATTACCTTTTTATCAGTTTCCCTCTATGCTTTTATAGCTTCTAAGTTACTAGGGAAACATTTCTGCCCTCCATTAACTAAACATTAAAGAGCTACAGTCAGGAATGGAGGCAGGAGTCGAAAAATTCAATGAGGCATTATCTAACTTAAGATGTTCCACCACGGAGGAGAACTCCATGCCCTCTAAATGATGTCCAAGACCCCCTACACGCTTCATGGGAGGCTGAATGACTTCAGTGTGTGGTCTGAAACATCAGCATGTTGACCAGGGAACTTTCTTGGACAAGTCAACAGTAAAATTCCCTACCCCATGCTACCGTTGAAGTGCCTCAACATGGGGTGCAGACAGTTGTCTTCACCACCTTGAATCCAAGTATTTTCCTTGGTGGAAAGACATCCACGCTAGCTTTTTTGAAAGAAGGGGATGGTGTTTGTGCTGCTTCCATCCATCTTTTGTGAAACTAGCTTGACAGGTGAGATGGCTGAGGAAAATCTTCCTTTTGAAAAATTCAAGAGTTATACTGTGGCAGGACAAAAGTGGGAACTTGCACTTTGCATTTTTGTAGCTTCAATACTGCAGAGGGAACAGCTCCTCCTATTTGTGTCAAAATTTTTTCACATTTAATTTGAAACAATCTTTAGATCAACTGCATAAACAATCCTAAAAGGAAAAACCTGGAACCCAGTATGCCCCCTTTCAGATGAGAGTGTTGTAAGGCTAAAATTTATGCTTTCTTCCCCTAGCCCAATCAGTCTCCATTCCATCACCCTGTGATGTCCTAGCTCCAGTGGAAGGAGGATGAACACCACGTCCATACCCACAGTGACCTATGGGCTGGGAATCTGAACTCACCAGTGAGAATTCTTCTCAGCTGGGAATTAGGTGCAGATGTCTCCACATCTAAAGATTTTCATGATGAGGCTGTCACAAAGATACTGCTGCTTCTTCCACCATGAAACCATTCATGAAGCAGCTAAAGTCTAATCAGGATTACCTGAATACAGACAATCCCAGCAGAAATTCCTTTATTTGATAATTAATGGCTAGATACAATTGACAAAATAGAGTGTCACTTAGAAATATGAGTCAAAAGAATACATGTATAATGGAGGAAATGCACTTACCCATTAAGCATTAAAGTCATTCCGTAATGAAAAGAGCCTGTAAAACTACAGAAACAACACAATACCCACTAAATATTTTGCTGTCTTCCAGAGTAACTCTCAGGCTTACCTTCTGCTTCAAATAGATTTTACATATTTGTGTGTGTGTCTAAGCACATATATGAGGAGAGATCCTAGCATCTAAATATAAGATAATAAGGAAAAAGTTTGTAAAACAGAAAGTTACAAGGGGTGTTTTTATGACTGAGGTTTAGTTAAATCAGAAGGTAAACGTATTTCTTCACATTTTGTGACACCGAGGGTTCCACGTTGCCTCATTGTTTTTTGAAGTCAGACTGAAAACCAACACAGGGTTCACTTCATTAGTATATTTCCTATATAAAGAAATGTTTTTATCCAACACTGGTGAGAACATATTCCCAGCGGTATTTTTGGTTTGAGCTTTTTCCTCTTTATGGTTTTAAGAAGAATAATATTAATATGCTACTGTCAAGGTACCTCCATGTTCAAAGGTAAACTAAATGCTGGAATTGCTGGACTGGTAAAGGAGATTGTTTTGATTAACATGCTTTCTACTTTCCTGTTTTATTTTTGTCCAGAGGCTGATTTTGTAATGAGACAGTGCTTGATTGCAAAGCAAGAATGAATTTTTGGTTTTATGCAGGTCTTAAAGTAAGAGGAAATGCAAGAGGTTGTTAAAAAGCTCTTATCTTTCCTCGGTAGAATTGCAGACCTAAGATTTTGATTGCACACTGAACCGTTTCACAGACGATGAAGCCAGAAGCAAGAGTCACACTGAAGAGGAGATTCCTTGCTCTTCTGATCACTCCAAGATTTTCCAGCCCTAGATCTGAATCAGACATGGTCAAAACTGGAACTGAATTCGGCGGAACCAGTATTTCATTCCTGATACTGCTTGTTGTGCAAGTTGCCTTTAGTGGGAATTCAGACAAAATTAAAATGATCCAAATTCAAAATAAAAGTAATTAATCAGATGCTGTTGTAACAAGACAATACACATGCTACTTGTGGTAACAGTCGTGTAAGTGATGTCGGCCTATTATCCTCTGCTGATACCAGATTGATAGAAAGATATATCACAGACAACCAATTGCTAGTAAGCAGACCTTTAATCTAGCAAAACAAATTCAGCTACGGGGAGAAATCCAGAACTTATAGCCAGAAATTGGGATCCAGAGTGGTGTGTTAGGGACCGTGACTCCCGGTACAGAGCATGGGGAGCATTAGGCACTTCAGGTCTTGCCTAGAGACAATGAATAGGAAACACAGATGATGAGAGGGGTGGGTGGTAACTTCTTTCTTGAGAAGCAGGCACTTCACATCAACCCCAGGCCAGTGCCTCTATCCACAGGGCATTTGGAAGACAGAATGCCTTCTAAAACTCCCGTATTCAAATTGGAAAGGCTCACTCATTTCTTTTTGAAGGAGGAGCAATAACCACTTTCAGCAACAACGTACTGGACTCAAAGCAATAGCACAGTCACTTCTAAATTCCTTTTCCTACTAAAAATGGTTGTAGTCCCGATCTCCTCCTACCCACCAGGTGCTCCACCAGCCTACCTTTGAGTGCTGCCTCGCAAATTTGGCTTTGGGTGCTTGGGAACCTGGTGTACAACACTACCACAGATGTCATTTTAACAGCTCTCTCAAATATTTCGGAGTGGATTTTTTTCCCTTTCTGCCAGATGAGTTCAGATCAGAAGGGTTGCTGCTGCTAGGCAGATTTGTGCTGATACAGCATTTACACCGTTGCCGTGTGCATCTAAAGATACAGGAAATGTGAGGCTGAGGGGACAGATCTGTGAATCTACACAAATGAGAGAGAGTAAATTCTATTTTTTTTTCCTACTGTGAAAGGTTTAATATGTGTTAATAAATATAAAAATCTTTTGCATGCTCGACTACAAAATTCCATAATTCTAATATATATTTTATTATCGCATATGTACAGCAGGCTGGCTTTCAAGAATAGCCTTAAAAAGCATAAGCAACTGAGCAGCTCATCTGTGACTTTTATAATGGACCATAAATGTTTCAGAAGAATGGTCTGGCGAGGGACTTCTTGTCTCATGTTTTATTCTGCAGGCTCTGAAAACAAAGAATGTGCATGTATTTAAGAATAAACTATACAGCTTTTGGTTTGAACTTTGGCTTAATTGAAATCAGTGGCAAACTTTCCTTCTTTTTATGATGAACACTGTGGTATAAAATAATTCCCCTCGCCATTATTAATGTACTGTTCTTTCTTCGTTCCTCTGTATCCTTTAAATCTGAGTTTTATTTATATGCTGATATTCCTGTAACTGCAAACCTGAAGAGAAAGCCTCTGTTCCCATATATCCTCCACTTGCCTTCTGCATTTTTCTGCATGATTCCTCTTTGATCTGCCTCTGAATTTAATAATGAAATTTGACTCAATATCCCTCCCACTATATATAGCTCCTGCTACATCATGTTCTGTTACCTCTCATCTGACAGTGTAATTCTTGAAATCTGGCCATTTAATTTGGTCCAAGAAAACGTATCATTTAAGAGAAGGCCGTGTTCACTTGACTAAGTGAATGCACGTTTCTGTTTTCTTACCAAGCGTTGGTCTATGGGAGGTTTCTCATACCGGGGGTGGTGGGGGGGAATGTTTACAGAATCCTATCAGCAAAAATGTCATTTGGCAAGAATATTAACTACAATAGCAGCATTCACAGTTTGGTTTCTAAATATGTTATAATGCTGAATATTCTCATTTCCTTTCCGCATTACCTCTGCCTGCTAGAGGGCTGGGAAGGTAGCCTCGCGGAATTTTTGAATTCAGATTTCACCTTCCCCTGCCACGGGACAGGAAATGAAACCTCCTGAAGCCTGGGATCTCGGCATGAATGGAGGGCATTGTAGATACACATCGTATTTCACTCCTCCCTGCTGACACCCACAATGTCAGTTCTTTCCATCGCTGGGGCACGCTGGACTGTTTTAAAAAGACAATTGCAGTGCCAACCTCTTAACTAAGTCAAAACGTTTTATTTTCTGCTTTTCTGATTGCCTAGAACCAATGATTAATATCCTTATCAAATTACCTGATCTTTAGGAGAGTCAACAGGACTATTCCTAGGATGAGAACTATGCAGGAGGAATAGGCAATAATGTAGACTGTTTCACCTAGAAGTAAAGAACAGAAAGCAGACATGAAACATTTGCATTTTCAATAAGAAAAATCAGATTTGAGATCTGAATTGGAATGCATGCTTAAATTAGCTATCAGTGCTGACATAAGTAATTAAAAGGAGGAAAAAGACCAAGATGGTATGCCAATGGTAGGCATAACTCTTCCTTTGCCAGTTGGTGCAAAATAATTTTCAGAGTCCTTTTAGTAAATACCAGCTCAAATAGCACTTCTTATGTGTAGCACTACCTTTTTCTCTACTCCAGGGGAACAGCTTGTTACACTGATTGGTGTATATACTCAGAGTATTCTCCCCCTTGATTTCAAGGTGTTAATTTTATTCTGTGTATCAGAGGAGACCTGGCTTTTACTTACCTGCTAGGCCTCTTTTCCTTTTTTGCATATTACTGCCACTGCAGTGTGCAGCAATACTTGATCTGGAATCAAATGAATGTAAAATGGGAACTAACACTGTGTTTCTGGGCCCTGTGCCCATGGAGTTTCCTCTTTCTCTTAGGCTTCTCACCAAAAAGTCACTTAGGCAGCTTATGTGCTAAAAATTCCAACTGTTGAAAACCTGGGAGTTGTTTCAACTTTTGTTTTGCAAATAAGGAGAAGCATATTTTTCCTGGAGGAACGAATCCACCAGTTTTGATCAAATATTCTGAAGGAAAAGTTTCAATTGAGAATGTAACGTAAGCCCTGAACCTGGGCTGGAGTGGTCCAGAGGTTAGATGATGTGACAAAAGGGCTCAAATCCAGAGCCACAAGCGTAAAGCATGAGACCTTTCTGTTGCTTCCCTGTTGTACAAATTCTGTCATGTTCAAAAATTAAATAAGATTTTATTTATTTAGGAACTCACATACAGAGAGTCTTAGCTGTTCCCCAGCTGCTCCACCTTACATCGTCAGGGAAACATTCGCCGAGGAAGAGAGGGGGTCCTGGCCCCATCAATGGGCCACCTACCTGGGCAGTGAGTTCTGGCCTCTGAATCAGTTATCATCCTGTGTTCTCTTCAATTTCATCGTTTGTGCATGTGCACAAATCCAAAATGGGACATTTCTGTATGCACTATGTTCATGGATCTAGTGAATAGTGTAATACGGACACTGGAGCAGCTCTGGGAAGAGAGAGTGAATAGGTCTTCTACAACAAGACAAGCAATGGGCAAGAGCTGAGCAGGGGGTTGGATCTGCCTGCTCTTTATTACAGGATGACACTCACTTTTTCTCAAAAATCTATTTTTTCTCAAAAAGTCAAGTTTTCCAGTAAAAGAAAAATGAAAGCAATGATTGAACCATCACAAGTTGCACAGAATGATACCACTTAATACCACTTAAGCTACTGAAAGGTATTTAATGTGGTGAATTTTTGAAGGAAGAGGGGCAAGGTCTATCTTAGTTTCAGCGCAGGACTTCTATTAAAAAAATAAATCAACAGTTGGTTCTCCTCCCATGTCAGAATATTTCGTTAAGATGATGAGTTTTAGGAAAAGAATAATTTTAAGGATTTTTTTCAGTTTCTGATTCTTAATTGTACACTCAGGTTTTTTTATAAAATTTCTCCGACTGCATGAGCAGTAGCAGGGACAAAAGTTTTCCACTTTTTTGAAGTGGAAAGTGGGGTTCATACATACTTAAGGCAAATAGAAGTTTTAAAAATACATCACTTACCACAAGACTAGGAAAATCATTAGGAGCAACAGTCACAGATGGTTAAAAATGGGCTAATACCATTTCACCAAAACATTGTAATATTTTTCTTTTAAAAGTTGGAAAAAGTGCTTCATTTTGATAAAACAAAACACTCTGAAATGATCAAATCAAATGAAAATGTTCTATTTTTTGTTAAAATCTTCTTAAATGCTATGTTTTTTAGTGACGTAATTGATGGTAAAAGGGATGTTGAGTATAAGATTTTCGGTTCTACAGGAAACTCAAGAAAGATGTTAATGATCAAATCATGCTAGAAGTCATATTTTTCCTCCTACCTTCTGAGAACTACACGAATTTGTAAGGCCAGGAGAGAGCACAGTTTTGTGGCTGGAGAGCTAATTCTTTTTTTTTATATATTCTTTGTGGTTTAACTATTTGAATGTGCTTATTCATCTTCCTTTAAAAATGTTTTTGGGGTGTGTGTTTCTCAAAAAGCACTCTGCTCTTCTTTAAAAATCATAAGGATATTTTATAGAACTTTTTACTATTAATCTAGGTTGGATGGGGCTTTGAGCAACCTGCTCTAGTGGGAGGTGTTGGAACTCAGTGATCTTTAAGGTCCCTTCGAACTCAAATGATTCTGTGATTTTATGATTCTAGGTGGCTAAAACACGAGATGTTTCCAGCTCGGTCCTGTAGAGATTAATTGATTCTCTAGTCTGTGGAGAGCAGCCACTTCCATTGCAAGGGGAAGGGCTGTGAGGCATTGGGAGTGCTCCTCTGTCCCATGGAGGTGGTCTGTAGTCATGAGAAGCTTGTGGACCTTCTCACCTCAGGGCAGGTCTACAGCAAGGCCACCACAGATGCCTGATGCATGTCTTGGCCTTCCTAGGATGGGCTGCAAACCTCAGGGACAGGGCGACTGGGGCTGCAGGTGCCACTGAAGCACTAGCTGGAGCTGTCTACACAGACACGTGGACATTTCCAGTGATGAAGTTCAGCAGAGGGTAGCTGTGGGCTCAGCAGCTGGAACAATTAGTGGGATTACACTCTTGTGTAAATCTACCTGCTTATGTATACATAGTGATACGGCTGTGAATATTCATCAAACAGATTAATTCCGGCTTGTGCTCAGAGGTTTCTTGGCTACCCACAGCTTGTCACAGGCTTTTTGCTACATTTATAAAACAATCAAATTGACAACGTTTCATACCTTACAAATTAAAGCCACTGGAGCTGAACTAATCTCAGTTCCCACAGCAGCTGGTATAATTATAGATAAACCCTGCCAATTACATGTTTATCTAGATTCTCTGCACAGCAAAACTCCTCAGTAGGAAATGTATGATAACTCTACAATTTGTGAAGAAATGAGATTAATTTCAAAAGTTTTGGGTCAAACCCAATGTTATTGTATCTCACAAGAACAGGATAAGAGTTCTGTATTTCTAGATGTCTCTTCCAGCCAAAAAATACTTTAGCTCCAAATCTCCACGCGGATGACAGTAACTGCTTATCTTCATACATGAATCATTTTTCAAATTAAAATGTGGGAAGCGATCTTTTAAATTATGTGAGTCTGTAAAATTATGTGAGTAATTTGCATAGGATGAAATCAAAACGGGGATGAACGCGCATAACTAAGTAAGCAATAACATTTTGGAAGTTTGGGGGAATTTTTGTTTGATTTATCCAGCTTTTGGATGTTGTTTCCAAAATGGCATAAAATCATGGCCCCATCTAGGCTTACAGCAAAAGTCTCATTCACTTTTTTTATGGTGAGGACTCTGCCCACGTCACATCTTGTTAACGGGGCTGCATCAGTCCCGTTGCTCTCCTGGGTATGTGAAGGAGTGTAAATCCTTATCGTATGGCTACACCAAAAGCTGGAATAATATTTTATTCTGAGATATTAATTCTGATAACTGAACAGGGTTATGTTTATTTGCAAATATATGTATATATCTATATGTTTAAATTTATTTATTATGAATGACTCCTTTTATCAAAAGTGATCTTATCCAACGGCAGAATGTGCAATGCCACTGTATAAAATGGGTAAATCTCACTGTTTATTGAACGGTGGTGTTTTGAATTATAAAATCAAGAAAAAGTCAAAGAAATACTGAGTTTCTTCTGAGCATGTTCATCTCTAGACTCTCATTAGTTTAAATTGGTAAAGACATCCTTGTATCTTTCAACTCTAAGCTAAAGGATTCTTCTGAGATTTTGATGCAGGGACAAGGTATCAGAAAACTGTATCTCCTGCTTTCCAAGCAGAAAACAGCCAAGAAGCAAAGATCTTCAAATATCTTTTACACACACACAAAAGGCCATATTTGATAATTTAACCATTTTGCCTCTGCACCCATGGATTCTTCCTGGGATTTGATTTCAGTAAAGATAACTATTTTGTAAAGATGCTATCTCCCTTTGCAGCCTGAGTAATGCACATTTACTAGGATATGAATTTGGGATACCAGGTTAGATTTTTGGCAGTGGAATTTATGAAACAATTTGCAATATGGTTTTTATCATCAGGTAGATATCCTGAATCAGATTCTTCTCCCTGACCTGGCTTCTTATGAGACATTTATAGCTTAGAGAGTTCCCATCTAGTGTACATGACAGTTCCAACAGAAGGAATATTTTATTGTATGGTTTAGGCTGATCAGCATTCTTTTTATTTTTCTAAGGCCATCCAAAATTCTGTTAAGAGTTCAAGGACAGGTTTTTGGAAAGTATTCAGACTTCAATGCAAACAGAATTAACTGGGTGCAGGCTGCTTTTTGCAAACATGTATCTGAATCTCTGAGGGAAATGTATAATACATTTGACTCACTGAAAGGGTCTGCAGTTAGAACTAGTCACAGGGGTGAAATGTCTCCCATTTTACATTTTCTCACTTAGAGCAGAATTTCTTGCATTATAACTTGTGTTATTTAACCACTAGAGTCTCGTTCCAGCTAGAGATTCAGGCTTTCTCTGTAGCTGGCAAAAAGAAGCCAACACTTCCAGGAAAGACAGTCTGAAAAGGTGGGACCGGTCTTCCTCTGAGGGTCCCTAATGCTCTTCTGTGGCTATATAGAGCACTTGGATGGCATGCATAATTCTTAAGTAATTTTAACCCTCTGAATGCTTAATTATTCACATAAAGGCCTCAGGAATCCCATTCCCATGAATCTATTTTCATACATCCCAGGTTGCCCAATTCAGCAATAGTTAAAGGATGGAGGATGGATATGATGGAAGTCCCTTCATTTCGTATTGCATGCAGAGCTTGAATTATTTTTTCACTGTTAAAGGTGTTCGGAAAGAACAGTTCTGGGAATCAATTTGTAGTAATGTCTGGAATATTGTAATCTGCCCCACACAGGGTGGAACAGGTCACTCTCATTAGAGTTGATATTTGTGCATCAAGCTCTTTAGTGTTCTCACTTTGTAATTGGGTCCTTCAAAAGGAAATACAGGACTAATATTATTTCAACCATGAGAAAATTTGTATATTAATTCAATATCCTTTATGTCACTTAATTGCTTTCTGTAAACGGATGGAAATAAAATCAGATGCAGCTCTCCAACCCATGGGATATCATGATCTGCAATTGCTGTGCCCTTCTGTTACATGAGAAGGTAAAGTCTGATGAAGTGTAACACAAGCCCCTTTTCAGACCACTTACTGTGGCTTCCCAATTTTGTTGTTCTAACTACTATGATACAAAAAGTCAAGAGAGATAGGAGAGAAATAAGTGTGACATCAAAGATCATAATTTGCATTACACATTATGACTACTACTCTCTAATGACTTTATGGAGAGTCAGGCTCTGTCAGGCTTAACAGCTTAATTTTCCCCAATTATAATATAGTGATTGTGAGACATCTATTTCAAAACCACTTATCAGAGAAATTGGTTCAGTCTCATTATCTTTATTTGGCGGTTATATAAGCTCAGCCAAACAGGGGGAGAGATTTTTCCACATTATGCTGAACGGGGGAGCAACAAGTAGAGCTCACTCACCTGAACCCACCTGAGGGACCCAACCTTTAGTCTTCCCTATGATACACAAGGGAAATTTTAAGAGTACTTCTGTTAAAATCAGGGAGTGGTTTGCCCAAACTCACCATTAATTGAAGAAGAATGGAACTGTGCTCTTGAAAGCTTTTCTCCTGGAATTTCTGTATTTACCCAATGAAAACCTTTCTTCTTAATGGGAATTTGACCTGAATATTGGAAAGAAAATATCCATTGAAAATATTACTTTAATATAATAATTCAAGTGAATACTGCCGGTTTGTGTTTTGATGAGAGCTGCAGAACTTATAAAGGCAGATATTTAAAAATATTGTTTACTGATACTCAATGAACAAAGTGAATGAGTGAATGACAGTTCTTCCTTTGACATCTCAGTAAAGCCTCCCCCGTAGCTTGTCTTACAGGGGACAAGCATGCTTTAAAAATATTCTCTGCCTCTAAACAGCTTAAATTCTCCTTTCACATAAACTATTTTAGAAATAGGCTCACCAAAAGAATTGGTGATGAGAAATGGGTAGTAGTTTGAAGTAATTTCCAAAAGGCAGAGTTTGTTCTCCAAATGAATTGCTAGACCTCAATCAACTCTTTCACACAGGCCTGTCCTTTCAGAGGCCATGATTTCATGAATGTATCTGAAAATACATATCTTCTGTTGAAATGAAAAATAAAAGGTTTACCTCAGCAGAATCGTTTACAGACCGAGAGGCTAAACCGTGCAATTCTATGCATGGTCACTCACATGAACTCTTAGCTGAGAAATTTTTATTCCCTAGAGGAATGAAAGTAAATGTGACCAAGGCTCATGTTTGCAGCCTGGAACATTGTCTAAATCTCAATGGACTAAAGAAATTTCCTTGCAATGCATTTTTTCTCTGCGACTCAAAAGCACAACCCAGAGTTAAAATTTTTTTGGAACTTAACTTTGTACTTGCTGTCACTGGCATTTTGGCTTATTCCTCCTGGGACACTGATCCTACATTGGCACTGATCCACACTGTGCTCCTGTCTCGTATGGCAGCCAGTTACTGACAGTTCTTGCCCTTTATTGAGTCTGCAGCTTGATTTAATCCTGTAAGCACAGCCCCAAGAGCAAACACTCCTAGCAAGGCAGTGCCATAAGAGTAGGAAGATGAGAGGGTGTAAACACTACTTGCAGGTCTACAAATGTTCTGTAGAGTAAGGGTTAATGCTTTACTCAGCCCAAGGACCAGAATCCCCAAACTGGTTTTGTTTAACTGGCAGGAATTCTATGGAGGAGAAAGCAACCTTCTGCGCTTCAATCCCAATTAGTTTAAGGAAGTTTCCATCACAAAAAACCCACAACATTTTATCCTGAGGCTGCTTCAGGGAATGGCAAAAGCTTACGAGCAATTATTTGATTATTATGACATGAGGGTCATCTTTTTGCTTTGTAGGTAAAGAGTAACTAACACAATGATGTGATCCCTCATTTAGACCATTAAATGCAGACATAAAGGAGCAAACAAATAAATAACAAATAACATTCATCAGAAAAATCACTGCCACTAGTTTCAAATCTAAGAGTGTTATGGTATCACTTTTCCAGGGGACTTGTTATATGATTTTTAATCTTTTCTCAGAATCTGAATTTTACTAGTGATTAAGTAAGCTTAAGGGCAGTTATTCAGCAACTTGATTTTCATTTCTTGGTAGACTTTGAGTGACAAGAAAAAAATTACACCCTTATCAGTGGTAACATTTTGGCTGCTAAAACTAAAAATTATCTCATTTATTCAATGAAATGCATGCAAGCAAATAATATGTATTTTTAAAAGACAGTCCATCAGATGAATCCATGAAATAATAATTGCTTTTCATTGAAATTACTCTTACATCTCCCAAGCTAGGTTGAGAATATATATAATTACATATATAAAATGACTGGCTTAGTAGTATATCCTAAGAGGATTTGTATATCAGAATAGCTGGTGTGGTAGACCAGAGATTTGAGGAGAAAAGGGTACTTTGGTCTTTAATCTGGGCCATGGACGGGGTGCCTGGATGTAGCTGGAGCATTGCAGAGGTGGCAGATGGACCTTCAGGTTGAGTTTTAGGCTGCAGGAGCCCAGGAACCACC
Organism: Scolopax minor; assembly: GCA_028566535.1. Lineage (NCBI taxonomy): Eukaryota > Metazoa > Chordata > Aves > Charadriiformes > Scolopacidae > Scolopax > Scolopax minor. The sequence continues at coordinate 95,730,359 of JAOXNG010000021.1, forward strand.
CTGCGATGTGACCCGTGGCACAAGAAGCAGGGACAAACAGGGTTTTCAGGCCTTGGAATGGGCTGCCCAGGGAGGTGGTTGAGGTTTCTTTCTAAATCACTGAAGTTGTTTTCTGTAGGATGAAGTCTTTTGCTAAGTGCATGTAAGCTATACTAATATTGAGACTCCAAGAAGAAAAGAAAGAAAACCCAACATAATATGTCATGCTATTTGCAAAAACAGTGTACTGAAGCACATGAAGCCAATGAGAGGAAGGTTTTGGACTTTTCTAATCTGTGCAATAGTACAGACCCCAGAAAATTATTCTTTTTTTTTTTGTTATTCCAGCAAATCCATGCAATGAGACATGTAGTCAGTTTTATTCACTTACTGCTAATATATTTCCCCAAACCAGAAGAAAATACTGTATGTGCAAAATTTGTATTTTGATTTGGATTTAAAAAAAAAACCCAAACAACCCCCGCAGATGTAAATCTTGCTGAAATCAGTGGCAGCAGAGCTACAGTAAAGGCGTGATGTAAGCCAGCATTTTAAGACCTTTTCATTACTCTTGACTTTTTAACGCTTGACCCACCTAACTCTCTGAAGCAGGATTTGCTGTGAAGCATGTGGTGGAAGAGCTGACACAAAGATTGCTCCACAGGAGGCAAGTTGTGGCAGGAACACTCCACGCGCAGCATCGTGCCCCAGTTGCTGACGTAGGCTGCTTTGCAGTCAGCAGTGGCAGAACAGGGCATGTCAGCCCTGATTAAAGTTTCGAGACAGGCTTCGTCGTCGTAGCATTTTTTGGTCACATGTCTCCAACACTTTGACCGAAAAGCTGTGTATTTTTTCCTGGCCATCTGTTCTAGCTAATGGATTCAGAAGCCAGTTTTACAAACTTGTCTTA
>JAOXNG010000021.1:95788722-95800011 GCA_028566535.1 Scolopax minor
TGCTGGCAACACTTCTTTTGATGCAGCCCAGGATGTGATTGGCCTTCTGGGCTGCAAGTGCCCACTGCCTGCTCATGGCCAGCTTCTTGTACATCAGCACCCCCAAGTCCCTTTCCTCAGGGCTGCTTTCTAACACCTTGTTGCCCAGTCTGTACTGATGGTGAGAATTGTTCCGGCTCAGGTGCAGAACCCTGCACTTGCTCTTGTTGAACCTCGCGAGGTTCACCTGGGCCCACCTCTCCAGCCTTTGCAGGTGCCTCTGGATGACATTCCATCCCTCTGGTGTATCCACAACACCACACAGCTTGGTGTCATCTGCAAACTTGCTGATGGCATATTTAATCTGTCTATATCATTGATAAAAATGTCAAACAATGGGACACGTCCCTCCCCCACTGAAAAAAAAATCCCCTCATATTCAGGTAATCTGTTTAATTCCTAGCTGAGTAATTTGATGAGTCTGTCATAAGCACCACTTCTGATGTGGAATGACACACCTTGCTCAGTTAAGTGTTTCAGCTCCATAGGAGGAACTATGATGGTGGGACTCTACTCCCAACACATAACTGTAGCAGAGAGGCAGATACTCATCAACATTGCAGTGTTTAGCTCTAGACAGTAGTTTAGGTTCCTGAATTATTCTTTACTGGTTTGCAGCCTTCTCTATTGCCTCCAAAGTCCTATACAGCATACCTACACCTGGTGTTCCCTTTGGAACTCCCTGTTTCTATTCACCTGCTCTCTCTTTAAACCAAACAAAAATCCCTTTCCTATTCCACAGGACTCCATTAAAGAGTGAGATATACTTGGATATACAGGTTAAATCAGCACCTGTAAATTAGAAAGGTAGATTTTGTGAGCATCATAAATAAAGATTTGACACTCTGCAACTAACGTTCTCCAAAGTTATATTAGCTGAGGTCTGAGTTTTGAGAAATGATATAAACTCTCCTGAGAATGTGGCAATGCAGGTCTACTTGGTACAGGAAAAGAGACGTGTTTAAGGAGCTTGTCATGGTCCTCACAAGTGATGAAAAGACTGAGAGTACGACCATTCGGTGATCAGTAACAGTCGACCAAACTCATGCTCCAGCTTGTTTCGTATGCTAAAACATTGCTCCATAATTAAAATATCTGTTTCCAATTTGTCATAAAGTCTGAAACAGGTAATGCCTTTTTTTGACACAGAGTGCTTTTTTTTTTTATTCTTCCTCCCTCACCGATAGTAAGGACTTGAATTCAAAAGGTGTAAATATTAAGAAACAACCTGGTTTTGTGAAAAATATGTCTTAGGGATCATTATTTTTTCAGCAAGATTGCATGTTTGGTTGATGAAGGCATAAATAAATGATTATGCAGATTGATAAGCTGCATAAATTTGGTATTCCTAGAGTACTGTAAGACATTTGCTTTGATTGATACAGCACATTCCGATTAGGAGGACAGGATAGTAAAAATCAATGTGGCACACATTACAGAGATTAAAAATGGGCTAACTAACAGATCTCAGAATGAAATGGTGGGGAAAGAATCATCAGCCCATGCATTTTTGTCATCAGGTTCTTGGTTCTGTTACTCTCATTGCTCAAGGGTCTCGAGGAAGCTGGCAGGTAATCCAAAGATCAGGGGTAATCAGCTGAACACACACACTCTCATGGCAAATCTATAGCCAGAAAGCTTCATGTCATCCTTGATGGTGTAAATAAGTATACCTGTGAAAACAGATTAAGGTATAGAGAAACATATACTATATAGAGAGTGAAATTTGACTGAGTGAAAATCATCACCATGCACAAAACTCTGCTACGGAGGAAATATTTTTCAAAGTGAGTCGTTTTAGCTGTGCATTTTAAAAGCAAGATGGAATGTCTTTCTAAAAGATAAGTGCTAGCTGAGACGGGAATTAACTCGGAAAAGTCTCCTGACCTGGACTGTGCAAGAGGTCCGATTAGATGATTACAGAAGTCCCCTCTGGCTTTCTAATTTGTGAAAGTGAGTTAGCAAAATAGATTCATCTGATGAATGGTAGTGCTGAATTATCTTCTTAATTATATTATTTGCACCAAGACTAGTGCAGCAGTTGAAATCTGTTCCTTTCATATGCAAGTGAACAACAAATGCTCAAAAGTATGTAATTATTATTTTGTTACCTGCTTTTTGTGATTTTTTGGTTTTGGGTTTTTTTTCGGTTTAAAACCTGTTCAGCATGTGGTTTTACAAACTTCTGCAAGCAAAGAATATACGAGTTACCCATCACTTAAAAGAAGCATAAATTCAAGGTTGTAGCTATTTCCCTTCTTATCTTAGGAGAGTATTATCTGGTACTTTATTTAGCTAAATGATTCGCATACGTTAATATTTCCTCCAATCCATAACTTTCCATCACTAATCCAAAAATACTGAAATAAAATTATTACCCCTAGAAGATATGCCTTGTGGCTTTCAGTGCCACTTATTATATGATATTAGACCATGTGAATATAAATCAAACACAATTTTATGCTTTATCGCATCTGATAGCTCACAGGAACTGACATTCATAAAGAAAAAATCAACCCCATTTCAGCGTCCAAGTTTATTGCTTTGTCAAACACGTTTGCCCCTCCGTAATAATAATTTTATTGCAGACTTACATTTTTATTAATCACATAAATAGGCAGCGTTTTTTCATGTCTTAGAGACTAGCTCTTTCCTTTGAAAACCTATTTGATTCCGAGGATTAGTTCCATGCTAGACTAATAGCATGTTAAGTTAGGAGCCTTTTATCAAAGCAGAGTGAATTTTAAATCTTTTGCAAACTTGGGGTAAGAGGCAGCTGAGCTGGAGGGCTTCTCTTCAGCCTTTGCTGAACATTTTAACAGGCGCTTTCATTCTTGGGAAGCAAACCACATAAGCACGGCTGCTGAAGAGAAATAGACTGCTGTGTTGGCAGTAGAGATGGATTGTACAGATATGTCCTTCCTTCCCATCTTCCCTTCACTGTTCTCCTTCAGCAGCTTTTCTCTGCCCCCTTTCTCTCTCCTAGGGAATATACCACATGACAGTTCAGTAGAAAACCACCAGCCTTACTGGTGGTTTATTTACCTGAGCATTTCTGCTCAGGTTTCAGCTTTTGTCTGTGAAGCCCCTCTGGCATCTTTCCTCCTCTAATGGCATTTCAAGGTGGAAGTGCTGGTTCCCCTCAGCAGCACTAAGTAGTTCCTGAGTTCCTGATGGGCTGAAGAGTCAAGAAGGGAAGACAGTAAATGAGCAAGTAGAGAGAAGCTGAAAGCAAGAGAGAAAGACTGATAGAGAAAGCCAGCTTTGGAAATCTGTACAGCCATAACATTCAGTGAGGTAATAACGGTAGCAACTACCAGGCAGTAAGGTGTAAACAGACACAAAAAAACCCCCAAATACTGTTTTTTTTGTGAAAAGAATGAATTAATCAGCAAATCTTACAAATGAACATAACAGTGTATTTGCAGCACCGCAATTCCTTTAGTCCCCTGCTTGTCCTAGCATTAATGCAGCAATGAATTGCAGATTAAAGATGTAAAATTACTTTTAACACGTGAGATAGTATTCAAACTGGCTGTTGAATTTTTGGAACCACTGGTGCTATAAGAAGCATCTAGCAGTTAACCTGGTTTGGCCAACCTCAGGCATTTTTCTGTGCAGAAAGTGGGGTCCTGTTCACAGAATCATGTTTTCAACAATCCAGTAGCTTGCTGAGGTACCATTACCTAAATATAGGAGGAATATCAGCTATGATCTATTGATTTATTTGCTCACTAGCACCATTAAAATGAGGCAAAGCTAAGAGATTTTGCTCCATTTCTAGCAGTGATCAGATAAGAAAGACCAGCAGTTGGTTAGATCGTGCCACCTTCATTATTAATATCTACCAAGGCAGAACATATTTGAAGTGAAAAAGTCCAATTCTAGTCTCATTCACACTCCTGTAAATTAGAATTAACTTCATTCACGTCAGTGGAGTTATGCTGCTGTAATAAAAACTAAAGTAATATACTGCATAGTTGTGCAAGTTCAGATGAAGTGAAAGCAATAAGCAAATAATCTTGGTGAAAATTTTGTTGTGCAACCTGCAACAGAATTGCCTAGCTTCATTCATGTGTGTTACAGGTAAAATTTCCAAAGTGGTACAATTCATATATTAAAAAAGCCCAAAAAAAGAGTACAATGCTCCTCAGTGCTTTTTTTGGGCCATTTGCTTATTAACAGACAAGTACTAAATAGGGTTAAGAAAAGAAATTGGGTTTGATTAGGAAAATGAATGCGTTCCATCTGCAGTATTCACTTCTTCACTAAGTCTACAAGTATTAAAAAGCAAACACATTTAATGATCAGGGCACAGATTCAACCTCAGTAGATAGAACAAATTGCAATACACCTTGCCCAAAGAGGTCTCTGAATTGTGTATGGAAGCTGAACGAGAGATGTCTGTGTACTCTATTTTTCATAAGGCAAGGCACACCCAATGATAATTCCAGTCAACAAGTTCAAATAAGCAAAAAGAAAAAAAACTCTTTTTAACTCCATGTTTATGTGAATACTGGAACTCGTAGAAGCCAAGGCAAATTTATTACAAGTCCATCATAGCTGTTAAATGAGGCAGTTTGGATGCAACACTGCATTCAAGAGCTCTAAAGCTAGAGAAAATACAGCTCTAAATATAAACTTTCTTAAAATTAATTTCCCTAGCATCTGCTGGAAACAGCACAAGATCTTTGGTGTCATCTGAGACAAGATGGACACTTTCATATTAAGTATTTTGAGGAATAAAAAGAAAAGGCACAATGAGCCTTTTTTTTTTTTTTTTTTAATAAAGATTTTGGTTATTTTAAAGGTCTTTCAGATGAATTTAGCACAAACATCCAGTGCTCTAGAAAACATTGTATTATTTGTGGTGAAGATTTTCATGGCAATTAGAGCCCAGGATCTACCCTTTCCAACATGCAGCAAGGAACTATCTCTGTTCTGCAGAATGTCCATTTTAAGCAGAAAAGTTAGATGAAGAGTGGGAAGCAAAACAGTGACAAAGATGGTTTTCAGTGAAGTAAAACTGAAAATCATCAGTTTATCAGGTATATGAAATCTCAATGACACTGACCTGTGTTTCAGGCTATAAACTGTATTTTCTGTATTCACGTTCACTGACCTACTGATAGAAGATCAGACCAAAAGTACTGTATCGTCCTATCGCTTTCAGACTCATTTCAGACTTATTCTTACTTTGTTTTCCAGTCCCTCAGAAAAACAGGTCACGTTGTGTGAGGTCAAAGATCCCTCTAATCAGCGATACATCTCTGACAGTGTCCAGAATAGATGTGGAGAGGGGAATATAAGGGTAAGGCAAATTGAAATGATACTTTCCACCATTACAAATTCTCATCTTTGAGCAACCTGCAAGTTAGCAGATTGCTGAGGCAAACCATTATGTCTGGTTAATAATTTTTTTTTATTTACATATTTACATTCTTTTCCCCAACAGTTTGCTTAATTGTTTTCTGAACCCATCTGATTCCACTGTAACTAGAAGCAATGATTTCCACAGTTGTTTACAGTGTTCTTCCTTTGCTGCTTTTAAAACTGTTGCTGGATAATTTTATTTGATTTGTTGCTCATATATTGTAAAAATTAGAATATTTCCCTTTCCACTTTTTCCATATTACTTGTGATCCTCAGCCAAGTCCTTCTTGAAGGGACCTCCACCTCAGCATCATTTTATATTTGTTATGTAGCTTAGCATCACCAGAAAACTTTGTTACCTTTTAATTCATGCACTTTCCCAATTCATCCACCAACATGGTGACTAACACAAGTCCAGGGTAGGTCTCTGGGTTGAGTAATAAATTTCTACCAACAACTTTTACCGTTCGCATAAATAATTATTTCTGCTGTTTTTCTTCTCCCCTTGAACCTGTTGTTAACCACAAGAGGACCTACAAGATGATGATTCAACCAACACCCTTTTTTAAAACAACAATTGCAGGTTACCTACCTTCTATTTCAGTTTCAAGCCTCTACATAGAAGTATTCATACATATGATCTTGTTTTGGTGTTGGTTTTTTTTTTATTTTTTACCTGTTTAAAAAAGATCTTAGTCTTTTTTTTTTTCTTTTCTTTTTTTCCCATCACCTGTTTGAATTTTTTTTTGGTTTCCCTATATACTATACTTCATTTGAGTTCAGCATTCTGTAACTTCACTACCAGATGAATCATCTTAAATCGTCTACTTTTCAGCATATTGGCTTTCAGATCATTAGTTTAAAAACTTCCCCATAGCTATTTTTATTTAAATTTCATCAATAGATTTTATTTGCCTTGGACAGACTACTTTCCTCCTTCCAGTTCTATTTTTTCTTGAAGTTTCCCCAGTTCCTAATTAACTGACTCTGCTCTTCTTTATGCCACTTCTCAGACCCATATTGACACTCTGCACATTCCCCAGCCCTGTGTATGGTACTGAGAACATTTCTCAGCACATCTTTTCTCAAAGATTTTATACCACCTGCTGCTACCATTCTATATCATGATATCTTGAGATTTCCCTTTTTATGATAAGTCATCAGGAAAAAAGAAGTATTTTGCAATGAGAATGTTCACAAAGCCTCAAGATCATTTCTGTCCATGCCTTTGTTCACTCTTTGCTATTTTGTTTCTTAAGGTGTCAATTCATATTCTGTTTATGCACTCATATTTTCATGTGGCATTTAAAAACTAAATAGTTTATCCCATACCTACTTTATATTTTTTTCTAGCTTAATAAAATATTTCAGTTAGGCAACAGGGAAGTTCTTACTTTCTTCCTTTTTTTTAATGAACTGCTGCATGAACATTTTTGTCAATCTTTCAGTGAAATGCCAACAGGAGCTTTTAGGTGGTTATCCACTACTTTGCACTGCAAGATGCAGAATTTTGCAGTGATTTCCCTAATTGTTCCAAGCCTTCTTGTGATAGAAAAGCATGCTTTCTGCATCACAAATTGAAGCTATAATGGTATATATTTTCTGAAGAAAGCAAAGAACTACTTACACATTTTGATCTGACCCTTCTTTAATAGAATTCTTTCAGTCTATGGATGAAAATGCACTGTTGTGCCAGCATAGACTACACTGATCTGTTTTTATTCTGCAGTTTGCTATCTGCATCTATAGTCTGCATCTATAAAATACATATTTACTAAAGAAATCATTAGGTAGAAGTCTGAAACTGAACACCAAACCAGTGAAGACTTTCATTGCTCAGGCTCTACGATGAAGTTGGGCCAAAAATAAATAAATAGCAGAAGTTGTCTCTGCTACAGAATGACTAAAGCTAGAACCTTTAGTGGTCTTCCCCAGCTCCCCAAGTATTGGATTTTGTGTTCTGTATACATCTTTTACTGTCAATTGAATATTTCAATAAGTTTTACTTTGCCTGGCTGTGCATTAAAGAATACTGTCAGTACTATCCATTATCCAATGTCCTATCGGACAGTGGCTGGCTCAGATATTTACTCAGTTAAACACCATAAACCAACAATTCAGCTTGCAAAAAAGAAGAAAAGATTAAAATAAAATAAAATAAACCCCTAAAGTGCCAAAAAGTAAAGGAAAAGTTAAAAAGTCTAGATACAGATCTAGATACTGCAAAAATTGGCCTAGCCTGAATATCAGATGAGTCTTTTAGTGAATTAAACCCATATTTTTGTATCTCAGTCAAGGATGTTTGCATTTTAGGAATCAAATCCAGCTTCAGTTTCCATGCCTGAGAGTACCAGTTTTTATGATTAAGCACAGATTTTTCTCATCCTTTTGCCAGCTTTTGAACCTCAGATGATTATGTTTCTACCTACTGTTAAAACCTGTTAAAAACATGTGTATGTACTTTGCAGGCTGAGCCTACTATCTGTGGAGGGGAGGAAGAAGTCATTTAAGGACCATCTCTGATACTGGTAAAGGCAACTGTGGAAGGATGAGACCCATGACCAAGCATATGCAGATGTACCCACCTACTGTGTAGCACCCCGGTGGGGCTGGCAGGACCCTGAATCAGCTCAGAAATGTACCAGTGCAGGCTTGACTGTTGATTTGGACCAACTGACTTGAAACCCATCATTATAGGCACCTTCCCTGCCTTTTCCTGTCTTTATAAGCAAGCTGCAAGCTGTCAGAGTCATATGTATAAACAAATTATTGCAACCTCTCACATTACTGTTACACTTTGGGGCACCAGTGCTGAAAAGGAAAAGCACTCTACTTTTTCTGTAATTTGGAAGCGTGAAGCTGTGCTTCATATGCACTGAGTGGTGAATATGAACCTGGAGACCACAGCAAACCTGCAACCTTAGGACTATTTCGGTAACAATTTTCAGGGGATGTCTGAGTCTGTGCAACTCTTCCAGTGATTTGTGAAGATAAATAATCAATTTCTCTCAGGGTGTCAAGCTATAAACAAGCCTTTCACTATACAACACTGCTAATACTTTCCACTTCTAAAATGTTATTATATTGGCTCCACATTTTTCATGTACTGTTATAGAACAGCTTGTAAACAAGGCAGCCTTGTCTCAGTCTAAGTTCAGCTGGATCAGGATTAGCCAAGATCTTCAACTAAAAGTCTAAAGATTTCACACTAAAGCATGTGTGGAGCTTGGGAAAGTATAACTTGAAAAAGCATTATTCACTTTTTTCCTGTCAAGTTTCTTGTCTCTTTAAATGCTTAAGCCTCCTTGGATGTTCCTCATTATTCTTCTGGATTTCAGAACCCTAGGTGTAAAAGCCACTGGTTGTGAAGCACAGCTAAACTCTGAGCATTTCACTGCAAGCAGGATTATATTTAATGAATTCCATGAGAATTCCATATGCTTATACACATTATAAGTTGCTTGCAACCACTTACAGAAAACTCTCTCATCACTTAATCCCAGCTTCTGGTTAGTCACCTGCAAACTGAATTCACAGAACTTCCTTACTATGAATGTCTGTAAATACATAAAGTTAAGGTGCTCTAAGTGAAAGAGGTGAAGGATGGCAAGTTGAGCAACTAAATTTATACGAGTTACATAAATTCTGGTGCTGCTGCTCTGACTGAAGTCCATACTAAATCCATTAAGCCAAAAATAAATTTAAGAACTTGAAAAATCTATCCCTTCCTTTAGCTGCTTTGTCTTCTTTCTGTAAATTTACGTACTCATTCATTTTGTGTAAAAATAACTACAAATGATTCTGGATTCAGAATATCTACTCACATCTATAAATACGTAAATAAATTTGTTTCGTAACCTGTGTAAAGATAAATGCATTTTGTCACAAGATTTCTAAATTGCTTTTTTATTTTCCATTCTCCTTGCCAGAGAATAAGAGCGAGCTGGACCATGAGATGGAGAATCTACACTCACAGAATCACATGGGGTTGGAAGGGACCTCGGGAGATCATCTAGTCCAACCCCCTGCCAAAGCAGGTCCACCCACAGCAGGTCCCACAGGAAGGTGTCCAGGTGGGTTTTGAATGTCTTCAGAGAAGGAGACTCCACCACCTTTCTAGGCAGCCTCTTCCAGGGCTCTGCCACCCTCAAAGGAAAGAAGTTCCTCTTCATGTTTACATGGAACTTCTTACGTTCAAGTTTGTACCCATTTCCTCTTGATACCCTCCTTTTAAGTATTTATCAGCATTGATCAGATCCCATCTCAGCCTTCTCTTCTCTTGATTAAAAAGACCCAAGTCCCTCAGGTTCTCCTCATAAGAGAGATGTTCCAGACCTGTTATCATCTTTGTAGTCCTCTGCTGTACCCTGTCCTTCTTGAACTGGGGAGCCCAGAACTGGGCCCAGTGCTCCAGATGGGGCCTCCCCAGGGCAGAGCCGAGGGGCAGGATGACCTCCCTCAACCTGCTGGTCACACTCTTCCTGATGCATCCCAGGATGCCATTGGCCTTCTTGCCCACAAAGGCATATTCCTGCCTCATGGGTATCCTGTTGTCCACCAGGACTCCCAGGTCTAGCTACAATATTTGATCAAGAATGAGAAGAGGAGGCTTTTATTGCCCAAAACAACACTCAGGATTTTAGTATTAATGTTCAGAACTTGGAAGCACCTCATCCTAGGAAGGAATAAGCATGGAAATAAAAGGAGCAGGGCTGGAGCAGTTGCCTGGCTCTGGAGAGAGTTACGGGAGAGCAAGTTGAGTGATGATGAGACAAAACCATGGAATTAGGATCTTGGGTTTGAAACCATGGGTGGTAAAGATATGAAGAGCAGGCAGCCTACAACTGAGGGCCTACCACAAGGGGATATCGCGGGGCAGCGTGTCAGGCCAGCGGCTCTCCAGGCCAGCAAAGCACACCTCAGCTACTAAAAATTAAACAGATTAATTCAGAGATTTACAGCACTGAGGTTACACCAGAGTCATTCATATACTTCTGAAACCTAACTGTCTTCCAAAAAGCTACAAATTGAAATCATTTAGGAAAAGATCTGTGAATGTGCCCTCATTTTAGAATAAACATGAATTAAAAAAACCCAATAAAATATTACATAGACTTCACCAGATTTATTCATAAAGACTATAAAAAGGAGCATAGTATATGTGTTGGAAACAGAAACATTTAAACAAAGGCACATATGTCTTGTCTTTCTGGGCTAGCCGTACCATTTTTACAAGATATTCTGGCAATACGGGAACTGCTTTCAGACACCCAAAATGTCCCAAGTTTTCCTTTCATGAATCAAAAGATTCACCTGTTTTCTAGCTCCATGCATTCAAACTGCTTTAAACCACATTTGCCCTAGAAAACAGCCCAGCAGAAGCAGTATTCACTACGATGAGACAGTGTGTATAGAGAAATAAAACCAGTCATTGACAAATCAAAACCAGGCGTCTCCTTCTCACTCCCCAAAATAAAGTTAAGGACAGAAATGCTTCTCCACCTATTGCCTCTGTTACCATTGATTCAGAAGTTCACAGCACAACCACGGGTACTTTTTTTTTCTTTGGATCTACTTTGGCTTTTCTTATTTTGCTTTCAAAAACATTACCAAAAAAAATAATCCACATTTATTTATTTTGAAAGTAACCATGAAATGATTTTTTTGAAGGCATATTAATGAAGCAGAAGAGAGGTCGTTCAGTAAGAGGCAGAAGCAGGCAGGGCTACCCCCAGTTTCCACCCACCATGGGGTCTTACCTTCGGGTGGATTCTTGTTCTGGTTGTTCCAGACGACTAACAATTTGGACAGACTGGGCACTTTGGACACCTCCGTGATGACTCGGAAAAGGCTCTCCACCCGGTCATAGGTCAGAAC
>JAOXNG010000021.1:95876509-95887066 GCA_028566535.1 Scolopax minor
ACCTATTTTTGTCAGCAACTTCTAGTGAATTCATATGGAATTTAACCAAAATTTAACCAAAAAATTGTTGTTTTAGGTTTTTGAAGCCAGACACAAGATCTTCTCCCTCCTCCGAGACCAGGTTGCAGGTCACTCAGGGACATTTTAAATATCCAGCAGCTGCAGTTTAAGGATGGCCACCAGGGCTACCCAGTTAAACGACACCCTGTTGATGAAGAGGAAACAAGCTCTAACTAGTCTTTTTATGTATGACTGCACCACTATCTTCCCAGAGAGAGACACATAAGCATAACTTAAATTTCTGAAGCATATTACAACATTAATTTTCATCAGTAAAGACCCTTCAATGTGACAGATAAGTGCAGTGAATAGCATGGTCTCAAACATTTAATTTCAGCAATTTTTATTTGTTGAGTCTGGTTTTATCCGTGTTTAATTATTCACCCTGTACTTTCTGTCAAGAATATGAGCAAAGAAGAAAATGGATGTCTACCTAGTACCCAGCCTAAGAGCTTTAAAGAAAACAAGTCACATTTCTCATATTGTTCATCATTAGTGATATTATTTATTATCCTAAGCCTCTCTTCTTACTAGGAGACAATAGCTGCTGTACAAATATTAACCAGTTTTCATGTTCACTTCTATTCTGACTTTGAATCTGATCCAAGTACTGAAGACAAAATCTCAATAACTTCACTGGAATCAGGGGTCCCCTAGCAAAGAGTCTTCCTCACAGGTATGACACCATGCTGTACTTGCCTATTGAATAGCTAAATTTGACTTATACTTGGAAGTACTGGAAAACTTTTGGTGATTTGGATAACACTGGTGAAAAATAACAGACTGCAATCAGGTCTTAAAAGCAGCTCCTGCTATGCATTATCTGGGAACAGACTTCACAAAAGGAAAGTAAAATTAATTCATTAGTGGTTCTATTCTCTCAATCCTGCAATTCACTGAAAATACTGAGAGGAGTATCAGGGGATAAACAGAACCTGCCAAATTGCTTGCTGTAAAGTCTTGCTGCTGCATTTTGTGCTGCAAATCTACTTCACAGTTTGTTGCAGCTCGTATCAGTATCAGGAAAAAACAAACAAAAAAACCAACCCACCCCCTTATCTCAAAAATGTAGCTATTAGATTTTGAAAAATCACCCGAAAAAAGTCTGAATCTGTATCAGTTCTTAATCTTTCTATGCAAAGGAACTGCTGACCAAACAAAAAGTCAGAGCAGTGACAAAGTTAATCAAAAGAAGCTTAGGTAGAGAGGAGAAAAAAAGAAAAAACATTACTTACTGAGGAAAAACATAGAACAGTCAGGAAATAGATGAATGAAATTGGAAAAAGAGAAATGGGAAAGTATGCAAAAGGAATTGTTTGTTTGAGTTGAGTTCCACTGGTGATGTTATGGTGGACATTAAGTAAAAATCAATCACAAGAAGATTTGCTGTGGCAAAGACTAATAAAGCTCCTAGTAAAGCCCTGATTTCATATTCTCCTATAAGGAATTCACATAATCATCACAGAATATATAGCCTATCCATTTTTTCAGTTATATCTTTTAATAACGAGGGAAATATCCCCCGATATACAGTCAGACTAAAGATGAGGAAAACTGTCCGCACAGACATTTAATCTAGATTTAGGAATAAAATCCTCTTTTTTTCCATACAGAAGACTACTGAATTGTAAACCTGAATTAAAAAATACAGTTTCATTCATCGCTGCTTCTCATTTTTCATTGATTCAAAGAGCAAAAGAGCCAGAGAAAGCGTTCAATCAGAAAAGCTTTAGAGAAACTCCTCATCCTGAGGGAATGGCATGAGAAGCATCTGGCATACTCCTGCAAGACTGAACCAAATCGTGCCAGAGAATAACAAGACCAGTGCTGCTGGTGCTACATCCTGAGGAAAAGAAACAGATCTACATATCGCTGTCTTCTTCCTGCTTTCACTGAACAGAAGAGGAGGACCAAAAGCCAAAAGCACAGAAAATTAATGATGGTTTGTTTGTTGTGAACCTTGAGAAATGGGAAAAAGAGAAAGGGAGAAAACTTGTCCAAAGTTCTTTCACAGTCACCAGCAGTTTCTCTTCATCCTCAAGAAAGGCATAAGAGAATTACTGTGGGAGTAGTAAGCTATTGTTCCCAGAGCAAAAGTCACTGGGAGTAGCACTTGGATGAGAAGAACATTAATTAGAACAGCTTTATGACCAGCTAAACTTGAAACCCAGCACACAACTCTCGTTGTCATATATTTTTCATTTTCTGATGCACCTTGAAGTATTCTAAGTAAAGCCCGTGGAGTAAATATGTATTTTATTTCTCCCATTGTTATGAAACAGAAACTTATAATACATAATGTCACTGCAGAGGTCAAGTCCAACCCTCTCCAACTCATACTAATCTATACAAAATCCACTCTAATATATATACATTAATTCTTTCAACTACAGTATAAATGCCTATAGATTTATAAAACCATATTAAAAAGACAACCTTGAACCCACCCAAAAGAAGTTAAGCTTTCGAAAAAGATGTAGATACAAATTGCACAGAATTAATTTGCAAATGCATACTATGGCATTTTTTGAGATACCCCTTGAAATGCATTCCTCTTATTTCTTTCATTTTGGGAGGATAAAACTCACGCCATAAAAAGACATACACCATTTTTGGCAACTCTATGGCATAGTTAACCCAAGCAATCAGCAATGGTGATGTCTCAAGTGTGAAAATATTGCCAAATACTGACTTCATGAAGGCAATCATGACCACTGTTTAGAGACCCACAACGTATTTTTAATGTTTTCTTTCCAAAAGTTCCCATAGCTCTGTGTATTAGGCCACCAGAGGGCAATCCCACACACTCATACACAAGAAACAAGCATGGAAAGTGGCGTGGGGGTGGAAACTAGAGTTGGACTAGATGATCTCTACTGTCCCAAATTCAGTGAAATTCAGTGAAACTAGACCAAAGTAAAAATTCCAGAAAAAAAAAAGATATAAAATACAAGTTAGCTCCAAAATTCTTTGTCCTTTTCTTTGTCCTTACAAATACACCATACCTCTATCTGATTTTTGGACTGGGTTATTAAAATGCATGCTGCTAAGAAGAACTTTCATGGTATTTTTGCCAGGAGCAAAGGTAGCCTGACTAGTTACAGAAAAAAAGGAATTGCAAATGGACCCGTAAGGAAGTTCAGCCAAGGCAGCGCTCAGAGCTTTGCAAAGAAACTCTGGCAACGTCCTTGGAAGTTCTTCATTCAGTATTCCTGAATAGATAATAATGGAAAATTATTTTAAATAATTGTGTAATTCTATCAAATACTCTTGCTTTGACATGTGAAAAAGATAACAAATTTTCTAAAGAGAAAAACATTCGTAGAGAAGGTTCTGCTGAGAGCTTACCTATTTATACCTCTTAGATAATTTGCAAATGCAGTATCAGATAATCAATTTTTGAATAATAGGTTTTGGAGGAATGAGCAGTGAATGTTCATGCACAGGAACACAGGAAACCTTACCCTGAGCCTCTGAACTTGACAGCCTTGTTTCTCTGTCATTTTCAGAAAGTGACTGAAGTTTGACTCATCAAGCAGGAGATACACTGCAATCCCTCTAGCAGATGCCTCCACAATTTCTCTAAAGATATCCACATCTGTAAACATATCCATAACGATGGCAATAACCTGAATAAAACAGAAAAGACACGAATTATTGTATTGTATAAATATATATATTTATATAAACTCTTTACTGAAGCTTGCACTGGGCAGGTAACACACCAATAATTTTTATGCATCAAAAAGTTCTAATATTTTCCATGTGATACCACTTAACCTGGAAGGCTTTTCAAGAACACAGGATCTTTTTTTTGAGAAGTCAGGTGATTTCTTGTGTGACATTTGTCACAAATACCAAAGTCTGGTAGAAGTTGTGTTGTGGGTGTGTGTAGTGATTGGTTATATGAGGAAAAGGAAATTCAGTGGAAGAGAAGGGAAAGGGAAACAGCAATATGAATAAATAGAAAAAATGAAACCATCAAAATATAATTGCAGTGTGAATAAAAAAAATACAGATAATGTTTTTGTACAAATCCCTGCTTGTTTATTTTTCATCATCATCTTCTCTAAAGCATAAAGAGTCATAAGCAAGACACTGAAGGTCTGGATGAGTTGAGAACTTCAGGATCCACACCGGTTCAGCACTCTTACTGGGAGGAAACTTCTTCAGCTGGTGAGAACTTGGTTGAAGAAGATAAAGAGTGCTGAACACCAGCTACTGATGCCCTACCGATTTAGTATTGACATATCACTAGCAATTTGGGAAGAACTAGATCTGAAGCATTAGAAGAAATAATAGAGGGAGAACAGGTTAACTGTGTAACTTTTAACAATAGAGTCTTCATGTAAAGTTCCACTGAGATGTTTCAGGTGCAAACACATGAAATAAAGCCTTTCAGAACAGGACTGATATTATGCTCTATCATTTTCTATCTTTCAATTATTTGTACCTCAACTTTAACATTGGAATTAAGTTACAATCACTCATCTTATTCTGGAACTGAAACACCTCACTCACAAAATTTGTTAAAGTGCTGTTGCACATACCCAGGTAAAAGTTATGCCTCCAGACAGTTGTCTGAATTTCCTTTTTGAATCTTACCTGCTTAGAACTAAAAGACTCACCTATGCCAAATATGTCCCTAACCCCTAGAAATATTAATGAGAGCTGACTTACAGAAAATAAAAGTAAAATAACAATGTCTTTAGGAAAGGTAAAAAGAAAGCTCCTGAAGTAGTAAAAATGAAAGGACTCGGGCTTTCCATAGTGTGTCACCTGGCAAAAAAGAGACTTTTTACAAATCCACCAGTCAGAGAGGAACTGAATAGCATGACATAATTCAATTCTTTAAAAAATCTTAGGTAATATGCCCTTGCACTACCTCATTCATTTTATTGACCTTTTGAAAAGAAAACCTAAATGTGTTTTTTAACAGTACAAATTCTATTTCTTTATCTAAATTTGAAAGAAGAGACTGAAAACCACAAGAGTTTATCTTGACACCTCATTGCTTTCAGACTGCACCTTTTGCTTGGTCTTGTTTCTGAGACACACAACATTAACCGAACATGGCAACCCTATTCAGTCAGCTGTCTTGTTTCACTTAATGTCTGAGCAAAAACCTGCCAAGAGAGATCAAGCATGTTAGGTAAAAAGACCAAAGAAGAAAGTCTGTTCTCAAATAGTTCTGTTTCATTGCCTGTGTCCACCTCCCTCTGAACTCTTTAATTTCTTCTTAACCTCTCCTCTTCTTCAAACCTTTTAGAAATAGGTGCTCATTACATTGAAGGATCTATTTAAATGTAAGAGAGAAATCCTGAATAGATTCATTACTGTACACTGACATGAAGAAATGAAATATGCAATCAATATATTGCATATATGCATATATGCAGCAATACAGCCTTCAAAAACCATTCTACCATTTTCCTGCGGCAGATATCTAAGATCCTAATTCCTTTGCAGCACTTGTGGTTGCAAGAACAATATCCTGGAAATATACAGAAAAGAAAAAACAAGAACAAATAGTAAAAACTAAAACTCAGCACTGACTAGAATGGCCATATCTATCTGTATGAAGAAGGGAGAAGAGAAATAAATACATAAGCAAGCAGGCCAGTAAGTTGGTGGTGTGGCAGGGACGCATGTGCACTACTCTGCAGGTGTTCTGTAACATGGGAATGAACATGGACACCCTCTTTGTCTTCACTAGTAGAATTGTTCTTAAACCATTTAGCTAACGAGTTTTGGAGTTATTTCTGCAAAGCAACAAAGCGGGATTTCACTCCCAGAGTTGGAACAGGGATTCCATTTTGAAACCTGAAGTTTGTGCTAGCTGAAGAATCCTCACTGGATTTAAGGACACGTACGCAAAGCCACAGTCATGACCTGACAACCAACTGGGCATCCAGTTTTGCATTCCCTGGAAGCCCAAGATGGCTCTTCTTTTGTGCCCTCATTAGCCTGCCCATTCACTCTTAGTGACACTCAAGTAATCTAGTCAACACAAACATAATTAGGCTCAATTGCTGGAGGAAGAAGAGTGCCAAATTCAAACCATGCATATGATACACACCGATAAGTAAAAAGTCATTTACAGTGGTAAGTTCATTTCTTTATACTGATTTCTATAAATCAGAATAGTTGTTTGATCATAAACTATAAACTTTCATGCAGAAAGAATGGATTCCATAAATGTCATAGAATAGTCTGGCTTCTAATGTATTAAATTTCCTTTAATTTTTTATTTTTATTTGGTTGCATGTGATATATTTCCACATACATTTGCCTACTTTATGGCAGAAGGGAGTATTGAGCTTGGGGAAAGAAAAATCCAACATGGTTTTCAGGATCCCAGGTTTTGATTAATTAAGGAGACCAAGATTAGACAGTTACTTCAAATGAGGTATTCTACAATGTGTATCTATCTTTAATTAAAGCTGTAATAATTGCTGCAGGGTTAGTTTGGAAGAAAAGATTTCACTATTGTGTTTCTACATTTGTTTTTGCAGAGATAATTTCCATCCTGACACCTATAAGAAGAAGCCACATAAGAGTAAAATCCAGCAAAAAGAAACTAACAAACTGCAGAAAAGAGGTCAGAAAATTGCTTACTCCACAGATTCTCTTTCTCTTGGGTGTAATAACGCTATCCTGTGTCAAGAAAACCCTCCAGTGCAGAACACTTCAGTGTTGTACAGTAGACCATTTCCTTTACAAAGCATATTTATTTTCCAAAATGCAGAAAGCTTGACAAAAGCAAGCACCAGCGTTTTTATAGGAAATACAAAGTCCATCCACCCAGGCAGCCGATACGGGATGGGTGAAGCAGCTTTCAGCTGAAAGCACGAGAATTTTGGGTCAACTTTCCAAACCTTGAGAAACTGACTAACACCCTGACCAAAAAATGACCCTCAGCTGGCAATAATGAAGCATTTTACACTTTCAGGGTGGAGAAAATAGTTGATGGAGCAGAAGCACTGATATGCACAGTGAGAGTGAAATACCACCCCCTGATTCAGTAATAGAAGAAAACACTTCAGTGATCAACTGCAAGCGAAGTCAGTGCAGAAAACTATTTCTTTACACTACTTTCTTCCCCTAAAATTAAATGTAAATAATATTACATTGTTGCTACTAATATTTTCATCTTATCTGACAATTTTTTTTAAAGTGGAGAATGCTTTTTAAGGTTTAAATTTGGTTCTAATGGCATCCTTACAGAAGAAAATATGCTGAAGTCAAGAAACACAAAATAAAGCTGTTTTATCAACTTAAATGAAGGCATCAATAGAACCATATTCTGTTTTTCTTACTAGTATCTTGACACCAAGAATATGGCTTGCAATGGAAAAGTAAAGCTTCACACATTATTTTAACATTTTAGAAACATATAAGTATAGGCAGAAAAGTATAATTTTGTTGCATAGCACTATTTTTATGCAAATATTTTAAAACTCACTTTTCTTGGTAAACTGATGCCCTGTAAGTCTATTTTGTGAACTACTGACAATTTCATCATCCCGGTATCTCCACTCCTTTCACAAGCGCTAATTATTATTCTTTAAGAGATATCTTGCAGTGTGTGTCATTTAACACCTCCTTTGCTAGAAACAGTGAAAAAGAGGAATCCTCTAATACAACTGCTTCCTTAGGTCAGGCTTTACTAAAGAGACACCTACCAGTGTATCAATAACCCAGTAGGAAATAACGCTAAAGACCTACCCTACGCTGTAAGAGTATTGATTTCTTGTGACCTATATGAGGCTTACTTTGGGCATGCTATGGCAGGAATCCATACTGCTGTGCAGTGCTTCTGAACACCAACCACCCTTCCTCACCTCAGGACCCAAGAACCACATTTCAGATAGAGGCATTGACTCTTTTGGTCGACCTTTTCCCTGATACTCCAGTCAAATTCCTTTCCACAGATCTCCGTTTTGGAAAGAACCTCCTTGTGACACAGGCTCAGTGCTACCCGAATCTGGCCTTTCTTGGAGAGCAGGTAGGTCCTGATGCTTGTAATGGTGCAGAAAGAAGACATGGTACTGCATACCTTGCTGTTAGCAATAGGAGAAAGGGAGCAAATTGGCTGGGTGGGTTTCAGGCACCATAAAAAGAGGCAAATTTTTATAATCAATGTAGGTAGCCCTCCCACTAGTAATCTATATAATGTATCATGCAAATTAACATGGGGATTTTTAATTATGTTATGCTGTTGTTTATGGCTGAGGGTCAAAAGCCAGTTCATGCTTGCTACAATTCATATTAGCAGCATCCTAATAAATCATCTGATATCCATACTTTATGGCACTGTTGCTAACACCAGGGTGCTCCTAAGATGATTCTTCATTAATTTCATATTAATTTTCAAAATTAAACACAGCTTTGCACATCCTTCCATTGCAAAACATACTTTGAAACCACCTGACTACCTGAGGTCACCTTCAGCCTAAGCGGATCGCTGAGTTCATAGCTGCTCACAGCAACGTAGCAACTGCTGCACATCCAAAGTCTTGAGATTAAGTGTCAAAAATCAGGATAGTAGGGGGAGCCCTCCTCTATAAACAGAGTCTAGATACAATAATACAAATAATAATCAAACATTTGAGCAGGCTCCATTCTCCTCCAATTACTGTAGCAATGTAATGGAACAAATACTCAGATGATTTACACTTACACAACTTCCATGAAGTTAATGTCGCTACTTGTAGTATATTATCAGCAAAATTGGCTCCCTGAGATCACATTTAATTTATTTAACCTGGCTCTGCATTGAAAGAGCAATAGACCATAACCATACAATGTACTTTGAAATGTTCTTCCATTATTGCATTCTTTAAAAGCAATTTAATTAACCACAGGGTGAAGTCTGGCACTCCACTAAGAGGGAGCTACACTGCCTGAGAGGAAATTCTCCTAACCCTCACTGTCCTCTTCTTCCTGCTCCAAAACAACATTTGCCCCATCAATTCTGAGGATACATGAAGTGTACAGCTCTGAATATGTACAACTGAATATGTTCTTATGTCTTATGATCACCGAGCCTCAGTTTATCATGTCATATACCACCACCACAACATAAGCATCTTAAGGTGAAAACTAAGTTTAAATGGAATAAAGATTAACTTCAACAAGGATATTATCAGCTTTCAATAACTTCAACAGCTTCTCTCTGTAGCACGGTATTAGATAAGCTCAACATCCAATGAAAATTTGTAAAAGAGCCCCTGTCCAGAAAACAAAATGTAAACTAAAATTCTAGAAATCTCCTGCAAAACAATATGGAAAACCAATGCAAACTATTCTCAGAAAATTATGAATGCAAGCAAGCACAAAAGGACTGTATAAATAGTTCAACTGTGTTTAATTGGGAAGCTCCCATGGCAAAGCCTCCTCTGTTTTGTCCAAAATATGTAAGAAAGATATGTGATAGGGGAAATTTCTATCTATCTGTAAAGGGGAAAAATATTCTGATTCTGGCAGAAAAGAATGATATGGCAGTGAAAACAGCAGCTCTGAAGGAGGTGAAATAGACAGGGAAGATCCATTTTTTACAATGTACCATCTTCTAATAACTACCTGAAAACTCTGCCTTTTGCTCAATTTGGCAACTTTTGTGCAGCTTACCACGTCTCTAAGATCAGGATTAGCTCTTCTACAGATGAAGCTAAGCCAACACAAAGGAAAAGTTCTCTGAAGCACGGACAAGATTGTTTTCTCTGAAAAGTGAATGTACAGCAGTCTTCTGCATTCCCTTTGGGAAAGCCATTGCAGGCTGAGGCAGCAAGTCACACGGGTACGGCATTAAAATGGCACCTTCAATGCTACCTCTTCCAATTCACACAACTGGGCATTTTACAGGTGAGTGTCTTGCAAAACATACGGGAGTGAGCTTAACTCTGTAAGTGTGATACATATCTATGGGTTTGGTAGTTGTTATTCTGGCTGAGGGATTAGTAAGAACTCAGTTTGAGCTGAGGGGATTACAGGAGACACCATCTGGCTATGGCCGGCAGCAGAGGTGATAATTCCTCTGAAGTTTTATTTACACACACTCAGAATTGAGTTTCAGCAAGTCTCAGAGAAGAGAGGAGGGAAGGGGATACCTGGGGATTCTCTGCGGGGATTTCCCAAGAAGATTTTATAAACCTAACCCTTGGAAGAGAGGAACTGCAAAGAACCAGTGACTGGCACACCACGGACAAGAAAAGATTCACCTAAATCTGCATGATCGAAGCAACAAGCATTCACAATGTTCAGTTTTAACACTTTCCCTTCTGTTTGTGATGCTCCCATCCACGACTAAACCGCTGCTTTGGCATTTAGCAAGCGAGCTGTGTTCCCTCTCTGCCAAGAGAGGCGGGCAGAGATCCGGCAGAGAATCAATCATAGAATCATAGAATCATCTGGGCTGGAAGGGACCTTCAAAGGTCATCTAGTCCGACCCCCCCGCAGTCACAGGGACACCCCCAACTAGACCAGGTTGCCCAG
>JAOXNG010000021.1:95895111-95906011 GCA_028566535.1 Scolopax minor
ATGGGGCTTGGAGCAACCTGCTCTGGTGGGAGGTGTCCCTGCCCAGGGCAGGGGGGTTGGAACTCCATGATCTTTAAAGTCCCTTCCAACCCAAACCATTCTATGATTCTATGAGATGAGAACCTGCTCTATCTCTGTGGTGGAGAGGTGAACATTTTATTGTGGGAACACTGGAAAATAACTGCTTCTTGATGCAAACTAGGGCGTTTAAAATAAATATTTCTTCTAGGAAGTCCCTCTCTGATCTCAGGAAAGATCTTCCCTTGAGTAACATGCCCACTCCAAATTCATGCCAATACCAGACTGCCCTGCATCCCGTGTGCATATCCAAAGCCCATGTTTTCTGTAACAGTGTCTACGCATGAAGGCAGAGGATTGCATGAATATGCAAGTACATTTATTAAAAAAAAAGAAATATTCTAATATTTGCCTCTTTTCTTTAGATAAAAAATTTCAAACCAGCATTGTATTGACCAGTGTGGAAAAAACAGCACTTGTTTCAGATTTGGGATGGCTTTTATCTTTTTTTTTTTCTTGCTCACTTAACAATGTTCATATCTTTTGGTGTTTTTCAGAGTCTTTCCTTGTAATTCTGAACCTGCTTTCAGATGCCAGTGCATTCTGTACTCACTAGAGAGATAAGGTACAGCTGTCAGGAAGGAATTTTTCAGGGAATTTATAATTTTTGGTCAACTGTGACATGTAGCTGATAATTAAAATATACTCCAGTCTCTCATCAATCATAAAAATTACAATATACATCATTTTAATTGACATGGGAACAATTTTTGCAATGAAACAAGAATCAGGTATGCAACAGGTAAGACTCTCATGTCATTCACATGAGTAACTGAGCATTCACTGAAATGCAACCTAAATCAGAAACACTGCTTCAAGCAAACAGTAAAAAAGATATTTTCTTTTTTCTCCGAGCTGCATGGAGGAATACTGTGAGAAAAACTAACAGCACAACACGGGCAGATAATGGGGAAGCAAACAACTCACTCAATCATATCTGGATACGACCGATTTATTTCTGCTTTAACCCTCTAAAGCAAACAATCAATCTCAGGGACATAAACAAATACGCAAATGGTTGATGCAAAACATAAAGTTTTAAGCCATTAGAAAGAAGCACCTGAGAAGGTTGATTCCAGCTTAAGCTCCTGAAACTGTGTTCACTACCCCTAGTATTTGAGTACCCCAATTTACATATATGTTTTCACAAATCACTCTTGAGCTAATATTCACATTTATGGATGAGGAGTCTTTGTTTTACAGGGCATCTGTATACAAGTCTTCCAAGTCGCAGACCAATGCTTTACATCATAAGATTTTAATATTCAGCAAAAATAAAAGGATACAAAATTAACATTTGGGCTTTTTTAAAGGATGCAAAAGGTCTCAGAATCATGGCTCATCATACATACAAAGGGATGGAGCTAGAAAAGCACGTGAACTGCTCCAAAAGAGCACTTTAGCTAGTTCTAGAAGATATTAGCATATAAATATATTTTTAATAGATTAATGTTATCTATGGTCTTCCAAATCATCTCTGGCATAACTAAAAAAGATACAACTTACTGAAGTCTGCTGCTTTCTGTCGTAAGACTCAGAAAAATAAAGCAGCTTTTTGAATTCCTATTAAATTACTTACAATAACACTTAATTACACATGCAAAGCTTTTCATATGCAAAGCACAAACCATTTCATAAATGTGGGAAGAGTATTATTACTTCTATTTTTACCTGGGAAACTGAAAATATACAGGGTGTGTGCGTGTCACACCGCCGTCCTGTGTGGGGACATCTGAGTCAGCCCATTGCTAATTAGTTCTGTGACTGGGAACAGTCCAGTCACGCTAACGTGCTGCTCTGGGAAGGTGAAAACTCCCTGCTCCTTGTGAATCTCCTCGCTGCATTTTACCTTGCCATGAGAACAAACCCTCAGAGGCAAATGGGCTGTGTTTAGAGAGAGGCTGAGCATCCCAAGGTCCCTCTGAAAGCAGCCCCTGCAGCCAGGCAGCAGCCCGAGCCTCACCTCGCCCTCCAGTCCTGCATTTAAAATTCTCTTTTGGCTGACTGTCATGTTGAGAGATGAGATACACAAGCAGAAAGCTCAGGCAGGCTTGGTCCGGGCTTGCTTTTCTTCAAGCAAATGGTCTTGGGTTTCTTCAAGCAAATTCCATTATTTAGAGAAAAGAGATTGTACAAAAAAAAAACCCAAAAAACCAATCTGATGTTTCTGATGTTCTGAGCGATTATGAATTAGTTACCCACAAGTGCTGACTGTAAGGCTAGCACCCAAGTGTTTTAAGGTGATTAGATTTATTCTTAGTATCAGGCCTTTGAAGATGCAACAGCGTCAGGCTTGTGTTGTGCAGGGAGTCAGTTTTCGTTATCATAATGGTCCCTTCTGGCACCAAAATCTGTGAACCTCTTAGTTTTATCAACCTCAGCTGCTTTTGCAGTCTGGAAATAGCTGCAATGATGAATAGGGAGGGCCCCCTGAGCTGATAACAAACTATGAGTTTTCAAAGGATACAAATATTGGCTATTGTTTACCCAGCTACTTGCCAAATAAAATTAGAAAACTATTATCTCCAAAGGAAAACGACAACAGGGCTCATGAAGAGGACACATGGATACAGAACAGCACACACTCATGAAGTAGACTGATTTTTAGAAAAAAATCATATCCATTCAAGTATAAGAATTGCAGAGGGATCATGAACAAGCTCCAAACTAAAGCCTTGCTGCTGGGATTTCGAGGGGAATGAGCCTGCAGCCCAGTGACCATCCAGTCTCACTGGGTGCAGAGCTGAAGGCTCCTTCCCTCCACAATCTGAGCTGCAAAGCACCCAAAAGCCTGCCTGAAAAGAACCAAGCAAGTGAAAACAGCAAACGAAAGACTGAGGAACATTTGGCAACTTGAAAAACAAACTAGATTTTTTTGGGTTTGGGGTTTCGAGCAAATCTGGGAAAGGAAGAAAAAAGAGAGTATAGCTTATTAAGATTAAAACCCTTGCCGGAAAACTTACTGACCTTCAAGGGCCAACTATGACTTTGAAATCAATTAAAAATGTCCTAAGTGAAATGCTGTTCTCAATTTTCATAATGTGGGAATGTAGTTAAAGATGTTAATAATGACCATGAAATAATTTTCGCAGGCATCATATTCATCATAGGTGTTCTGCCTTTCAGCCCGTGTGGTGCAATATTTACTGTGGCACCTGCTGACAGCAACCTTTTCAGTGGAATTCCAAAGTATATGTGCATGTGGACTTATTTATAGAAATATTATATAACCTCTTTACATAGATAATTTGAAAATAATTTAATATCACAGTTTTCCTTTTTACAGGTGAAGAGTTTTCCCCATTGGGTTTATATAGTTTATAGTCCTAAGATTGACCAAGCAAGATATTATACATTTTACTGTTTCAGGCTGAAATCCCATCCAGAGCTACAGAGGAACAATTTAAATACAAAACCAGAACAGATCACTGCTTGTTACTTATATTGAAATTGCTATGAGCTTTATTCACAGCTGTTGAAAAATAGATATTCTATGATGCCAAAATATAAGTCATTTTTACTGTAACTCAGTGCTATAGGATTTAGAGTTATTGGAAGAAACTACTTCAGAAAAAAAAAACCCAAAAGTAGTGGATTATTTTTAATGTGTTTTTAGGGTGCTTCCCATATTGCTGAACTTTTCCTCACAAGAGAAATAACTTAAAGCCTAGCCAAAGTGATTTCTTGCCCAATTTCTAAATTTTCAAACAGGAGAATATTTAGCATAATTATCAGTTACATCACAATGTTAGGACAGCAATGCCTCCAATAGGCATTGACAAAAAGTGTTTTGTACTTCTGTGCCACACCAGGGATTATTTTTTTTTCCTAAATTTTGTGACACATATTCAGCCAAAACTGAATAAAAAAAGTTTGCCCAAATTTGGATCTACTGAGCAAGGAAAACCTATGCTCAAACCATTTCTTTTTGCATGCGTTATAGCATGGATCTCCATTCAAACTGTATGAAAAAAAAGCAGCTTTGAATAAGTTCCATTTGGATTAATGCATTGAAATGCTAGCACTACATATTTCAAAAATTAGATCTTTTCCCTTTTCTAAATACCTGTATTTTTGTTACGTGCAGTCTATCACCTTAAAAATAGACAGCTGGGTTATAAACTAGAGAGTAACATATTAAAATGAAATGTTTTCTTCTTTTGCTTTATATCTCAAGAGGGACTGTTTTGTATATTTAACCGTAGCGAGTTACCTTCTCAGACAGTATAAGCAATGTCTCTGCATAGAATTTAGCAGATTATGAAATTCTGATCCCTAGGATTTTCTGCAATGCCACAAACAAAATTCAAAATAAGTCTGTCGACCTGTGCACACACACACACACTCTTTAGTATCAGCTATGACACTCTTTATAGTGTCATAATTGTAAATGAAACTATTTCTCAAGGTGGTTTTCGTTTTCACATAATTGATGCAGCATTTCACAACCAAAATCCATAAACTATTTTGGACGGGTTCTACCATAACAACTAAATCCCAGATGTTCACTTATTAGGGTTTTTTCTTTCGTTTGGCTTGCCTGCATGCCACTATGCACGAAAAAGCGCACGCGTGCTTTTCATAGACGTTTTGCAATCATTTCAAAAGCCTGAAGAGTACAAATTGAGAAACTTCTCCACAGAATTTTCCTCACCCTGTGTACGAGCTCAGTAAGCATGTACAATGTGGCAGAAGATAACGAAGCCTCCATCCCCACTACAAACTCTTAAGGTTTGCTAGCAGAGGACTCAATCATTTTGGTTGAGGCCATTTATACAAAGAGAAAAAAAAATAATAATGCTGTGTCTTGCTCTTGAATGTCTTTTTAAGGGACCAGCCTACCCTCTACAACATTCCTATGTGCATTCATTCCTTTGGGATAGACTTCTGTGAGACCTGGGCCTGCACATGCATGCTGGGATCAGTACAGGAGAATTCAGTGGAGTAATAGAATCTGGGGAAGGAAAAACCTTCCACCTGCTTCAATGCCTTGTTTGGTTTCAGATACCCTGTTACTCATCAGAGTTTTCATTCAGAATTTAAAAATAATTACAGCTGTCCACGGGGACACACGTTGTTCTCTGTTAGTTGCTCACAGTAAATGCAATTGATGAGTGCACTGTGGCACAACTGAAGAGAAAGAGATTATTTAAATATTTAAAAAACAGATTCTTAATGATACATGGTCAGATCCCCAGGCATCAATCTTGCAAACACATATGCCTGTTAAGTTAATGGAACCTCTCATGTACATGTATTAAAGTATTTAAATCCTCTCAGGATTAGGGATCTAATTTTGTTTCAGGAAGAAAGAAAAGGTATCTTCTTTGAACAAGCATTATTTTTTTCTTCCCTCTGTGCTTTACTAAATGCCAATAAAATCTCTTTTCAAGTTTTATTAGACCTGTTGTTCAACAAAAGGAGATGAAATTCAATTGTGTCTGCAAGTAATTTTTGTAATTATATAGGCCATTGTAATTTCTGATAGACAAATGCTCTATCTCTAAATTTCATCCTTGTTGCCAAAAACTTCAATTTATTGCAAAATAAAACAGAGTGCAAATAAGACAGTCCTATTCAGAAAATATATCTCCTCTAACATTTGATCTATCAAATCTACAACTGTTAATAAAGATGAGAATTCTGCCAATAAAATAGAATTATTTCACTAGCAATTTGGAAGCGCTGCTCTATTTCTAACATCGTGAGGGTGTTTCATCACCTCTTGCTGGTAGAGACAGAGGATGGGGAAAAGACTCCAAGTGTTTCCTTCAGGTGCATTGACTGGCATCCCCCAAGGCACCTATGTTTCTTCAGTGACCTAAGAGGGAGCTCACATACTCGTGTCACACCAGGAACTGCATTCAAGAAAGATGCTGAAAGCACCCAGAGCGAGCACTGAACACTCACCCCTGGCTGAGGTGCACGAGGAAAGGAGAAAAGGCAGAAGAGAGAGGAAAGTCCAAGAAGAAGAGCTAAAGTCGTGGGGTGAAGAGGGAGGAGAAGGGAAGAGGAACAACAAAATGTATAGGTTTCCTGTAAGTACAGTCACTTCAGGGGTGACAGCAGAAATGCCCGTGTACTACAGACACTCTGCACAGCTTTTCTGCCTTACTTCCATCCACTTGATGCCAACAGAGGCCCTTCTGCTCCACAGGTGACAGCACGGAGCAGAGCCCAGTTGAATCAAGCACTGGCCCACCTGCCAGTGTCCCCTTCCCACACTGTCCCCTTCCACATCCCACTATAAGATTTAAGTAATCCAAAGCTGCCAGACTTTTTACCCTGGGTGCTGGCTCCAGAGCGTTATGGTCCCTCAGAAGGAGCTAACAGTGTTGAGGTGCTGCACTGGTTTCTTATTAGAAACCTTATTATTTCCAACTGGAAGCCTGGTGGCAACCAAAAGGACTAGCAGAGATCCCTGCTCCTCCAACATACCTCTTTCCTGAGCCCCAAAAACATCTTCTCCTTCCTTTTTATTCCTCCAAAAAGCACACAGAGCCCTGGTTTTGCAAGGTTCTCACATTTACACAGAAGAGTTTCCTGGGCTCTCAAGAACTCGTTGAAAAAACACTATTTAACTCCTCTGAACTTCAAGTCAAAGTACCAAGCCTTTCCTCAGCACAGAAATCCTGGAACAGGAGTATCACAGTGTTTCAGATCCAGACTGGGCTTCCATTACATGTGACCTATGTATAAGAAATTAAATCATCTGACTAATGAGATTTCTGGCACAAGGGGCTTACTGTCAATCAATAAGCCATTCAATAAATTCATCAACAAAATAGACGATGATATTACTGCAATCATACAACCTCTCATAAAAATCTACCATAAAATATAATATTACTGGTGATCATCCAGTGCTAAGACATGAAATAAGATGACAGCAAATAAATAAAGAAATAGAAGAATCAGTCACAATTCCCAGTTTCATCTCTTAGTTTTCTCATTTCAAAAGCACTTCCTTTGAGCAAAACAATATAGTTTTTATTACGTTTTAAAGAAGCTTTCTATAGACTCACAACAGTAAGAGCTGGATCGGTTGATGGTTGATATTTTTAGGCCCATCCTCAGCAAAGCCAGGTTACAGATCTCCATCAAACAGACACTGCACAGCCACATATACCTGCCTGTTATTTAAAAGAAACCCACACAGTGACTTTTCAGGCAATTATTGTGTGCCTGAGCTAATCCACCATTAGGCAGTGCCGAGACATGATGAGAACAGCAGATAGCTCCAGAGCTTACTGTGCTCTGTCATGTTGGATGGAGACCTGGTTGCTGACACCTGAATGCAGGTGTCCCCCTGGCATTCGAGGGAAATCAGAGGTCACTTCTGCTCACTGCCTTTGATGTCTCTGCTCAGGAGGTAGACCTTCCTAGCAGGGAATTCTGCATGGTTTAAAAAGGGCTGTCCCTTTGGTGGGCATTTCTTGACAAAGGTCCCACAGAGAATTAGTGGGCACTTGCTCTTCTTGAGCTCATTTTTATTTCTGGCTTGTCGAGCATCAAAAGCCTAGCAGGGAAACACTTAGCTACAGTACCTTCTGTGGGCTGATGCCACTTGGATCCACCTGAATTAGAAGGTGATGTCTAGGGCTTTACCTAGGGCTTAAGCCATAAAGGGAGGCTATTGAGCTGAAGTGCAGCCTGCTCTGCAAAGAGTGCCTGCAGCTCCAGGAAACAGCATGAAAATAAGGCCAAGATGTTTGAACTGAAGGCACACCCATCTGGCTACCTGAACACACCGACTTGTGCTACTGTTCAAGCCCGATTGCTAGTGGATGAAGCAGATATCAAAGTTTCCTTTTCATCTCCAAGAGATAGGGTGCCTGTGTTCTCACATTATCCTATCGCCCAGCTTCATCTCTGACTGTAGGATTGCTGGCAGGAGGGAAAAGGCCTGAGGAGATCTGGGGCTACAGCTAGCAAATTAAAAAAACAAAACAAAACAAAAAACTAACCAAAAAACTGGATAAAAGACACACCACAGAAGTTTTCTGAAGGCAGATTCGTGCCCACATGCCTTGCTGTTGGGGTCACCATAGGTCCTGTTCTTGAGGAACGTGTTCTGGTTCCCCCGCGTCGTACATCTTCTGGGCAGTCGGGGCAATCAGGCCAGACGGAGAGACAGAGCTGGGTAAGATAACCCTCTCTGAGCTAAGGAATGAGAACACTCTGTGTGTGTCTTAAGATACACCCTCTTTATCTGAAGATAAGAAAGGACTTTGTGCTTTTACAAGTATTTTTGAAAAGTAAGCACTGCAAAGCTGCAGTTATATATTAATGCCAACTTCTTTGGAGAAGTACTGACATTCCTCAGAAATATATTTTCATAACTATGACACTAAACACACAACTATGATTTTTTTAATCAATTAAAACCACAGAGACAAGAAAATAAAAACTTGTTATCTGGCCACTCTCAGGCTTTTGGTTTATAATTGTGTGTCTTTTTGAATTGTGATATATATTAATTTGAGGTTTTTCTGGCTCAGCGTTCTCATTTATAAAACTGCACATACTTTGGTCATGTTCTTTGATGGCTAAGGATAAAGGAGAGCATATACATTCTGAATCTACTGGTTGTACTTCAGTAACTTCAGGAAGACTAAGACGCCAGTAAAATATACGATACACAGACATGCAGCAAAATATAATGTTGTTTACAGCTTCAGCAAACAAACTCACAGGATATAGGAAAAGATGTCAAAAAAAAAAAGGCAAGGAAAGGAGAGATGGCTAGTTTGGTTGCTTCCACTTCTATATTTATAATGCAAACAACACTACTGTAAATTCAACTGGCAGGCTGATCAGGGGACTGTACACTGAAAAATTAACTCTCTTAATCAAGCAAGTCATAGCCAGAGCTGGCAATTGTTTATTTTGAGCAGCTCTATAAGGTGAGTCATTTTATGGATGTTTGCAGCTCCTACTATAAAGTAGCAAGCTCGGTGCCAGGTACACCTCACTTCTGTTGTGATGGCCATTGCTTCTTTCCCCCCAAATGTAAATTACAGTAGGATTTTAAAGGGTACAAGCCCTCTGAGGTCTCAGGTGAAACAAAGAAGCTGGACAGCTTACAACAGATCAGCAAATTTTTAACTACATGAGCAAGTTTCACTAATAATCACCCAAAATGTGTCCCCCATCCCTCAGAGCATCACTGGAATGTTGGAACTCTGCTAAAACTGGAAGGGATCAAAAACAGCCTATGGCAATATGAATTTGAAGTAATTAAGCCTATAGTTCTTCAGGCAAGACTGTTCCCTGGCTGAAAAAAATTAGAAAAACTGAGATCTGTTGAGGACAGAAATTCAGAAGAACAAAACCAGCATTTCATCATTATCAAGTATTTTTAAAAAACAAGAAAAGGAGAGGTATGAAACCCAAATACACTGGGCTGGACCCTGAAAGAGGCATTCTGCCTGGGCAAAATTATTTTAAATCCATGGTTTGCTGTTTATAGCATATTTTGACCTATAATTGCTTCAGCCTATTGCAGTACACAGTTACTGTTTGATATGATAAAGAACATTTTAATCTACTGAATGTGCAAAAAGCATAAATGACTTTTTAAGAGCACTTTTCTTTTGATTGGCAAAGATTCATTTCAATGAGAGAAAAGGTTTTAATGAAAAAATATTGCTACAAAGCATATGTGTACACTTGCTTCTTATATATAGGTGAATGAGACATACATTAATAAAGAAATACAGCTGCCTGTAGGATCTGGCCTTTAATTTTCCTTATTCCATTTTGAAATTCAGCAGAAAGGTACGATATTTTGAAAACACATTAGCACGGCTGTGACAGAAATGGCAATACCTATAAATTAGTTAATTACGTCTTTTAATATAAAATACGAGTATCAAAGATGTTGAA
Source organism: Scolopax minor (assembly GCA_028566535.1). Lineage (NCBI taxonomy): Eukaryota > Metazoa > Chordata > Aves > Charadriiformes > Scolopacidae > Scolopax > Scolopax minor. The sequence continues at coordinate 95,905,078 of JAOXNG010000021.1, forward strand.
ATAGTCTTGCAAACCTTTGACCTGATAGTAAAAAACCACCGCAACTGATTAAAAATTATTTTATCAGATTCCCACCCCCCAGGCTAGCACCAACCTCTGCTCGCTTTTCAGTTTGGGATCTTTCCCATCTAATGGGAGGGCTACCAGGAAAAAATGTGGGTTTCATGTTTAGAGCAACTGGATATGAGAAAGGCATTTCAGAGAAGTCCCAGGCTTTCCTGACTTCCATAAAAGTGATTGCAGATGTGTCCCACCAAGGGCACCCCTCTCTGTGTTATAAATTGACTGGGACTACGCTTAGACAGAGGGAGCAGGAGGGAAGGGGGAGAAGGGGACAGGAAAATAAAATACTGTGAAGACTCCCAAGGCAAATCCAAGCACATAAAATACCTGAAATAATTACTTGTTGTGAGCAGACGACATAAAATTGCTATCTGGTTACACCATAATAGCACCAAGAGCAAAGACCACATCTTCTTCCAACACATGGTATGTACCCCATATGATTAGAAAAGCTGGCACACGACCTCACTCTTTCTAATAAATCTATGGAAAGCTAAAAGTGGCGTTTCACCTGGAAACCACACACATGACTACCGTGCTGGTTTTCAACTAACAGGGGAGTCATTTAAGAGAAGGTGAGTACAAGTGAATGATGGATGCATCCTTCAGCAGCTGAACCAAAAGCACCTGCTGAAATCCTTGTGAGGTAGAATATTTTGGCAGGGAAAATGTTGCCCATACAACTTCAGCTAGGAATTGAGTATTTCTACGTGTTACTCTCAGCTTAAAAAAGATATTCATAGTTTATTAGATACTCTACAGATAATATAGAAAACTTTTGAGTGGGATGACTACTACAGCAATATAATCTGCCTCCCTGACTTTAGCAGATTGCTCTAGCTCTTATGAACAAAAATATGCAGCCCCACTC
>JAOXNG010000021.1:95922286-95937466 GCA_028566535.1 Scolopax minor
CTCAATTCATCCCTCATCTCATAAAATACTAGAGATCTCAGCAGATGAGTGGGGCTCACGTGGTCGGAAGCTTTTTCCCTCCACCTAAAAGGAAACCTTCAGGCACAGTGAGATAAACACAGATTTAATGACTAAAGTTCAGAAAACTCGAGAAGCCAATGAAGCAGGGGTGAAATGAATTCAAGAGTAGGCTGCAGCAGCCTCACATCAAAATTTGAGCCTCTAATGTATAACATGTGTTCCTGCTTTCATTTGTCTACTTTACAAGAGCTAATATGCAGTATTTGCAGAGTTCACAAGGGGGTTTTTCTCCCTCTAGGCTATTAGCTACAGTAATGGCTTATTAAGAAAGTTAGACTTTCTCCCAGCTGGGGAAAAAGTGGCCCTAAAGGAGAGGGGGAGGAAGAGAAAACTGAACGTTTTGTTTAAACAACTGAACAATACAATGCCAGAGGAAATGAATCAGATGAGAGTGATTTCTGCAAGCATGTATGTTTTGCTTTACGAAAACAAAGAGGTTTCCATCCTGGCCTCCCAAAAGTCAATAGGGCTCGTGTTTAACTTAGAATAGTAATATGGGGTCCTGGTTTGGTTGCTAAGGGTGGAGGAAGGTATTTCAAGAAGAACAAAGGCTAGTTCGTTAGGTTTCTATCTAGTGTAACCTCCTCAGGAGGTTTATTTCCCAGGATTACTGTTGGGTTTTATTTTCTTCCCCTAGAAGTAACCTTCTTCCTTACCCCAACCCTGGAGAAAAAAACCTTACAGCTCTCTTCTTAATATCATCTTCTACAGAAGAAAATCTGCATCTGATACAGTGTGGTGTCACCTTGTTGCTGGTGCTTGTTATAACCACCTGGTCCCTTCCTCCTGTAGGGTCAGCCCAGCTCTGGGTTACAGTGGGTGCTTGGAGCCTTCAATGATACCTTAGTGTTTACTTGGGTGCCTGTGGTCCTAATGAGCTTTGTAAACCCAAGCCCAATCTTTCTTGTAACTTTTTTCTAATGCTAAAATTTGGGAAGGATTAAAGGTTTCACAATGACTCTGGGAGGTCTCTGACAATCAATAGTAGTACTGGCAGCAGGAGAGGGGAAAAAAGAAACCAAGGAATATAGCAACTTCTATCAAATAACAAAATCACATAAAAGTCTCAACAGCAGAGAAAGTTATATTAATGTTCTGAAGTATTAATGACTTTATAAGTCTGAATGCAGCTGCTAGAGATGGCAGGCTTATCCTTTTCTGGGTAGATTAATGAACATATAACCAAGGAAGATATCAATGATAAAACCTGTAAATAAGTTCCAAAAATATTCCAGCTTTAAAGACAAGGTTTTCTTGACTGTGTACATTCCTGTCCAGAAAACACGACTGACCTGTGATTGGGGGTTGTTTATTGGCTGAATGATACAAAGCAGTTGCAGGACTCCACAGGAGCTCAACAAATGCTTTCCCATGAATTTGGCTACAATCTGTGAAGTTTTTAATTAATATGTGCAGTTAATGAAACAAACATAATTTACTCTGCATTTATCAAGCTGTCTTCAGAATTAATGTAGAAGTAGTGTTACTGTGACCATGATAAAGTAAGGATATAGATGACAGAGTTTTAAGTAGAGGTAATGTCGTTAATCAAACCAGCTAATACTGCTTTGAAAAGTAGACAAGCTTATGGGTGCTCAAGATTCTCTAGGTCTGAAACAAATAGGGCAAACTTCAAATCAAAGTACAAATTCTGAGTGATTGCTCTGAGTTGAATTAGAGATGTTTCAAGTACAGAAGAGAAAGAACACACAAATGCAGAAGTAGCTATCCTAGGTCCATCTAATTCAACATATCTCTGACAGTAAGTGGCTAGAACAAAAGATTTGGGCAAGCCCTTCAACTGACAGCTCTTTCAGAGGTGTGTACGAGTTGGGGATGATGAATAAGGTATGCTGAAAGGCCAAACATAACTGAAATCCCAAGCAGAGAAAAGGCAGAGTCACTTGTTTCAATGTAAGTTTTTAAAAACTCGTGCTGTGAGATGGTGGGAGGAAGGAGATACGTTGTGATGGCACTTAAGGCAGTGCTTTCTGTGACAAAGAGACACCAAAATGCAACAATCACAAGCTGCAGCAAGGGAAATTCTAATTAGGCTCTGTAAAAATTCCTCTTTGGGAGGATGATTAAGCTCTGGGATGTGCTTCCCGGACAGCCTGGGGGATCCGCCTCCGTGGAGATTTTCAAAACATGACTGGACAAGACCTTGGCCATCTTCTTCTCACTTTTCAGTCAGATTAGCTTGGAGCAGGAGATTGGGCTAGGTGACTTCCAGAAACCCTTTCCAACCTAATTCTTCTGTGATACTGCAATTCTGTGCTTATACTCCTTCCTCTAACACCCGTGTGATAAGGGCCCAGAGATAGATTTGAGCTATCATCATATGTTTACCTGCTATGAGACATCATGAGCCTGCAATTAATTTTGATCAAACAAATGCATTAACTTTAAGTGGCAATCTTAATCTGACATGCTTAATTAGTAAACGAATAAGGGTAATTCAACTCAGAACAAAAAATGCATAGACTAAGGAGTAATTCAGTAAATGTGGCTGAGTTATGAAAATGGAAATTGGCAGTTGCCCTTGCCAAAAATTAAACGTGTTTTAAAATTAAATCAATTATACAGAAAAAAAAAAAAATAAAAGACATTTTGTGAAGATAGAAAATATCTATAGTTCATTCATGTGGAACTATGAATGTATGGCAAGCTAGAATGAGGTGATCATAAAAATGTAAGGCAGCCTAAAAACCTTCTCAAAATAAAGTCAATGTTATCCTTTCATTTGTTATCAAAGCCTAAGCGACTTCTGAATGAAGTAGCCCAGATGATTTCAACTCTAACAAGGAACTTTGATGACTAACACAGGACCTCAGGCACCTGTGTTGAAAATTGCTCATCAAATAAGCCCTCCTCAACTCTTATTTAAACTGACTCCACAGGGTCTTACTTTTCCATTTGAAAGCTCCAGGGTGCCTGTTGTTCTGTGCCTGCGTATACCCAGATCTTGGCCCCTCTGGGCACCTTCACACCTAACTCGGAAGCCTAATCAACATCCAGAAGCTTTGAATTTCTCCTCTTGCATCCCACGTGATGCTCAGATCAGAAGGGTTTGGGGTACTTAAATCCTCTGTTGGATCTAGTTCTCTCAGCTCTATTTCAGTTTCCATTTACTGTGATTTGCAATGAAAGGAAAGAAAAGGCTTATTTTCATTTCCTTCGATCAGCTCTAGTTCAGACCCTTAATAAACAGCACAAATCTCAGCAGAGGCACAAGTGCATCAGAGAAGACCTGGTGTATAAACTGCAATGAGTAAGGAAGGCTTCCGGTGACCTCAGAAACATGCAGGGCTGGTGAGCTCCATCATGAGCTATCAACATCTCCACACCCACAGGAAGAACAACAAATGGAAGGTCACATCCAGTCGTTATTATGCATGTCCTAGTAGTTGGAAGCAAGAAAAGAATAGTGGAGTTAGAAGAGAAGTAAACAACCCTTATCTTTTGGTCATGAACCTCAAAATTGGCCTCAAAAAAAGTAACATTAGGTATTTAATTGCTGCTTTATTCATAGCAGAAACACTTTTTTTTTTGTGAAGGAGGCTTGTAATGGATCGTAGTCTGAATTGGGGGAGCTACATCAAAAGTAACACAGAGTGGGAGACAAAAGGATGAGTGAGAAATATCAATACAAGTAATTGCAGATGGGAGAAGAACTAAACTGTTCCTCGAGGGCTATTTTATAAGCAAATGACTTAATAGCCTCCTGTGTAATCTCCCTTATCCCCTTACCTGAAATGTGCAGATACATAATGTCGTAACATATCTTTTTAGCAATGTAGTTTTCACTGTCAGAATTTTGCACCTATCCTTGTTGTCACTCAGTTTCCCAAAAAAGCTTCCTATTCCTGAAAAAAATAATCGTTCGTTCTCGTTTCCCCTGTGGGTTTGTCTGTTATTGTTGCAAGACATTCCTCCATAGCCTAACACTGAGGCTTTGTACCTTTCTTATAAGTGTTTATTTGATTTAACTTCATATTGGGCATTGCAGAAAGCCAGGTACAACAATCATCAATGATATTTACGGTGAGAAGTCCTTGAGTGACTATGACTGAATTCTTCTTACTCCGTTGCTAGATAGAAGATAGCCCAATGGAAAATAGTTCTAATTCAGTGTTACAATTCATGACCAGCTACTGGAATCTCTCTCGTTAGCAAGTACCTTCTGGACGTGCATTAAGCAGGATGCTGAGAAATGTATAGGAGAGACTGGCAACTTTAAGGAGAGCTGAGCAGCAGAACTGAGGGATTACTCCAGTGAATTACTGGCAACGGAGTAAATGGAAATACATACAATGGAAAAGAGCTGAAAATGCAAATAATCCATACGGAGCTTCAAATATTCAGGGTGACATTTAAAATAGAACACGGAAGTGAGGCGCATGGTACGTGTTGAAAAGGAAGGGGGGAAAATAAATTAGGTGATAGTGAGGGTTTATTTCAGAAGAAAAACGAATTAATTAATTCATAGAACTAAATGAACACATTTGTCCAGAATATGCTGGTGCTCCTACTTGGAATATAGTTCTTAAAATTAACATAAGTTATTAAGAGGAGAAACAAAACTATAATAGAGAAAAGACTGTAGTGAATTAAAGCTGATATTTTTGTGATTTGTTTACATTGGGCAGTTTTATATTTCAGATACTACACCCTGATTGTAATGGAATTTCTGTGATATTAAATGACATTTAGTGCTAGTAAACTGAATGCATATGTAGTACAGTCTGCATTAGATACTCTAAAATACACTGAAAACCATATTCCAATCAATACAGATCTTACTTCTTATCCTTCATCATTTTATCTGTCACCCCACCAAGTTTTGTCTAAGCCTTGCCAATGGTATGTGAAACAGCGGATACAGTTCACTCCGTTCCTTTTCCCTCAGAAAGAGAGTTGTTTACATTTTATACTGCTTGGTTTTGTAGGATTTTTCCCAGGAAGAGGGGGGTGTGTGTGTGTGTGTGTGGTTAAAAAACAGTTTACAGTTCTTGGAACGACCTAGAAAAATTCCCTCTCTTGGAGACTCACTTTACCCAAAGTCTGTTGTGCACATACATTCAGAAGAGCATTGCATTGACCAACAAATAACAAATCTCATTTAAAGCTTTTTGATACCAGTTGGATCTTTTCTGAATGAAAGGTATTATTTTAATAACATGTCAGAAGTCTCTTTTTTCATTCTTTAATTGATTCCCCCCCTACTTCATGCATTATGCAATTTAATCAACCGCTAAGCTTCCTGATAAGATTTCAGTAATAATAATGAAAACAATAAATTACTTTATCATATTATAAAAATACTTACAAAGGAATCAGAGATACATGGTAAAGACAAAGAGGACAATAAAAATATTTTTAATTACATTGTGTATGAAAAATAAAAGTTTCACACTTTTAAGCTGTTTAACTAATTCAAGCAATAAAGTCTTTATGTAATTAAAATAGAGTTGCCTACAGGGAGAAACCAAACCAAAACAGTGATGAGAATTACAAAATCAAGTGCCTAAAATGTGAGAAACATAGAAATAAAGGCTTCCTGTGCGAATTTCATTCCACTCCTTTTATGTATACACATTATCAAACAGCTTTTAATTATAGGATTGTAAAGGTATTGCTTTTTCCCTTCTTTGGGAAATCCTACCTTTTTCAATAAAGGGGTAGTTACTCCATATTTCTTCTTCCTTCAATATTTGATGTCAGATCTTACTCAACATCCAACAGGCAAATCCCACATCAGAGGTACAATTATCTAATATCTTGATGGATAATTGTGCTGTGCTACCACCATAGCATGTGAATGCTTCACAAAATTAGCTAATCCATGGTTCCCTATAAAATTAAGTGCCACTCTTATCCTCATTTTCTAAGTGGGATATTGAGACACAGAGAGATTAAGGTCAGGATTGCCAAAAGCATCCCCTAATTTTGGATGCTCAACTCGAGATGTCTCATGCTTCATTTTCAAAGCAGGGAATGTTTTATCACACTTTTTATCTTCAAAGCACAGCTTTAATCAACTTCAAGTGCATCAACTTTAAGGATAGTGTTGTGCCTGTGTCTCAGCCTGGAGAGACTGAGATTGATGTTTAGCAAATGGATTTACAGCTCTGCCTCTGAGAGATGAGGTGCACAAGAGTATCACAAGTGCCAGAAGAGGAAAATGACGCTTCATTTTTGTTCTAGGCTTTGGAAGGGAGTGTGCTTTGACAGTTTTGGGCTCATGTTTGTTGCTCTGGAGTGGCTTACAGAGATGCTCAGCTCATGCCACTTGAGCTGAATGTCCACATGATGCTATACGTGTCAGGAAATACACGCACAGATCCTGTGCTATCAGGTAAATGGTATCTTTATATCAGCGTGGTGACACACCTCTAGTAACAAGTCCCAATTTTCAGGTGGATGAATTAGCTCACACGCCATGGTAATAGTTACCTTGTTTTGGAGGCAGCTCAGTTCTCTCATTCCAGTAATTCTGTAGGCTGCCTATAGAAAGATCAGTGCCTGATCTCCCTAATCATGACTGGTGCCACCCTGTTGCTCCTGTTTTATCCCCCCAGTTTTCCATCAGTTCCAGGACTCATTGGCCATCTCAGTCACTACCAGTGGTCAGAGTCCTGTCAAGTTTATCTTCTCTGAGTGTGCCTTATTTTGTTCTGGTCTCAGTTTTCCAATAATGCTCAGTGGCTTCTTGCTCCAGTCACGTGGAATCACGATGCCCCTTCTACCTTCTCTCCCATTCATCCCTTCTGCCTCTTAGCACCTATTCCTTCCCATTGCTGTTCTGAAAAAACATGTGTGCTTCTACTCACAACTCCTTCTGGTTGACCTTCCAGCTGGCCATCTGACATGACTTTGGGTTCAACCTTTAGCTGCAGCCTCCTCAGAGCTGCTGTGTGGTGAAGCACAGGGAGGCATCTTTCTCTGCTGGAAAGTGCAAGAACAGAGATGGGAAGGTGAAAAATGTTCAACAAGAGAGATACCTAAGAGAAGAGATTCCAGCCAATCAGTTAACATTTGACAAAGTTGGAAGCAACTTTCCAGGGGGGATGCAATGGCTGGACCCAGAGATGTCTTCTCTAAGGAAGACTTCAGAATCACACGTGTTTGAATGACTGACTCAACCATGGTGTCCCATAATTAAGTCCTTTATTTTTGGTGTTGAAAATATCAGCTGTGAGAGCAGAACCTGTGCACAGGGCAGATAACAGGGCTCCCTTGGCAGTCTGCAAGCTAACCCTGAGATGACATTTGAAAATTCTCTATTTTCCATGAATCAAAACCACCTTCTCTTATTTTCTGAAGAATGGCTCTTTAGAGTAATTTTCTCACAACTCTTATTTTTGAATGGATAAGTGTTCTGTGTAAGTGCTTACATATGTCCCGTGCAAGGCTCCACCTTACAAAATAACCTCAGCTCCTTTCTCAAGGCCCGATGTTCCAAATTTTTCTACCATACTGTGCACACTGTCAAAGCAAGGTCAGCATGTCTTGCCTGGCCACTCAGACAGAGCAGTGGAGCACACAGGAGGCTTTTGCTCAGGAATAATATTAATCTGGGTTCCTTTTCCCTCCTCAGACACCAATTTTAATGAAATCCATAGCAATTTAATAAGGTGTTACCTGCAGGTTTGTGTGTAGTTGGCCAAGGAATTAAATGTGGGGGTGGAGAGGGGATGAGGATATCAGATGGACTAACAAGAGAAACATCACGGGTAGACCAGTCCTTAAGTAAAATAGGCTCAATAGGTACTTCAGGCTAAAACTGCTTCACTAAAGAATATAGACAAAAGATTTTGATGAAATTATTTTTTCAACTATTATGACTAAGTTACCAACCTTTGAGGAAATAATGCCCAAAGTCTAGGATTTGTGGAAGATACTTGCTGGCAGCTATTTTTAGAGTAGTAAAGTGTAGTCACACTAAGGAATGGGAAATTTGCTAATGAAAGGGGAAAAAAGCCAAGAAGATGTCTCACCCTTTTTTCTTTTTTTTCTTTTTTTTTTTTTTTATAACTTGAAGCAGTGTACCAGGAAATTCCTGCTAAGGAGCATCCTTTCTGAATAAATTAATATGGAGCTTAAGAACAATGCCTATGTTTTAATGTTTTTGTGGCCTTTCATGGAAACCAAAATAACTGATCTGAAAGAAGATGATCTCTTGATAACTGCTGTCCCAACCTGCATCTGGTCTAAACTTAAATTGAGACAGACATCCCTAATTAGGTTAGCACCTGAACAGCCTCAATTATTTTGAGATGTGAACGGCTCACTGCTAGGAAAGACACTCATGCCTTTTCAGCTTTTATGATTTGCCTGGAAGCAGTCTTCTGTTTAGCAAATGAATTCAGAGAAAAGTTGTTGCTACAAGGAAAAAGTAATAAAAACATATTCTTGTAACTGAAAACGCCGCCAAGGAAAAACTTTTTATCTCTTGAATGAAGGAAGAACGCAGGCTTGAGTTAAAGTATATTCATTCAGTTGTGAGCTTATTTATTTCCTCTTAAGAGAAAGAGTTTTTTTATAAAGCCCAGCGTCTTCTTACTATGGAGATTTAAAAAAAAAAAAAGTTTATTATCTTTAGGTGTTAACGGTTTTGCTTTCCTTTATTTCCCTTACATTTCTTTTTCCTATAGTTCTGTACTTTCCTGTATTAGTAGCCATCTTAAACACATCTGCCATTCTTATGTCTTGCCATTCCATATATTTTATGTACATATATAGGCTCTTTTAGATGGATGAACTGCATTTTGTATCTTTCTTTCTCACTTTTATTTCACTGACATGCGTTTTCCTTGAAATTTATATTTAGCATGTCTGTCTTTGACATAAACTTTTCCTGCAATTTCTAATTCTTTCTGTCCTTGCTCCATAAAATAACCTTCCTTTTTTTTCTTCCTTCTCCAAAATACCACTCACTACATGGTGCTGCTGGTGCTGCCCAGGACAGGGGCTATACAGAAGCCCACCAACTCAGGAAAAGCAGGAGAGAGGATTTTGTTGCCTTCTTTCAAGGGATTGCTTTTCTCTGAACCCATTGCCACATCTTTTTTTTGGCGTACAGCTTACTTTTCTTGTGCAAAAATATGTCACTATTACATGTTGTTTAGGAAAGACTAAACCAAGCTCTTCTTTAGATCTTTCCACACCTCATTTTAGGATCCATACTAAATTGGATGTATAATAGAGCAGTTCCAATATGCCTGAAAATTAACTCCTGTCTTTGTTTGACCTAATGTAGGCCAAGCAAGGTTGGTTGCTGTCCCCAGCTCCCTGTCCTCCTGCATGCAGATGTGCAGGAGGGGTGGGAGGATGATCCATAGCAAAGCTGGGAGTGGTACTTTTTCCACACGTATCCTGTGGTATCTATCCTTTTGTATGTTTTTAAATAATGAGTGGCTAAGCCTGTGTGATGATATGCAATCAGCCTTTAGTGCCCTGCTCTGTAGTGTCTTACGGGATCGCTTTTATCACTGCTATTATGCAGGGTGAAGGTAAACCCACTCTTAGAACTGATAAGAAACAGTGATATTATTAGCATATTGATGCTCATATCTGAGTGGTTGCACAATGGTGGTGGTGGTGGGGTTCTCTGCCAGTACTAAGGATGTGACCGAGTTTGGTCCCAGCTCTAGTTCAGTGTCCAGTGCAGGAAGGATTAATAAAAGCAAGTGTTATACTACATAGCACAGAGTTATTTCTTGGATTGTGCTTAAAATACCTGAGGAATTTTATGTGTTTAGTGACTGCTCCCTATCAAATCCCTATCAAACTTATCCCATCAGAGCTACCTCGATGCTTTGCTGAGGTCAGAAGCCCTAATTGTGTCCAGGTCTAACATTCTGGAAGTTGGAGTTTGTTTCTGGAAGACCAAGTTGCTGAAACTTAGCATTGCTCTGTTCTTAATAATTTTGCCCAAGAGTGGTAATTTATAAATTGGAAAAAAATACTTAGAGTCACTAGAGTTACCTCTGTGCCGTGGATTGCTCTCAGCCCTGGAGATCTGGGTTGATTGTTGCAGTCCAGGCTTTTTGAGAGGGCTTTAGTAAAATGACGAGAATTCAGTTTCCACATGAATGATTCCCTCTCTAGGTCAGCTCCCTTAAATTCCTGCACTTGGGTCTGGTCTCTGAGATATACTCGCTCACAGGTTTATGTAATTAAAATAAACCTATGCAGTTCTATAGGTGTACAATGCCATTGCATTCTTAATGTGGTGGCAGAAAGCCTATTTTTCCTCCAGCTGCCAAGCACGGGCTTGTAAAAGCATTTTGTGTTGCTAACAGGTTGTGTTGTTTAGCTTTGTGTATTCCAGCTTTCTGCCTGGCTGCTTCAAATAACATAATTCATTAGTAGCAACCGATGATCTCCATCAATGAGTAAACATCTCTGAACCTGTGTGTAAGTGTCAGCAGATAACAGGTGGTACTATATTCAACCCCAAAGGCTTTGGCCATTATCTGTGTAGCCTTTTTCCTGTTGTCAAATGAACTCTTCAGGAATTCAGGGGTTTTGGAAAATGGTTGAAATTCTCAGTGCACATCAAAAGGAGAGAGACCTTTTATCCTACTTCAGGCAGACACTGGGATTTAGACCAGAACCAGTAAAAGCTGAAATGGGGATGATATTAAAAGGGACTTCAAATATCACAGAAGTGTTTTACATTTATTCAAAGATCTCTTTGTGATGATTTTGCAGTGTTGAAATTCTGATTAGCTGTTACTTTGAAAATATAAAATTTTGAAATCAATTGATTTCTGGGACCTTTTTGTTTTCTCAGTTCTTACACGGTCACAAGGAAATACAGTCAATATTACCCGCCCAATCAAGATGAACATTGTTATTAACTTCAAATGAAGTAAACAGGAATAAGGGTTATTCTTAGGAGTGGAGATTGGTGAAACTTTGTTCTAATCGGCTGTGATGGTGTAATAATGAAGAGACACAAGTAGTTGATAAATAGATCTAATGCTGTAGGGAATTTAATTTAGCTATTCACTCTATGTTATTGTCTGTCCTCCTGCAGCTGGCACCAAGCTGAAATTAAAAACACTAATCTGACCAAAGGGGTGCATCATGTCTTGTGGCTGGCTGCCCATGTATCCTCTGCAGTGTGATTGTGTACCCCTGTGTGACCTGGGACAAGTTTGTCTTGTTTGGGGATGTGGTAATGTACGTCTGGTATTAAGAATGGTGAAATCACGGCCTCGTTTGTTCCCCAGGTCGTGGTCTCTTGTGTAAATACTGAGTAGGCTTAAATTCTCCTTTTGTCCAATGTTGCAAACTAAGAAACAAAGCTTAATTTAAACGGGGAGAAACATCTCCAAAGTAGCAGCATGTCTAAGCTCAAGGATATTAATCAAAGCTTGAGGTGTTTGAAGGGCAAAGCGTACAAAGGCTGTTAGATGTTTTCAGGAGTGTGGAACCATTTTTATAAGTGGTGTAAAAGCGATAAAAATTGCAGTTTGCTGGCGCTTTGACACAACCTGAGAAGTCATGCTATTTCGAATATAATAGATGAGTGAGATTTTGGACATCTACAAAGGCCAGTACAAAGGCCTCCAATGACAGCGTGAGGCTAAAAGACATTGCATTTTGATTTTAGATTGGCAGTAACTTGCATGGCTTTTATTACTTGTATTAGGCTGAAATAGTGCTTGGGTGTTGCTAATCTATTAAGAAATATGTTTATTCTGCAATCTAATTTTTTATGAAGTGAAGCACAGGGAAAGAATACTTCTGGCAGACAGAGTGTTTCCCAGTTTATGCTGCTCTTTGGGAGAATTATGTAAAATCAGCACAGACAACTGTTGGCACAGCTTTTCTCTGGAATCAGAAACCAGCTAGCTACTATTTTCCTTGGGCTCTGAAATGATCATTCATGCTTTTTAAGTTTTGTGCTTTCAGTAGCATGAAATAAGCTAGAAGATAAGTCTCTATTAAATATTTTTAAAACAAATAATTTAATTCACCACAACCCCATAATTTTAAATAATAAAGGTCAAGGATGAGGGTCTGTGCTTGTTAAACTCATAGAGATACATGGTTGCGTGTAGTAAGTTTCCTATAAACCGTAATGGCAAAAGACAGACTATGTAAAGGGAATATGATTATTCAAAATGGTGTAATTTAATCCACTGATCATACTAATGAAATAATTGACTTGCAATAGTAGCTGAGGTCTATTGAGAACTGCGAGCCTGGGCAGCAATGTCAGATCAATCCCATTGCAGTTAGGGAATCATATAATATAAATTACTGTTTTGTTTTGCTTTTTTGTTTTCCAGTAAGTAGAGATTTGCAACTTCAGTTCTGGCCCCTATGAACTGCCCTAATGCCTCCTCTGCATCTCATTTTTCTGTGAAGCTTAACTGCTGTTTATGAGGCTGCAGCCTCAGGAGTTCCCATCGTTGTTGCACGGGGAACATCGGTGGTTACTTCACCAAGCTCCTGGGCAAGTTAGTTCCTGAATCATTTTTACTTCCTCTAAAGGTAGATCTAAACTGCACTGAAGGCTGGCTGGAGGCTCAAAAGACGTATCTAAGCTAGTTTTAAATGGATCAGATGGGTATTTGTGCTCAGGTGGCAGCAGTGTATTGCAGCAGCATGAAGTGGTGTGTGTTAGTAAATTTATTTGCCTATTTATTTGGCTTTCCTGGTGGATTTTGCAGCCCTGCTCAGGTATGTCAGCACTGTGTGCAGTCATGGCAAAACTTTGTCCCTAACCTAAAATGCTCTCCTGCAGCCATCAACGTTAGGGAGACAAAGGGGTAACAATTCAAATACAAACAACAGGAGTTTTGACTCAGGTAACGTTGCAAAAAATAAAGAAATATTCCTAGAGAGAAAAATTGTATTGTCACCTATTTAGCATGTGGAGAACACAGGTAAGAGACTCTCTCGGGAGTTTGTACAAAACAGAGATTGGCAATGGTAGAGAAAAAAGTCACTCACTGGTAATAAAAGATTATTACAGAGAAAGGAAATATTTTGGGACATGGCCATTTAACAGTGAAAACTGAAGAAATTCAGATAAGCTTTACACATTACCTTCAGGTGAGCAAATCATTTTGGTTAAAAATGTCCATTAACCAATTAAGCATTAACAATTTCATAGTTGTTAGCAAGGGTTTCCAGGACATATGACACTTTTCATGAGACAATGTGTAATTTATTGTGCTCAGGAAAATAAAACTGTTTAACACAAATGGACTCATTAGAGTATTCTAAAGCAGCTGTATAGTCAAATATAAACAGAAATAAAGATTTAAAATGCCTTCATTGATGCTTTGAAGACTTTACTGCCTCCAGAAACAGGGAATTCTGCTTTGTCTTAAAATATACAAAAATTTAGGCGGAAAGTTAAACACACTAATAATAGATTTAAGCTGAAAAGTGCTGTGTTGAAATTATCATCTGTTGCCTTAGATATAATGTCATATATTTTAATACCTTTTTTTTTCAAATGGTAAGTTGCCAAATAATAACTACATATATAACAGTTGCTCTGTGTTTGAAAGAAAAGGAGACATGAGATTCTCATATGTTGTTAAAACAGAACCTGGGTTAAATAGAAATTGTGGATACCAAGTGGACAGATGTTATTTCTCAAGTTCTCTTTTATTTTAAATCCTCTGTATATACAATTTCTCTCCTGCCAATTGTATTATATAGGCCTGCTTAATATACCTATAACCGTCCTTAAAATGTAAAGGCCATAGAAAGATGCTTTTTTCAGCAAATTTCAACTGCAATTAAACTTGAGAATTGCAGAACTAACTGTACAGTAGTTCAAAAATTACCCACCCAAACTAGACTCTGTCATACCAATAAATCTTATTGAACTTTTGATTCAAAGATGCATAGAAACTAAAAATGACTGAATCCCAAAAGTCAATGACCTGTAGTGAAATAATGGATTTTGGGATGCTGGCACATAAACCAGAATGCTTTAACAGCATACAAAAGTGAGCATTGTTTAATTATGGACAATGTCAGGGCTTTTTTATTAAACCTTTCCCCAGCTTTTAATCCATATGCTAATCCAGATACTAACTCAGCAACATGATACTACTTGAGCAAGATGATGCAATATTAGCCAAATCTTCTGACAGAGCCCAGAGAAGCAATGGGTAGTACACAGACAAAACACTACTTAAAGAAACCTATAAACTTCCCTCCTCGAGCATTTACATGGAACCTGTTGGGCATGCGGGATGACAGTGCCAATGGTCTTCAGATGGGTTTCCCATTTTTAGTGGCGTAACCACTACCACTAAAAAGATACCACAAAGCCTTCAAGAAATTGTTTCCTCAAAGAGGTGCAGCTGCCTGAATCTTAAGTTGTCCAGACTCACTTTTCAACTTATAATAAGGAATTTTTTGGGGGTGTTATGATAGAAGCACTCCCTTCCTACCTTCTAGTACCAAGCTCTTCACTGCAATCAGTCATTAGACTGATTTTGCTATTTCTGGAATGTCTCACGGGTTTGCATCTCCTACTTTCTTGGAGATAAGGTTATCTGCCACATATTTCTTCTTGTTCTCCAAATAGATATCCTGGAAGCATTCAAAACTTCCAACTAAGCCGTGAGGCTGTCCTTGGGAGCCAGTATCTGATACAGACTAAAATAAGAGCCCTTTTGCTCCCGTAGTCATCCCTACTAATGTCTACTGCTGTGGCTCTTACTGAGGCTCGTTAAGCCTAAGAATTTACCCACCATCACTTCTAAGCATGCCGAGCTGCTTGTAAAAGATTTGGGATGTGTTGATAGGAGGGAGAACAAGCATGTGATGGTATCTCCTTTACCACTGGTGTTGGGGTAACCTGGCACACATGATGAAGGGAAGTGGGAAACTCGATGTGAGAGGCACCTCCCTGTAATTGCTTGAGAAGCCCTAAAGCTGGGGAAGACGTAGCAACAGTACCTAACACTGACACCTTTAACGTGCTCGTTTTCAGGGCGTGAAAGGCACACACCAGATCAACTCTGGTGGCAAAGCCATCTCTTCGGCAAAAAGTCAGGAAAGGAAGCAAAGGTCAGTAAGGCTGGAAAGGACTAATCATCTACCCTCACC
>JAOXNG010000021.1:96008997-96019491 GCA_028566535.1 Scolopax minor
GGTGTGGTTTGATTTTTTTGGTTTTTGGGTTTCTTTTCTGATCTAAAAAGTCCCTTCCAACCATGAAGATTCTGTGATTCTAACTTGGGGTTGTCCACAAATTTGCTGAGAGGTCAACCCTTCCATTCATCTAGGCCATTAATGAAGACAGTAAACAAGTATCCGTGCCAGTATTGTGTCTATTTTTGAACTGAGAAAACCCACCTTACCCTCAGTTTCCTTTCTTCTGCAATCTGACAGCTATGTCTACAGTCTTTTCCCAGTGTGTTGACTGTGTATACTAATTATTGCTTTGTGGTTCCTGAATAGATTTTACACCTCTCCTATAAACCATTACCACCTGCTCAGATTGGGATTGAGAGATATTATTCACAGCCATCACTTTTGCTGTTCAGAAAAGATACAAGTATGATTGAAAATTTACATAACCAGCAATCTCTGCAGAAAATGTACATTAACCAGCAATCATTGTATCCTCGATAGGATATTAGATGTAGAAGAAAATATTAGCAAACATGACTTCTGAGAAATACTTATGCCAATCGACCCACCAGTCTACCCTAAGAAGCACTCAGAATTTATCTGGGGATCATTTTCAGTCACAAAGGCTTATAAAAAAATTTGCTTTACAAATGAACAAGCTAAGACACAGAAGAATTAAAAAATGTAGCCGAGCTGACCCTGTGAGGCTATGATAGCACGAGACATGTCTGAAAACATCTAAAATCCCATTAGATATTGGCTAATAACACAACAACATTCACCGAATCTAATAATACCCTAAGGTAAGGTTTCTATTTTTCAAACATGTTAAAAAGAAATACCTGCAATACCATTTCATATCACACATTACAAGGGATATACTTGAGATGCTTGACACAGTGTGAATTTTCTTTTCCTAAATTACAAGTCAATACAGATCAGTCTTGTGTCATAAATCGTTTCTAACACGATTAAGTGCACAAAATCTATTTTTATTCCTATGAAGGTGTAGGGGAAGAGGGTGCCCAGGCACTGGAAGGGGAGGCTGCAGGGGCGTCTCTGTGTTGAGAAGAGAGGGCTGCCCCACGCCAGACACAGCCGGTTCCAGCCAATTCCAGCTGGCCCTGACCGACCCACCGCAGGGCACAGCTGAGGGAAAAGGTGGTTTAATGTTTATCTTCTCCTTTCTCACTACTCAAATCTATTTAAATTTGCAATAAATTAAATTAGTTTTCACCAAGTGGAGTCTGTTTTGCCTATGACAATAGCTGACGAACAATCTCCCCTGGTTTTGTCTCAACATGGCATAATTATTCACATTTTTTTCCTCATTTTCTTAATGGCTTTGGGTACCTATTTCTAAATACTACTTGAAGATGGTGAGTGTTTACACTACCCACATTAAACATTTCAGTTTAGGTCTCTAAGGCAGCCTGGTTGTCCTAAGATCTCTTTTCAGTGAGCTAGGAGAATTTTAGAGAATTTCATGCTCTTAGTGGCTCTCTGAAGTTATACATCTCTGTCCATAAACTGTACTGATCGAAAAAGAGACTCATAACTCTGGGGTTTAATGCTACATGACATGAGTACTCCAGTTATCCTGAAGGAAGTGAGATAGATATTGAACTATATTCATTGTAAAAAATAAAAAATATCTCCCAAGAAAAGGTACTGAAAGTTGCTTGTTCACTTAATTAGTATATTTTTATTTTATCTTCTTTTATGTTTGAGAAGCCAAAGTGTTTTATTACAGTAAACACCAGAGACATTGACTTCTAGAAAATCAGTAGTTTCAATCAGTAGTGAGTAACAGCTGGCCTTTAAAGTTAGAGACGTAATAAAGTCTAGCAATATTTTTATATTATTGTGAATTGCTGCTGATTGATGTGCTATTCAGTACAGTCATGAGAAAACAGACAAATTAAATAACATAACAGAAATAAATCAAGTGGGTTTGAAAGAATAATCCCACTTAAAAATGGCATTTTTAAAAATAAAACAATAAGCATTTTTATCTCAAAGCATTCGTCTAAGTACAATTTAATTTACAAAAGAGAAATGAAATCAATATAACTTTCTGAAGAATGATTGGATTGATGATAAAAGGTTTAATGAAAAATTTACTACAAGGTTTTGTACAGACCATCAGTCAGGCTGACATCTCAAATAAATAATCCAGTTATATTTAAGAATGTGAGATCACAGTCTTTGGAATAACCTACAGGTTTTTTCCTACTATCATGGCATTAAAAGTATGATACGCTTTATTTTTTATGTTCAATTTATTTTTCTTTTCATTTCTCGATTATCAGAATGTTAATTCTGTGCAAACTTGGGTTTGGATATCATTTCACCCTCTAAAAATATTACTGTTTATCTTTCCATGCTTGTCTGGTTTTATGAGTAAAGTAACTGGAAAATAAAATGAACCCACAACCTTGCTTTGGTTTGACATATGTCTTTCTACAGAGCAATCAGATAGACTGAAGGGTCTGGATTTTCTTTTATATATTTCTGTAAAATGCAGTGGTGCATTGCAGACTCTGGAGCACAATGGGGAGCAATATATTATACAGAAGCTGTATTAGGATGTAGATATTGGCTTTTCAGTACTGAACCAGTGCAGACAAAATAATCTGTAGGATTTCCAGGTCACCAGACATCAAAGAATATTCAATGGGTCCTGGGATATTTAAGGATCTGCTATAACTGTTTTTTCTGTTTCTAATCTCATTCATTTATTGCTATATATCTCCAACAGTATGTGCTTATTCTATCATTCTATCATTCTATAACCTTTCCAGATTTTTATTGCATCTTTATCTAACCTTTTTATTTTTTTACATCTAGGTGGTTTCTTAATTTTTCTAAAGTATCATATGTGAAACAGAACATAAAAATAATAATACTCTCACTTTCCTTATAACACTTATATACTATATTTCCATATAGTATGTATGAATTGCTCCAGAAACTACAGTAACTTCCTTTTTCTTGGTTTTATTTTTCTTCTCTCTTTGTACTTTTGTCCTCTTTCCTTCCTGTCTTTTGTTGATATATAAAGGACAAAAGAAATCCCCAGCATTTGCACTCAAGTGATTAGTAAATCGTTGCACATTTAGACTGTAAATCATGTACATTGATCCTGCACAAGCATACACATCTTAGAAAGCCACAGAGCGTTACTCCTATTTTTAAGAAAAGCATACAGATATGAAATCAGACTTACAAGGCAGCATCCCTGAAAAGCTGAAATATCAGAAAAATATATTTCTCATATATTCCTTATTAGCTTCTCTTTTGAGACATACCTCTTCTCTAAGGTTACAGAAGAGGATACAAACCTACTGGTTCCGATATCAAGGTACTTGATGGCAGCTACATGTGTGGTAGTAATCAGAGGGATTAGAAGTTTGTTGTTTTAATACAATGCTTCAAATGTGTCCTAAAGACAGAGAGTACAAAAATGTAGACAAATTAATCTTGGAGTTGCAATAAATACCTTAAATAAAATTATAGAAAGGGAAAAAAGTTGGGAACAGTGAAGAAAGTTCAAAAGGTGGTCATTGCACCCTTGGTTGCACATTAACACTGAAATGTAATAGGAACTGTTAATGAGATGCCACACTTGGCTAAGCAGAAAAATGTATGTAAGAATGAATTTCAGTACATGGTGGCTGCTTCATTTTGCCTTGAAATTGTAAGAAAGGCTTATAAAATGAGCAAGGTATTTCAGAGAACGCCATACAAATTTCCCTATTGTCTATTATTTTCATAGCTCTTGCTGTTAGTCATAAGAGCACAGAGACATTTCAATCCTTAAAATTCTCACTGAGTTGAAAATGTGTCCTGTTTGCAAAGCATGGGCATTTGTCTCTAAGGTGTGTTTAAGCAATGCAACCTGCAATCACTGCCCAGAGCGCTATTCAAGGACATTTTCATGCTCCTGTGTGGGCCCTCCCATCTCTCCTTCATGTGCTGTGCACACCTATTGGATGGATCTGGCAGGCGTGAATAATTCCCACCAGCTGTCCAACTGTGCCCAGCTTTGTTCCAAAAGCCCTCACAGACCCTTTTTTCTGCTCAATACCTTGTTTAGTGCTTTGATTTTTTGTTATGCTCACCAGCCTGCCGTGGGAATTTCAGAAAATGTCTCATCTTGCAGCCTTCACACCACTGAAAACAGACAGCAGCTAAGAACTTAGATAACTTTGACTTCCCTTCTGCTTCTCCAGCTGGAGAGGCGGATTTTTAAGCTGTGATATAGTTTTCTTTCAGGATAGGTTGCTTCTACTTCCTGCAGTGCTGTGCAGAGACACTCTGTCAGTCAGCACTGCTTCCTTTCAAGCCAAAATACTAGTGGCAAATGTCTGCACATTGTAATGATGTAGGTTTTTTTTTTTAAATACAAGATTTGGCCTCAGAATAGTGACTCTTTTTGTCATCATTCTTTAGTGAGTGAGGCAAGTTGTTGTAACTGTGTCATAGGGTATGATCTCACAGCCCAGGGCTGTGTGTCAAGGCACAGTTTGGCCTTTAAATGTATAACCATCTGAAATGCAGTGTATATGAGGACAAGGCCTCAGGTACATAAGGGAAAGACAGTGCAGATTCACTTTATTAAGGCAGCAATGACTGGCAGATCCTTAGAAATCAATAATTTACCTATGCTCATGGTGTTGCTTAAATGTCTACCAGGTTATACTTGAGTGTACTCGCTGCCATGGATGGAGAGACTTGGAAGTCCAATTAAGAAAGGGGTTTTTATAGAACTGGAGTTGCTTTCCACATATAACTAAATAGAAGAGATGCAATAAGACAAAGTATTTAAAAGAAGGAATATAAAAGAGAAAAAAGAAACAGAGAAGTTGGGTTAGTAGTAAGCAAAAATCCAGGTTTCTGATGAGATAAATATTTACATATTGGATACTTATTCAAAACTTGGACACTTTGTATGAACCTATGAAGTCTGCAGAACACCATGCTCAAATTTCATGTGCAATATAATTTACAAATATCTGACGTGGGTTATTTTAGAGAGCAAGCTTCAATTCTTGCATAAACTGGTTCCTAAGGGTTAAAAGACCAAATCCCTAAGACTATATAGTTTACCTCCAGATCCTACATAGCAGAAAGATATAGGAAAACACTAGTCTGAAAATGAAGCTTCCAGCTATTTCCAGAACTTTAAGTGATATTTGATTCCGTTCTACCATTCAACATGGGTAAAATTTGAATGTGGTATTTATAATTTTAGATGCATTCAACCAGCCTACAAAGGCTTTGATATTAATAGCTCTTCACCTCAAATGTAAAACCAGTGACTTCCATGAAAAATTCATCCAATGATTATAACAGAGAAAGAAATGAAGCTGACAGTGTTAAATATTTAATGGTATCAGTTACAGTATGATTATCAGCATGTTATAAACATTAAAAAAGGGCTGTGCTAATACTTTAACCTAGAAAAACCAAAAGGTAACAAACACTCTGCCCAGGCTTCAAGGATATTTGAGCCCCTTTAGTGACAATCATCTCCATATTTAGATGTTATACTTATGTGAAAAAAACCCCAAGCCCCTAGTATTTGCCCAAATTGTGGGTCACTCTTTCCCTGTGGAAAAAAAAAAAAAAAAGAAAGGTTAAGTGATCAGATAAAATTAAGATTAATGGTTTCATTCAGAGCTCCATGAAGTCTACGTAGCTTTCCATCCATTTCAGGCCCTCTGAAGATATGATCTAACAAAAAGCCGATGTTTATACTTAGTTATTCAATAAATACGATTAGAACTTCTTTTAAAAGTATACACTGAATGAATGGAGTTATACCAGAAATGTATTCAATGGCAATAGATCTAGCTGATGACAATATCTCACCATGTTCAGTGCTGCAAAATTAAAAGGAAATGAATGAAGAGCTACAAAAAGTCATCAAAGCAAGAGCAAAGTGACCAGTTTCAATGGAACTAATACATAGAAAAAGGTTTAAAAGCAAATAACTAAAATCATAAAAAGGAAGCAGAGTATATTGAATTTGAGAGGAACACACACTGCCTTACAAAGTGATGCAATAAGATGCAATAAATATTATCAGAAGTTTGAACGCACGAGTCAAAAAGACAATTAAAGAAGATACCTCTGTGTAAGTAAAATCCAATATGATAATTCTCCTCTAGGTAGCTGAAAATTCATTAAACTTTAAAAACTGGTTACTGAATAAAACAGAGTACAGGCACCATCCCACTCAGATATTGAGCAGTTCTCAACTCAGAAAAGCCATTTAAGCACTGAAAAGAGAAAAAGTGAAGATTAGTCACTAATGGAACACTGTTTCCACTGGAGTACTTCTTTTATCAACCTGGAGCGAGTCCAGAGGAAGGCCACCAAAATGATCAGAGGGCTGAAGCACCTCTCCTGTGAGGAAGGGCTGGGAGAGCTGGGGTTGTTCAACCTGGAGAAGAGAAAGCTTTGGGGAGACCTTATTGAGGCCTCTTGGTACTTCACAGGGGCTTATAATAAACACAGACATTTTAGCAGGACCTGTTGTGACAGAATAAGGGGTAATGACTTTAAACTAAAAGGGGGGAAATTTAGGTAAGGAGGAAATCTTTTACAATGAGGGTGGTAAATAGCTAGAGCAAGTTGCCCAGAAAGGTGTCTCATCCATGGAAGCATTGAAGGTCAGGTTGGACTGGGCTCTGAGCAACCTGACCTAGTGAAGCAACTGACCTGCTCATTGCAGGGGGGCTGGGCCAGATGACCTTTAAATTTCCCTTCCAACTCAAACTTGGTTCTCTTCTCTTTTTAAGTATTTGCTTAAAAGTTGCATACACTGAGCTTGATACATTTCAAACACAATAGAATAATAATTAAAAAAAAAGTGTGAGACAGCACAGAGAGTCTTGTTTTAGCCAGTTCAGGCCTGGTCTGAGAGTGCATGAGGTGAGGAAAATGACACCCATCCTTGCTATATGAGGCATTAGGTGGATGAATGCCAGACCCTTAATTCCCAAAAGACCATTTCCATCTCTTGTTTTTCAGAGAGATCCCACATTACATTAAATTGCAGTGCATTGCAAATGGTTACTTGTACAGTTAGGGACTATTTTGTCAGTTGCCAACCAAACAGCAAGAATATCTCCCAAGACATCAAGACAATGCCACACTGGTCCTAGTCCATGAGAAGGTGACAATGATAAGATAATGTTATAAAGCTCTGTCAAATGATGAAATTTACTTTTTTTTTTTTTTCTTATAGAGTTTTTAATGGCTTATTCAGGGTTTTTGTGTTGTTTTGGGTTTTTTTGTGAAGGTGGGAGATGCCAAAATGATAAATTTTGGTCATGTCTTAAGTAACAAGTAAGAGATATAAAAAGCATATCTCATTTGACATTATTTTATGGATTCAGAATACCTTAGAACAAAAATAGTTTTATCAATTATGGCTTAAGGGGATAAATCATACTTTCTTTCAACAACTTATCTTAGAAAAGGATGCACAAACTAATTTTTGATACTCTGAAAGAGAGAAATTTTATCAGAATTTTATCAGAAAGTAATGACAGAATTGTAATGTTGCTGTATATTGATGATAAATGATCTGTAAACTTGTTAATAATTTGGCTAAATAACAATAAGATTGCAGAGTGTTCTGCAGCTTAAAATCCCATGTACTTATTGTAACATACGATAAAGAAATTATTTTGTTGTGTTACAAAGTGTATAGCTCTGAGGCCATCCCTGATAGATGTGTCAGAACTCGTTTCTGTGGTCGGCTTCTGGGAAAAAGGAAATTATGTGCAGCTGGGTATTTGCGTCCGCTTCACATTTTTTAATCCAGAACCCTAACTTGCTTTATTGAACACTGTATACAGTTATTTGGACAGCAGAATGCCATTTTAAAGACTCTATGAAATCTGTCTATTTTTGATGTGTCCAAGCGTTGGAAAATGTAGGCACATTCACTTCAAGAACGTACATTATGCACAAATTGCAAAATTACACACAAAGAAACAGCAGTGCCATCTATTGGACAGAAAAATAAATTATTCTGTGCTATGCAACTACCTACAGAACAAACATTTTACTTCAGCCGCCACCTATTTTTTCCCATGTAGAGTATAAGCAATTATTTTTGCTTTGCATGTATTTAGGATAAGCTCGTCATGTTAAATATAAATATGATATTAATTAGAAGTAACACATTAGTCAGTTACTCAGGCGTTAATTTGACCAGCTCTTTTCTTCAGTATTTCGTAGCACAAATGCCATTTCTAATAGCTGCCTTCAAAAATCTGGCAATGTCTGAATTCTGGGCACCTAATGGAGTTACTACTAAGGAAAAACATATGCTCTGAAATGTAGAGCTTTGTACTGGACATGAAAACTAATTAACAGCCTCAATAATATTTGTCTTAAATTGTTTATTTTAAGCACAATATTTATAGCATTCAGTTAGAGTTTGATCTGGGGGAAGAAGGAAAGGGATGTTTTTTGTTCAGCTGTACTAAGGGCTGCAGGAAATTGTGGTACATGACAGGCTTATGGTCTGGTAGAATATTTCTCCTGGGGTTTATAATTAGTGTCACATTACGTATTTCTAAGTATTATATCTGTATTCAAAATAGTAAAGTGTCATCCCCAAAACTGTGAAGTCAACAAGTTTGATTTTGTTTAATTGTCTAGTTCTTTAATTCTTCACAGCAATCAGTGGACCTATTTATATTAGCAAAATTCTGTCCATAGAGGCAGTTACAGGCATTGTCACGGCATCTGAATGTATACTTTCTCAAATGCATCAAGATTTTCAAGATTTGGGAGTAGGTTGGGGATAGGGAGGTAGGTTGGGACTTCATTGGTTGTGGACAGTGCCAAGTGAGGAGAAAGTGAGTTGTTCCTTTGACTTCTGTGGGGGTTGCATCGATTCCAAACTGAAATTCATATATGGATCTAATGACCCAAAATATATCCTCAGTCTGTCCCACGTGGATAATGCTCTCCTCTAGTGAGAGTCTTGCACCTTCTTAATGAGGATTTTCGGTAGCCACAACAGATTTTTATGGTTTTTAAGATGGGTATGGCTTTCAAATTTAAAGAATGTCTGATTTTCTTACATTTCAAATTTTGTGATTATTATTAGGAAGCAATGATTATTACCGTTACGAAGTAATAGTTGTCTCCCCTATAAGACCATGGGAAACTTCACTGTAGCTTTTCTCTTTCAAGATTGTAGATGGAACCTGATTCATATAAATGGATCGATATTGAAGAGTCTGTATTATATAAGATAATACACTCGCATGAATAATCTTTAATTTATGAGAACAGGAACAAACATTTCTAGTACCTGAGAGCTACATTTACAAACAGAAATTGGTAATAACCCGTTGTATAGGGTTTGTCTTTTTATATAGTTTAATAGTTCTTCTTTATAACATAAGTTTGTGTTTCTGAAGGGGGGAATCAACAATAGAATGCCACTGGCTGTATTGTAAGGGTAATATGTTTTAATACTGACCCCTAGTGACAGAATTACATTTTTGAGCTGCTGTGCTGCAAGGTAAGGGGATTTTGTTGGGTTTTGTGGTTTGTGTTGTTATTTTTTACATTAGCAAGCATTCTGCTGAGCCCTATGCAACTACAGTTACCTCATGCCATGAACAGATTCCTGTTTTTGACTTTCTCTTACTGTATATGTATAGTGTGATGGGTGCTATGTATCCACCATACTATAGACATGTGAAAAAGACAGAAAAAAAAAGACAACTCGGTCATTAACCAAGAGCTCACAAGCTTTTCCTTGCAAGTTACAGACATTGATTTCCATTGAAAACTGCAAAATGTTTTATGGTGAATTTCTCCCTTGGCAGAAAAGCTGAATCAAGGCCTAATGCTGAGATTTCATTCAGAAATGGGTTCCTCCAGATGACTGATAGGCAACCCATGGACAGTACCCTAAATCATGCCCTGCTGGCAGGTGTGAAATGTTTCACTCAGCCAGCTGTTGGTTTTCTCTCTCAGATTTGTGAAGGTGTAGCTATATGGAAAAGTCCCTCTATAGACTCAGACACCATAATTGCATTTTGTTCTCAGTTCAGCTCTTCTTTCACAAAAAAACCCAACAGTTGTTATTTGTTTTCCTTTTATGCATTTTGGACTTGATGATCTTAAAGGTCTTTTCTTTGACTTTCATGATTCTATGATTTTTTTTGTTTCTTTTTAAATTCTGTTGCCTATCGGGCAACTTTATTGGAGACAAATACAGAGCATTCATCTTTACCTAAAACAAACCTCATGTCACAGCATCTTCAAGTGCATGAGAACCTAAGTATATCCAAAACTGTTTCAGACAGAAAACAGAACCCACTGGTAGATATATAGAAGTTCTACCCCTTATAGACAATTGCAGAATCATTTGGCCTGTTGGTACTCTCTTACCTTCAAGGCCTTGCAGTGTGATCCCTGTTTACCTTGGCTATGGAAGGCTGGAATTTCAGTCAGAGCCTGTGTGTT
>JAOXNG010000021.1:96019591-96032281 GCA_028566535.1 Scolopax minor
CCTTGAGCACTGGCCATGCCTCGTAGGGTCTGTTCAGTGTGGTGCAGAGCAGGCTTGCATCTAGCATCAGCATGACTCCATTCTAAAGGCATATTTTCTATCAAAAGTTCTTAAAGCAGAAGTACCAAAACAAAACTGTAGCCAAATGAGATATTTTTACTATCTTTTGTTTTGATTTGGCTCTTCATTAGCATTTTCTTTCTTCAGCAGCAAAGTTACCATGGTTGGTATCTTTGGTTACTGAATTTATCTGCAGTGGAGGTGTTCTCTATAATTTGATAAGGTATTCCCAGGGTTAAAAGAGGAGGGTCTTCTTTAGCAAGTGGACTACAGCAATTCACATTTGCAAGATTAATTTCATGTTGAAAGGATCCTAAAACTAAGTCTTTAGATGAGTCACAATGATTTCTTTCCCTCCCCTCCTGGCTTATGGATTTCTGTACAATTAACAGCCAGAAACTCTGAACTAAATCAAAGCTGATTCTGTTCTATAATAAACCTGCTATTAGAGACTCTGTGGGTTCCAGGATCTGGTCCAAGGTCTTTAGGTAAATTCCCAATGCTGGTGTCATTCTACAAAGAATGACAGATGGCAGGACCAAACATTAGAGCATCCAATTTGGACAAACATCTCAGTTGCTAAGTGCACGTAAAACAAAAATAAAGTCATTATCTTTTTTTCTTCCTCTGACAGAATGAAACAAATCTAGCAAGAATGGAAAGAGAAAATTGTTTGAGTTGCTATTCAGTAGCTGTGATCACTGATTAAGGTGACTGACACATTATCATGTAGTCTCAGCAATCTTTTCTGAATGAGAGTGCTTGAAAAAATGATAGCATTTTCAAGTTTTTTAAAAATGTGAAATGTTTAGTGAAAAAGTGTGGTTGGAACTTTTTTTTTGTTTGTTTGTGTTTTGTTTGGTTGTTTTTTGTACAGTTTGCTCTGGCTTCTATCAGGGTGAATTTATTAACATATTACTGATCTGGAGACCTATAACATATTGTGACATGGTGTCCTTTAAAGTAAAAGATATGAATTCATGTGCCATTAACTACCTCTGTAAAAACCAGCAGACATAAAGATCACTGTGGAGAAAAAACATACCTCTCAGATACATAATTTGCAAAATATTGCAACTGTGGATTTGTAACTCCAATTCTGTTGATTTCCTAGGAGAGAAAATTTTATATAGATAGAGGAATTAGCATTAAAGAGAGGAGAAACTGACTAATTTTCAGGTAAACTGAAAAGCAATTAATTAACAATTTCACAAGTGCCAGATACCTAAATGAAGGTAGCAGTACAGATATCCCCTAGCTAGCAGATAAACAAAGATGTTCTGCAGAGGTGATGTAAAGAACACTATGTTTGAGCTGGCCCTAGCAGCCAGGAAAGGCATCCGAGAAATTCCTTACCACAATGAGAAGAGGAGACTGAAATCTGATGTGTTTCGAGTTTGCAACTTCTTGTGCGTTCATAGGATCAAAAGATAATTCAGGTCAGAAGAGGCCTCTGGTCACCTACTCCAACCCCCTGTTTCTCTCTTGTTCTTTCTTTCTAACTTTCTTTCTAAGTTTGTAATTAAGGGCTTGACTTTTTGGCTGCCTCAGGTACATTTATTTTCTCTTTAAGCTCCTCACACACTGCAAAGATGGGACAGAAGGTGGCAGGGCACAGAGTGCTGTTCCTGTCCACACTGGGAAACACCAGGTTACTCAGTGTTACTCCTGTGCATCTTTTGCTGTGGCACATAAAGCCACACTAAGTTCACGGCATCATCCTTTTGTTTGCATTTATTTTCAACAGAACCTGTGGAATCTCTTCTGTACAGTGCAATTTTCTTCCTTCAAATAAGATGGCAAATAGGAATACTTGATAAGGAAGTATTGTCATAATTGTCACCTCTGGTTTTCAGAAGTGATTACAATTCAGCGCTTTGACAAAGCGCATCTATTTTTATTTTAGTCTTCTTTTATTGATACACAGACATTTATAATGCTTATTTCCTACTACTTATCTCCATGCTCTTTGTAATTCAAGTCCAGTTTTATCCAGCAGTTAGTGTTGACTCTAAGTCCTTCACTCAGAGATGTGAAGATTGTGCCACAGTATTTCAGAAGTAACTATACAGATAATAAAAAAAGTTCCCTTTTATCAACTTTACATTTACAACTTCCAGTTTCCCAAGATGACCCTATCTTGTGTATTATAAAAGCCCAGCTCATACAGTGCATGATTCACAATCTGTGATCTGTGATAGCTTTATATATCCATATCCTACGTCCTCTTATTCATCAACTTTACAAAAACAGGCAGTGAATTTCTGACCTGGATGAACTTGATGGGAGTTATGACATTGCTTTCAATAACATACAGATTTTGCCTAAAATCTTTGTAGCTTTTGAATGAAAGAGCCTTTGGTCTCTTCTTTTTGGAGGGGAAGGAAGAGCCCTAAGGCACAGGGTCAAGGTTTTTACATTGTCGTTTGATGTATCTTTTCCATTTGTGAGATACAGCAGTCGATAAGATCAGGGAGGATATAAAGTTGAAATAACAGAATTTATAACAATGTGAGAATACGGTGGGTGAAATCTGCATAAGCATTTCTTTTGTTAGCTTGTGTAAAGACCTGGACTTAAGAGACTACATTGACTCATTTGGCTTTCTTGGAAAGAAAATGTAATTCTGGTGTCTATTAAAGAAAAGACAGGTCTGGTTAATCAACATTTTAAATGAATTGTAGGTGAAATGAAATTATCTAGAGGTTTAATTTTAGCTTGAAATGAATGTAATTTCCATTCCCTATTCATTCCTTTGTGTCCCAGGGCTGATGGATCACTTTCTTCCCTCCCAGTGAGTGCAAACACAAGGAGTAGGAGCCCCCTTTCATGCTGGTTACTGTTAGAGAGGTTTCTAATATCCCTTCTAGTACCCTTAGTGCACTAGAAAGGCAGAGAAATGTATATGGGATTTCAGAGATGGAAAAAAATGCACACTTAATACTTCAAATGTAGGAATTACAAGCCTAACGGGAGCCAGTAGTGTTGGCTGCATGCTCAACACATGAGACTTAGCCAGTGCAACCATATTCTTAAAACTGGTGTTGTCACTGGGTTCACATGCTAAAACACCCTTCTGGAATGTGCTAACAGGGGGACCATTACTGCTGCATTGCCTCTTTGCTGACGGAGAATTGCTCTTTGGCCAGTCCTGTGACTGATTCCTTATTTCCTTTCCCTTTCCCAATTTCCCTTTTCAGTTTGTAAGCCTGTTGAGGAATGCACTGAGGCTAAATAACAATGCTCTACTCTTGAGCTGTCAAATAAAAGTCACATCTGATGCTTGTAAACAGATGTCAAAATTGAGCCTTGGAATGAATCCAGAGAGATATTTTTCAATATTTTTTTCTCTCAGTTCCCCAAACAGAGTCTGGGAAGCTATATCTTGGCTGGTTGAGCAATGAGCAGCATTCAGCATGAAGAACACAAGTCGCCAGCAGCTCCTTGAGCTGAGCAGGTTGGCCTGTATTCCTCCATCTATTTTGTTAAATTACATTTCTCTGTGGCTCTTTCACTCATCCCATGCTCTCACCCCACTCTTTTCCATCCCACTCACATTACTTTTCACAGTTATCGTCTCTCAAACGACAGACATATGTATATAAACACCTCACTGACTTTATTAAACTTAGCTACACACTACGCCTCTGAAATATGAAGGTTTTCCTTACATTATAGAAAGGAATGGAAAGTTTTGCTAGTCTCCCTTGAGAGCCAGGACAAAAATATGCTTCTCAAAGCATCTTCTCATTGTACCTTGCAGGAGCCAGGAAACCCAGAAGAGGCAGTAAGGTTGCTTCTCCTCTCTCAGATCTGGTGCCAACGAAGGTTCAGCAAGACTCTCTGCTCTGCTTTCAACAGGGGACAACATGGAAAGAACAATCCTTGAAAATGCCTGTTCTCCTGCTTTCTGCAATCATGACAAAAAAGAATTGTTCCTCTTTTACAGAGGAAAAGTTATTTATGCAAGATTTCCCACATCTTTTGAAGGTTGCACAGCAGCCTAATGAACACCATCCAGGTTTCCAGACTCCTGTGCTTCTAACAATAGGTCTTCAGATAATGTTTGGGTTTGTGTTATTATTTACTGCTTAGATGTCAACATGAGAGACATATCTTAGGAAAATCAAGCATTTATTTTTCAGTGCAATATAATCTCCTCAGATTTCTTGGACAATAAAATGGTTGCAATGAAAAAAGGATGCAATTTAACAGAAAACTTTATCAGAACGGGCTGAGAGTTTGGGTTTTTTGGATAACAAAAATATCAACCTGATAAATCAATTTCTCTTAACAATTTAAAAGTATTTTCTGCCAGGTCCTAAAAATTACAAGTGTTTTTGAATTGCTCTTTAGGTGCTTGGTATAGAATGCTAAATTGGGAAATAAAGTCTCTATTCAGTGAGTGGGAAAAGAAAGATATCTCTAGACCGAAGATAAGCTGAATTAATAAGAGAAAGCACAAGCCAAAAATAAATACTGAAAACTTAGTTAAGTCCATTAAGGAAGATATTTTCCTGTGCTCGAGTGCAGAATTTTGTGCAAAGAGAAATGCCTCTCAAAAAAAAATAAAAATAAAAAGAAGAAAAGAAGCAGGGACCAGCTCTAACACATTACTTAGATTGTATATACTTAGAACTTATGAAAGATGCAGGAAACTTATAATCAACATATTAAAAAGGAAACTAGTCACTCTTTTCCATCTCTTTTTTCATCAAGCTTTAGCAGAAGAATGCTAGACTTCTCTGCTCCTCTATAACTCCATTGGCTAGTGACTGAAAAAGTCACCAGATATCTCAAACTGTGGGCATGAGGACTGGGTTTTGGGGTTGTTTTTTTCTTGAATAACTGGCCAAACTGTTAGGACAGAATGTCATACCTTTCTTTTAAAGCCAGGCCTCCCCAGGCCTGGAGAACTTTTCCTCCCCATTCTCCCAATTTGGAGATGCTACTTCATTGCATGTGAACGTCAGTGCAACAGACATCATCTGGGCACCTGACCCCCTCAGTCCTGTGAGCAAATGTGATAGCACAAGTGACCAGAAACAGACCTTCTGGTGGTTGGCTAAAAAGTTCAGCAGTTTAGTTTGACTGTCAAAGTGAAAGTATCTTATCTAGGTATCTTCAGTGTCCAGTAGCAGCCAAAAAAGACATTTTCAGGATCAGTTTTGGAGTCTAGCTCCAAATGTAACTGAAATCCTGTACTGGTCTTTGTCCCTTGTGTATGTTACTGCTTGCTTCCTTTATTCTTCTCTGTGATATCCGAGAGAAGTCCTCCTTGTGCTTCTGCATTTTGGGAAGGCACAAAGTATTTACCGCAGCTTGTAACCACTGTAAGGGCTTCTGTGAAAGCCCTGTGATTAGTTAGAGGTCTTTTTATTGATTTTTATTGAAAGTAAATTTAATTGCTTCTCCTTTGGTGATTTTTAATAACAATTCAGCTCTTTCCTCTAACAGCTTGCTGATTAACATTTCTTGTAAAATTAAGGTTGCCTTTACAGCTTATAAAAAACTAATGCTTTTCAACTACCTGCAGTGCTTGGACAGCTTCTGTACCAATATATTTCCTTTCCTATCAAATTCAAGATTCTGGCACAAAAACTTTACAATACCTAACTTTTAGCTACCTGGCTCTCCCCTTTTATAGGAAGAAGACGTGCATATTTTATCCTTCTTTTTGGGGTCCCTGGATGAAGAGGGGTGAGAGCGTTTGGTGAGCTATGGCAAACCTCAAGAAGTTACTGCAGTTGGACATCTCTGCTTCCAACTGCAGTTCCTGTCCTGGAGAGCTTTCAGTGAAAAGTGGGTATCAATGATGCCAGGGAGAAG
The DNA here is from genome assembly GCA_028566535.1 of Scolopax minor. Lineage (NCBI taxonomy): Eukaryota > Metazoa > Chordata > Aves > Charadriiformes > Scolopacidae > Scolopax > Scolopax minor. Next base: position 96,025,481 of record JAOXNG010000021.1, read on the forward strand.
GAGCAGGAAGTAAGGAGTGCTGATCCTCTCCCTGTGATACACGACACATTAGCAGTGGATTAGAAACAAGAAACAGTAATAACTATGGGAACTTGACCTGTGTGCCAGACTCAACCTTACCATCTAAGAGCTCTAATCACTTATTCACTGATTCATATTCCTTGCTTGTTTTTCCTCTAAGTCCTAAGTGTGCTTTTGAGTGTGGCTTTTAGATATCTAAGACATACTTAGTAATATAACAGCTATCTGAGGGGCTCAAAATGATAATTGTTTTGACCTATATCCCATTTGTGGTATTAGTTATTCAGAAACCACTACAATAAGTGGCTGCAGTAATTTGTACTTTTGATGTGTGCCTGCTGAGCATTCCCCTTATCTTTGACCTTGGCACCAATGAAAGCATGACAGAACCCAGAGGTTTTCAGGCATATGTTAGCTTGTTTGAAATTATTACTGCAGTGACCTCTATTTCCAATAATGAAGCATATTTTCAGCATGCTATAATATCAATGAAAATTCTACATTGTATTCTTCATCAGTTACAACTAACTCTTGTTAATTCTTTCCCTTGGCCATATTCTGTGTTAAATCATTTACTACATAAAAAATAATAACCAGACCTGCTGTGTATATTATGCTCTTATTTTACAATGAAGAGTTAAGTATGCCCAGGTTCTGTTACATCTTGTTTTCACTGTTTTGTTCTCAAAACCAAAATTTACTTCGCTGATGTTAATGCAGCAATCTGTACTGTTTTAACAAAGAAACATTTATCAGCTCTCCAATATGAAATTTCCTTGTTAGCATTAATTGAAATTATGGAGAACTCCTAGAGGTATTTCCCATAAATTTAGAGACTAAAGCACCCTTTGGAAAAGAAAATTAAAATAAATTGTATTTGTTTATATTTATTGTCTTTGGTGGAGTCCTAATACGAATTAACTCAGGCTTTTTACAGTTTGAAAACAAAACAAAATAATTATATTCTTTGGAAAGAGATAGTCTTTCATCTACCATGAAGGCATAACTGATAATGAAGATCAATTTTCTAGATGATAGTTAATCATGGCTAATGGCTGTCTCTTGCAGTTATTAAACATTTGTTGGTTATTCTCATGATTTGCATATTGTATATTTCCAGAAATTAATTCTTATGCTTTGGGATTTGAACTTTTTTCTAGATCAGGGTTTCTGATATACATCCGTGGATCTGGATTCATAGTTTCTTCAGAAAAAGGGTTCTCTCCCCCCAACCCCAAGTGCTATACAGTCTTTGACCATAACACATTACAGTGTGGCTCCTAATGTTACACATTTCCATCTGAATGCTGATCTAGGTGGTGCTCAATTCCTTTTCAGTAGTTGTAAGAACATGAATTTAAATTCTTCCTTCTCCCACAGTAATAATGTTTGAAGCAATCATTCAAGTTTGCAAAGACTCCAGGAGGAAGATGCAGATTGGCCAGGTACTGCTGTATTGTCAAATTGCCTTCTGTCTGAAAGAGGGAAAAATCCTCAGACTGTATCCTGATCCAGGTTTCCACACCATGTGTCTTCCACTTTCCTGCCAAGAAAAGATGTCAGGAAGATCACCTGGTGGGAGACAGTGTGTCCTCTCAGACTAATCAGTGGGAGAGCTTGGATGATTGAATTAGATTCATGAGTTTCAAGGAAGACCGGGAGGTTATCAGCATAATACACATATAAATCTCTACTGGAGGGGCAAGTGGTTAGGTAGGACAAGAGGCAGCAATATCAGGAAAATGAACCCGCTATTCAACAGGTCATTTGTTTCCCATCCAGCATCCACATCACACACCAAAGAAAGATTACTTACAGTGATGGACCAGGAGGAAAAGACATTTGACTGAAGAGATTTATGACTAGTGTGCAAAGTGGAAATAAAATAATCGTAATGGTTGACTGGTCTCCCTTTAAATGGATGGATACATCAAGGTGCTCCCTGCAAGGAGTTCACACCTGTGAAAGTACGAAGAGTTACCAAGGCTTGGCAAGTCTCACTCTGACTGCCATGTTCTGGCATGGATAACACATAAGCAGAGGTGACAACAGGTTCTAAGCCTGAGGGAAAGAGAGTCAAGGATCTGGGTGCAACAACGATCTTCCATCCCTCCACAACAGCCACATAGGGACAGAGCCATAAAAACAACAGCAGAGGTGGTGGAAAGGTAGTGGCTTTGTGGGAAGATTTGGGGTTTTTTACCTTCATCATATGGCAGAGTTCTAAAAAGAAAACAATTCAGTAGGAATAAACATTCTCAGAAGACAGAAGGAAAGATCTCAGGCATGGATTTTCTCAACAGGTGAGGAGAGATGAGGACTAGAATGAGGACTAATGGCAGCTCATGTCAAATTCAGAGGTAGGTAGCCAAGATAAAGCCCTGAAAAACTGATGAAGTAGGGATGGTAGGAATTGCAAAGAGGTCAGTCAATTTACTGAACATTTTAGATGCACCTACACTGAAAAAAGGAACAATGGCAAACAAACAATAAGAAATAAATATGTCTATATGTAATCAACATGATTGCTGCACCAAAGCTATCACTCAGTTGATCATTTTTGTAAGATGAATGCTGATGAAGAATCATCCACTTATTAAGGAATAAAGAGAACATAGAGAATTTTCTGTATCAAGATCAGATGTGCTTTATTTGAGTCCAAACTACAGTGATAATTAGACTCACTAGACCTCTGCACAGTGACAGAAGGAAAAAAAACACATTAGTATTGCTACCAGGTATGGGTCTATTTCTGGCCTCTAAAATAGCAAAATCAAGTGGAAGAAGCCTTTAGAAAAGAACAAAAAGAAAAAAGTGTTAGCACAATCATCTGTCAAGTGGACTTTGATGTTAATGGCAGGTTTTCAGCTCCCAAGCCACTGAAGAAAGAGAACAAGACTATGCAACAAGCAAACGGGACATGCGTAAACATTTTAGATCCAAGAAGTTAAGACAGCACCCAAAGAATAGCAGCTTCTTCAGTTCTACACAACTTTTGAAAACTCTCAGCATGGGAGACAGTAGAGAGAAAAAGAGACCAAACAATAGGATAGGCCTAAAGGCTACTGAAATCAATATAACTTCAATTGTCTAAGAAATATTAGAGCAAAAAAGCTGGAAACATCATCATCCAGAAAATAACAAAATGATAAGCAATAGTCAGTGCGGGTTTGTCAAAAAGAGATACTATTGAACAAATTCAATTTCTATGACATGACAACAAGCCTGGTAGTTGGGTAAAAGCAGATATTTTGAATTGAATAGGACTTTTGAACTTGTCCAACAAGACATTCACTTGACTTTCTTAAAAACTACAATCATGATTAGCTTACCATAAAATGGGTAAGCAATTGTAGAAAGTTTTTTCAAGGCATCAAAATTTAAAGGATGAATTAAGTACTATAAGAGGATTTTGTGGGTTCTGTAGTCTTAAATATTTTCATTAGGGACCTGAACAAAAGACTCTGCAGTAAGCATGCAAGTAGCAGTGAACGGCTGTAACCTTACTGAAAGAGGAAGATGAGAATGAAGCATCTTGACAAATGGGTTTCTTCTATTTGTTTTCTGTCAGGAAAAAATATCAACCCCAAAAAAAAACTGAAAAAAGAAGAATAGACACCAGTCCTAGACAGGAAATAGTGACAGTCAAAAATCAGTTACATATAGCAATCAACAGCATGTAGTATCAGAGCAAATAAGAATTCGGGTAATGATTGTTTACAAACTGATCATAATTAAATAGTGTTGCTGAAACACTGGAAAATAAAAAATGTATGGACTAGAACTGCCACAATGGAGATGTACATCAGGCAGGTAGAAAAACCTCTAATGGGAAAGACAAGAAAGTACCAGAATAGAATGCTTTGGGATAATGTGCAATGTGTTTCTCTGCAGGTTTTCAAGAACTGACCTGGGATCTGTCAGGAATTGTTTAGATATATTCAGTCTCGCCTTAAATAGGGGAAGAAAAATGAGATGGACTTTCTGATTCCCAGCTTATTTTCTGTGATTCTGAGCAAAACTCTCTCTCTCAAAAAAAAAAAAAAAGAAAAAAAAAAAGAAAGGGAAAAGAGCACGCAGGTTTATACCAGTAAACTACATTGGATAACTAGTGTCATTACAGGCAATATTCATTTCCTGCATTGCTTTTCCACTAACATTTGTGCACTTTACAGGCATCTTACATATAGTTTCAAATCCAGCATTTATTCCTGGTTCTTCAGTGTTCCCAGCTGCTCAGTTCTGTCTTTTTAGCTCAGACCAGTTCGTGGTTCTGGAATCTTAATAACATTTTGTGTGCAATACAGCAGAGTGCTTGTACAGTGTAACTAATGAATCATACTGCTATCCCCAATGTTCTCAAAATGACTTTTACTTTAAATAAACATCCTTGAGGTTTAAAGCAATATTACCTATGACTCTGAGTCCTGTTCGAGTTTGTTCCCATGCTGGGCTAAGGACATCTCTGACTCCCTGGTTTCAACATAATGTTTTGTGGTATGGTTTGTTTTGATTTTTACTGGAATTACATGTAGGCTGGAATGAGCTGTAAGTTCTGCTTGCCTAATGGATCACAAGAAACTATTGTTTCCTTATCTTAATAGCATGCAGGCAGTTACTGGTTTTTGAATGGGAGTTATGTTTCTGTACCTCGAATGTTTTTGTCCTGATGGCAATTTCATTACAGAAACAAAGAACTTCATGCATTTTTTTAAATTAAGACAAATAATGTTTCACATTTGTTTAAAACCTTTAGACTATTATTCACTGACACAATTTGACTGCTGTTTTCATTCTGCAGAAAATGGCATAATCCAAGCCAATGAAGTTTTCTTTTTTGTACAAAAGAATAATGCGGCTTTAATAGGTATAGAAAGAAATCAGTGCTTAGGGTAAATTCATGTGTTTCTCTTAGCCACAGGAAACGCATAATGGAAGATCTCTTAACTCTCCCATATGCTATTTATTTTATATTCTTAATGGACCCAGCAGATTACCTAGTGCAGCATCTTGTCTCTGGCAGGAATTGGTATAGGTGCATTAGATATGGAGCATATGCTCCGCTTACAGAAGCATAAGAAACAGAGTATATGCAGAATGATCATTCCTTAGCATACTTTCTTCTCTTATCATTTTTTTATGTTTAGTTTTAGTTATATTTCAAAATGCTTATTTTAAGAATCATTTGTCAAATACATCCTTGCTAAAGAAATAGTGTAATTGTTATTATGCAACAGGGAGGGAAAAATAACCAAAACAAAAAGATGCTCTGATGAAAACATTTATTTTTTTATATTACTCATTACTGGGAAAGGGAGGAATATCATCTGCATCAAAACCATATTCCCCAGAGTAAGAATAGAGAGACCAAAAGTTTCTTTTTGTTGTGCTTTTAATACGATTAGGGGTGTTCAACCCAGGGCTCTCTGGTCAAATCCCAGCCAGGAGAGCCTTTAATTGTGTTGCTGTCTGGCTGGGCACCTCTCAGAGGACAGCCCTGTGCTCTTTCTGGCAGTGGGCACATCAGGGCTGCCCAGTCTGGCTGGGCACACAGAGGATGTGGCAGCCTCCCTTCTCCTTGCCCCAGGAAGAGAAGGAACATCTGAGTGGAGGAAAGGAGGGCTGCCATCTCCCACGTGCTCCTGGCAGCTGCCTGCATTTACTCTTCGCAACTATATCCTTTATACTTGCCATGAACTGGCTTGTGGGGCACAATTTTTGAGATAATCAAAATAGAAAGGTTCTCTCATTAACCAGTAGTACTCTCCAGGGCAGCCATGGTGTGCCAGGATGCTCGGGTTAGCTTAGAAGCTCTTTGCAATAGGGTGCTGTGTAAAAGAAGGGTGTTCTCCTCACTGTCTCTAGCCTGGCGAGCTCCCTGGCACACAGTGAGAGAGGGATGGACACTCAAATATCTGGGATCTCAACAGATATGCAACAAATGCAACAGCACAAGTCTGACTTCACTGAACAAGAAAGAAAGAACTGCAATGACTAGATCACTTGGTCATGTCAGTGAAAAAAACCAAACTCTTCTGAAACACCCCCAAAGCTTCTTCCAGATATAGCCTGGGATAGAGATGCCTGAACCTTCATACTCATGTGGTACAGCTCTAACTACTGGTCAGATGCCAGAAAAACCACAAAGAGCTAAATGCAAGTAATTTTCACAGACCTGAGGCTGTGAAAGATGAGGAAGAATCAGCAGCATTGTTGATGCCCACCAGTAAGTGCATTGACCGGTGACCACACAGAAACACACATCTGCCTTACACAACTTGGAAACCTCATACCTACACATCTGAACCATCTTTAGTAACACTTCCTTGTGGGTAAAGATGGGTAAACAGCTCATGGCATGAGCAGCACCTGGTGTTACTCACCTAGAACTTCCTCACTAGATTAATAACTGGTGAGGCCACAACTGGAATACTCCTTCCAGTTCTGGGCTCCCCAGTTCAAGAGGGACAGGGAACTGCTGGAGAGAGTCCAACACAGGGCTACCAAGATGATTAAGGGATTGGAGCACCTCCCTTACAAGGAAAGGCTGAGAGAGCTGGGACTCTTTAGCCAGGAGAAGAGAAGGCTGAGGGGAGACCTTATCTACCTTTATAAGTATCTAAAGGGTGGGTTGAAGGATGATGGGGCTGGACTCTTTTCAGTGGTTTCCAGTGATAGGACAAGGGTCAATAAGGACAAGCTGGAACATGGGGAGTTCCATTCAAATATGAAGAAAAACTTCTTTAGGGTAAGGGTGGCAGAGCCCTGGAACAGGCTACC
>JAOXNG010000021.1:96042224-96059213 GCA_028566535.1 Scolopax minor
GGTTGCAAGCCAATAGGCTTTTTTTTTTTTTTTCAGACAGAAGCAACTACAGGAGTGTTAAGAATGAAAGGGGCTCTGGGTGTTTTGTCTGCACTAATGACCTTGCTGGTCAACACTGGCATCTGTGCCTGGACTACAACAAACAGCAAAACATCTTTTCCATCTTTATCCATTGGAAACAGGCTTGTAGGAATGGTGGCACAAGCCTGTTCCCAGCTTAAACTGTGACTGGAAGGGAAGCAGATCAGGAATTAGTCTAGTCTAGACTTCATTGAGGAGAAATCACATTTTCTTCTTTATTTTTCTTTAATTAAACCAATTATTAAAATAGTACATTTTTAATTGTGGTTGTGGGGACAGGAATATGCTGTTTCACTGCAAGTAATTTTTGTATTACTCTAAGTGAATCAATTGTGTGGAATTTACTAGTAAAAAATTAATTTCAAGGAAGAGATAATTATACATAGATACAACTTATCCAAGTTAGAATGTGAAATAATTATTCTGCAACAAGATCAGAACTCTATTTACATTTCTTTGGAATTTTTAACTGGCATGACCATGAGCTGCCTGAGCCAATTCTGTGTGCAAGAGCACATAATATTTCTGAAGTGATTTGTTACCAGTGTGTCTATTGTAAAGAGTTTAATGCTAACAATGTGACTCCATTTATTTCAGGCACTGTTGAATCATCCATAAGTAATATAACAAAATAGTGGTGAGATGTAAATAACAGAGGAGGGAACTTCCTGCTCTGTGTGACACCAAGGTTTCCAGTAGTCCTGGATACAGCTTGCTATTAGTATAAAGGAGTGTTTGTACCAGGTGAGATCTGAGAGTGTTGCGATGGCTGCGGCATGTTTGACTCAAGAAGCCCTAATAAGCCATAATAGGAAGAAAGGTAACTTACAGAGAAGACATTTTTATTTCTCTAGAAAGACTCAATATGCAACAATGGAAAGAATAGATACATAAAGCAGAGTATGGTACAATACAATTAGAGTGGAAGACTATGGCTACCCTGTAGTAGCTAAAATCAGCTTCTCAATATCACATTCATTTTGTCCACGTAGAATCCTAAAATAACCATTTTCTCCCCAAGATTTTCCCCATGAATTTGCAGCAATCTAAAGAAAAACAAAGAGGAAAAAAATTATCATATTTAATTTTAAAGTAGTATTTAAAAATGCAAGGAATAAAATGCAAAATTTATCTTTTGTAAAGTTTCTCAGATGCATTGATGATCAGAATGCATCTTTTCCTGATTTCTAATAATTTGTTCCTTTTTGTTTTGATCAAAATTTTAGTTCCAAATCAATGTCAATAAAAATGGAATACCATTTATATAAGGGAGTTTGATAAATTGAAGTTGAAATCATTAGATAATTGAACTATTGGCTGGAGAAAGCAGTCATCGAATCAAGAACATTCCAATTACAACTAATCTGTTAAAGAAATATCCAATATACAAAAAAGCTGACTTTTAATAAATTAGGTTTCATCCAGGTAGCTATTGATATATTGAGCAATTTACTTTGTATTGAAGTCAGCAGAAGTTTTGCCCCAGATGTCAGTGAAACTATCTACCACAAGCCCTGCCATCAACTATGTAAACTCCAAATTGCCTTCTGCTGAACAAAGGAATAATGAGATGAGCTGTTAATCATAATCAAGGTGATAAATCTGACTTGCTCTAAATGGCTGAAAGTCTGTATTTAATTTTTCTTCTGGTAGCTTGATAGCATTTGCCAACATTGTTTAAATAGATAGCTTATGTTTTAGCAAACAATATCAATTACTTTTATTGAGTCTTATATGCAGACACCAAAAAGAACTGAGTCTTCATAGGAAATTAGAATAAAGTTCGAGAATTTGAGTAAGATTTGAGTCAGAAAAGACAGCATAGGAAAAGTACAGATATAGGTGGGAGATCAGATGAAACAGGCTTTGAAATTGAGGTAGGTGATGGTATAATTCACAAGTCAGCACGATAAAAGTTTCCAGAAAGGGAATAGAATTATGCAGGAGACGTTAAGGTGAAGGAAAAAATTAGACACAGAGAAAGTGAATGAAAGGAAAGAAGTTGTTTTTAGATAATCTGTGTGGTAGAGATTTTTTCTTCTGCCTCAAAACACAGTACTAAGGATTGACTTACCCAGAACTTCTGTTTCTGTCCATTTTTGTCAGGAAGTGCTCCCCACCTGTTACAAGAGATGGCACAAGGTGAGACCTTTGGTGCTTACGTTCACATTTTGTAGTTTTAAACAAGCAATCAGAAAAAATCTTGTCTTAGTTAGTTGTCCTAGTACCAGTATCAGAACAAAGCATGACTAATAGACGCCTCCATGTTTAAATAACTCTGAAAATAAAGACAAATATCTTGCTAGCCACCAGACAATTTACCATTAGGGACTACAGAAACTTCACGCAAATGTAGTTTTAACTTGTCATTGCAAAAATCTGTTTTCATTGAAGGAATCGTTCCTCTGGAGAGCTTGCCAGCTGAACTGAAATGTGTAGGAGTATTGATGTTTATGCAAACACATTACTTCAATTCAGCTGAAGTCCCTAGGAACATTTTTGTTAAATATCTCATCCAACACCTTTACAAAAATAGCTCATGAGTTGGGACTGAAAATGTTCCCAGCTTTTTGGCTCAAATTAAATTGCTGACAACCTAATCTGTTTTGCTGCACAGTGTGTGGGATGACCTGTAAGCTTGTTTGATGTTTCTCTGACATCTTTGAGGACATGTTAAATGTTGTGGCAATTTCCGTGAAATCACACAAGACATTGTCCCTGCCTGACAGGTGATAGGACTTTCATACTGCGTAGTTGTAGCTGAGCCACAGAGTGCTTTGAGTTGTTAAGCAGAAGAAGTTCCACAGCCATTGTCTGGATGTAGTTCATTGAGCAAAAGCTGCATGGCACACCATAGGTAGCCAGGTATATATTGTATGTCTACTGACTGCTTAAAGAGCTCTGTCATGTTTTGTATTTATACCATGAATGCTTGTCTAATTACTAGTCACAGCTCACGATAAAAGGGCACAAATAAACAGAAAAGCAAAGATGTGAATTTTTACATTTTTTTCCACAGGATAAAGTTAATTCTAGAATATACAGAACACTATTGGCAGGGTGTTTATCAGGGTATATCCCACCAATGCCATGTGTTTGAGCTGGTTTTGCAGTGCTCCAGTCACTTTGAAATGCAAACAGGAACAATATGATAAGAATTCCCATACTGTGAATGGGGAAATAAGAATTTTTGTGTCATCTCTGTAAAAAGATTTGAATAGCCACAGTGGCATCAGCTCTCCTTGGTTAACAGTGAACCCTAATGTATTTGGAATACCTGCACTTCCAGCCAAAGAAAAAAAAAAAAATTGAGACAAGTCAGTGACTAGCAGAGAAGTGAAGTCTCGATTACAGTTGCAAGCACAAATTGTAGCTACTGATCATTAAATGCAGGAAGTCATAAAAATAATGTTGGTCATAATGACCACTGAATGTCATTGGTTTTTAAAAAGCCTTCATGTTACGTTTTTCTTAAACTCACTTTCATGTGAAAGTTCAGGGATTATTAACAATCTTTGCCATTTCTTTGTCAAATGTATTTCAGATACAGTCATAAATTTAAAAAAAAAAAGAAAAAGATGTAATGACATACCTGATTTCATATAAGGTTCAGATTTACTTCTTTCCTCATGATCATTTTACTAAAAAATATATTACATCAGCTGCAGTGTGAAAGTCCAATATTTACATCAGCCTTAAAGATAGAGGAACATTACCTTGAATTTATATTAATGTATTCCTGCATTCAGTGCTACACACGATCTTTCCCGCTCGTTTCAGCAGGTTGATGACCAGTTCCGGCAGACTCACACTTCTATTATTACATATTTTTCTAACATTTGTTAATTAAAAAAAAAAAGTCAACTTCTCATTGTTGAGAAGGGAAAAGAAAAGCCCTGAAGGGAAAAGAAGTCCAGGAAGGCTGGATGTTTTTCAAGGAGGAAGTCTTAAAAGCCCAGGTGCAGGCCATCCCTTTGTGCAGGAAAACGAGTCATCGAGGGAAGAGACCAGCCTGGCTGAACAAAGAGATAGGGTCTTCCAGTCTCAGTGACTCTACAGTTCTATGAATTATCAAATGTTGTATTCAGCATATAGATTTTGTATAACAGTTAAATAACTAAGTATCCTAATAGACTGTGACGGGGCAAGTGATTTTGCCAAATCTTTTTATAGCTGCAGTCTAAAGAGCAGGTAATAAGGTTGATTTACTGTTTACTGATCAAAACCAGATCTTCGGGTTAGAAATGCATCAGGAGCAGGACTTAGAAGGAATGGAGTGTCATCTCCACAGATGCTGGCAGCAGCTGTGGCATGAGGTCTTAGGCCTGTTTACCAAGCCTTTCCTATAACTTGACAGTTTGTTCAGGCTTGTTGCAAAGGACTCATCAATGCTCATTTTCGCAGGCTAACACGCTTCTCAGTCTTAAAAAGCACTCATCTATAATGGAAACAGCTGCTATTTTGTTAACCACGGTCTATATATATATTGTTCAGTGATGCAGTGTTTTTAGCCACATGCCAGTTTGATTTGACATCTTGCCTCTGGGAATTAATGCCAGCTCCATCAAGAGCATTTCTGGGGATTTCTTGGCTCATTCATACTAATATAACTTCTATAGAGGCAGCAATTCTTTCAAAAAACTCCTAGGTGGAAAGTGGTTCTGTAGTAGTATCTTTAGGAAAGAAGGACATATTTTCTAAAATTGATTTCTCAATTTTCTAAAGTAGACTTCTCAGCATAACTATTGCATTTTATATTTGCAATTTGTTTTTTTCCCTGTTCCTGCCTGTAAAGTTATACTTCAGTAGCTTTCATGATTTCAGCCTTACTGATGGATTAAATTCATTCTGGATTGTATCCCTTAGTTGCACCTATCAAATATATTATGGCATCCAAGCACAGCTTCCACTTTAAGCTTAATTTAGGTTTAGATTCCTCAGAGAAAACAAATCTCTAAACATCCTTTCTGTTGCCAAGGCAAGTATCTGAGGGTGCGTTTTCTGAGTTATATAGAAATATATGATATAAATTAATAATATTAAATTCAGATTGAATTTTAACTACTGTTTTACTTCCTGCTGCAAGTACAACTCCTTGAAATAAGATTCAATGTGAGGAATTTGTTAAAATGATCAGATAATATTTAGTAATTTGTAAATAAATTTAGAAGGAATGTTAACCTTCTAAAACTCTTAACCATCCACTAAGCATCTGGATAAACTGGATGTCATCTTATTTCAACAATTCAGTAAACAGGTTTGTTTCAGTAGATTCACACCCTGTATGTTTTCCTACAGAGACAGGACTCTTGCATCTGGATAGTATTTGAGATTTTACTTCTTTATTTATTTGATATTTCAAAATAGATACTATTAATGGAAGACACTACAGGAGTAAAAAATAACCTGGTATATCGATAGCAACTGTGGAAAGCAATAACCCATACAGTCCACTTCTGTCCCCAAAAAAGTGAAAGATTTGTACAGGCTATGAAAGGCACCAGTAGTACAGGGATATTCTTAATCAATAAAAGTTTTTGCTTTGAGTATATTTTGGAAAATAGAATATATAATAGCTCCTTTACAATATTTTCAAAAACTTAGTTAATACAGTGTAGTCCTGCTTTACTTGTCTCCTCTGAGATTTAAGCAGTACATTATTATCCTTAATATAAATGCCAATATCAGAACTGGAATTAAAATTTGTCTTTTTCCTGTCAGTAAAATACTGTAGGATTAAGATTACTGTAAATTCAAGATTAATATATCTAAATGTATGTGTCCCACAGTATCAAATAGAGGATATTGGGATTCATTCTCTTGCCTAAATGGAGGTGTCTAGGGCTATTTTGAGATGCCTTAGGGTGCCACATGTTTCTGGCAGATGTGACAGAAATCTGTGTCTCATCCACATCCTTTTGGAGATACAGCCAGCTGGGAAGATCCTCCCACTTCTGGTAGCACCAAATATTTGGACCCATGAGCACTTGTAGCTGAGCTGCCTTCCAATCTCCACTGACTTTGTTGACTAGATCACCATTTCTGTGACAAAATTTGGACACCTAGTATATCACACCTGCCTGAATCCCAAATGGAACCCTGACACAATTAACTGCCTACTGAAGCATGAGATGACAAAGAAGTCAGCTGGAAAGTATTAGGAAATATACATTGATTTAAATGTTCGAAACGGAATCAGCTTACTATTTTATTGGCTTCCAGAACCAGACAACTGTAGGGCATGATTTCAGAATAAATGAGGAGGGGAATTAAGACATTACAGACGGAGGGACTGGGATTCTGTCCATCTTAAATCATCAGGGATAAAATCAAAGGATTTAGAGAAGTGGGAAAAATTATCATAATTAACAACATGGAAATTACAGTTCTGATATATATAAGTTTTTCACAACACAACACAAAATCACAAATGCTATAGTTTGGTTGAACAATACTAAGCTGGGAATGTGTTGTGCTAAAAAGGTTGTTAAACTAATCTGCACTGCATTTTATGTTCCCTCATGGTTTGGAGCAAGAGTTATTTTAGGGATCAACAGTTTGGAAGGGAAAATGACACTTTAGTTAATTATTCTTGTAAAACACCTGTGCCTTGGAGTCTTAATCATGGAACAGAATCCCTTTGTGCTGGGCATTGTAAGTGAAAATTATTCAGTAGAAGAGCAAATTCTGTTGCCATTTTCTGCTTTCAGAAAAGATAATGGGATTCCATTCATGAGTTTGAGAAATACCAGTATTTTGACTGTAAGTTAAAATCAATGGGAATTAATAAATGTCACAACTTCATTAAAAATTGTGACATTTTCAGCGTTGTTGCTGATATAATTTCTTTGTAATACAGTCAATATTCTATCTCCTCCTACAGTTCTTTTTCTTTGACAGTTCTTGTTCCTGAGATCCTGTAGCCAATGTAGTCATTACCAATTTTTCTTTAAGTAGATCAATTCAAACTACATATTTTTAACTAATGACATCCTGACCTGGCTGAAAGTAATCAGAGATCCCAGTGTCTCCAGGAAAGCCAAAGTCTTGTAATCTGGTTGATGTGATAGTGAGCAGAAAATTAGACATGAAGTCTGCTTTAGGTATGTCAACAACATTAGAAAGAAAACTTAAGCTGGAATTAAAAGTAGGCAAGATCATGCACATTTTGAGTTAAGCAGCATATGACTGGAGCGCCACACTAAATCTGGTAAGTGTCTAGGAATAAAAAGAGCAATTTAACACCAAGCAGAAAGAGAAAATTGCCATATATAAATCTATATATAGGGGAACAGGGGGAAGAAGTCCAGGAAAGAAAACATGAAGAAAAAAATCCCAATCACAAAGCAATTTAACTCCCGGTGGAATTAGCCCCCAAGTGGAAATGACAGAGACTTAAAAGTGAGTTGACACATTCTTGGACAACTTCCATTAGAGAACAATATTACATTTTCTGGAAGATGATCAAAATAGTCTAATAGTGCCTTTTTGTCTCTTGTTTTTGTGACTATTCCAGCTTGATATTTACTCCAAATGAATGGCATTTCAAAAGTAAACAGATCCTGGACCTCTTACAGAGACAGGGAATCTATAAGGCTTATTTTTACAAAGCTTTAGACCACTAATACCCCCATCTTTGGTATTTTTAGGAAAAGCTTTCAACCTTACCTCCTCCAAAATTTCCATTTTTATTAAAAAGAAAACCAAGATATTTTAAGGCCTGTCTATTATTGAAAATTGCTTTCAAAACAGGGTATTTTTCTGTCTGACAAAAATATTCTGTAAGAATGCACCACTTAGCTTTTCCGAAAGAAACCATCGCGGTCTTCAATCAAAAATAACCTTGAATAAAAAGAATTAATTTCACCAAACTGCATTCAGTCCCCTTCAGAAGAAAAAGTAAGCAAGGTATTTTCATTTACTCAAGGGAAACCATCTCCAGCTGACTCTGATAAGAGAATTCTGGCTCTATTTCAGATGAAAGGATGAGTATTTGTGTGTTTTCATAAAAGGATTTTCATAATTTTGTGTCCAGTTTTATATAGTATAGGCACCTTAGCTGTCCTTTTCAGTAATGGCTTCCCTTACTCTGTAAGAGTAGGCCCTGAATGCACAACACTGCCTGACAGTTAGAAATCTAGAATATGGGACTCTTTGAGTATTCTTCCACAGAATGGAAATTGTCTTTGTTTGAACATTTTCTGAGTTCTTTTTCAATTAATTTGTTAAGTGCACTGTCCAAATGTTTCCTTAATACTGACAGGCTTGAAGAATGTCCACATTGACCGCCTCTCTAGGAAGCCTGTTGCAGTGTTTGACCACCTTCTCAGAAATGTTTCCTGATGTACAGGCAAAACCTCCTCTGGCACACCTTTGAACCATTCCCATACATTCTGTCACTGGATACCAAGGAGAAGAGATCAGCACCTCCTGCTCCACTTCCTCTCTTCAGAAAGCTGTTGAGAGTGATGAGGTCTTCTCTTAACCTCCTCTTCTCCAGACTAGCCAAGCTCAAAGTCCTTATCTGCTACTCATAGGACATTCCTTCCAGTCCTTTCATGAGCTTTGTTTCCTTCCTCTGGAAGGAATCTTTTTTTAAGCCTTTGGACTTTGCACAGGTGAATCATTTAATTGTGTATTAAATCTTAGAGTGTTGTTGATCTCTCTGGCTATCCTCTCAACACTAAAACACAAGTTTTTGCCTCACGTGTCGATTTTATCTTTTGTGTTAAGAAACTTCAACCAATGTTTTTTCAGGACATAGATGTTCCAATGCCATTTAATCTGCTGCACTATTGAATTTAAAGCTTCCAGTGAGTCACTGATAAAAATAGAGGGGAAATGTGTTTCCAGTTAATGTACATCTCTCAATGTCCTCTTATGAAAGTCCTTTGTCATTCTGAGCACCTCCCAAACATCTGAAAATCTACCTTATTGATCAAGCAGTATCTAAGGCTTTTAATAAAATTATTACTGTCCCCTTCAAGTCTTAAGAGGACAATCCATAGATTTGATTGTAGCCAAAGTTTTGGGCTTTTGGGGCTTTTCTACATTTTTCAGTGCCAGGGGATCAGCAGATACAGCTCTTTGAGTGAAGGTGGGGATCATATATTGTAGCAAAGACCTGATACTGAAGTGATACAGAGGAAAGAGTTTAAGAGAAGATTTGTCTGATTAGGCCATAAACATTTACTTTACTTCATTATGACTACCTTTGAAATTAGATATGTTTGAACTACAACTGTAGCTCTACGCTGACTAGACTTTGGCATTTTTACACCATCAACAAATCTGTCTCATGTTTTCCCTAAGGCCACTCTTCTGTTGTCTTTTCCTAGGTGAAGCTAAGTCAGAGGGGTAGAAGGAAAAGAAGATTAAAAAAAAAAATAGATACACTAATTTTACAGAGAATCTGCTATAGAATTGATTTGACAGGTTTGTTCAGCAACTCTAGCTTAAATGTAAAGATCTGAGAGAGAAATCTGCTACCAAGTTCACCTTTGATGTGAATTCAGTCTACTTTTATGATTAAGAGATCTTGAGATAAAGATGACAGTTTCAAATGTCATTTTTCAGGCATTAGTCTTCTTAAAATAACAGACTGCAGCTGAAAAAGTGAAAATTACCAAACTTTGACCCGTTTGTCTTCTTTAGTCCCATTTACCATTTGCAGTTTCATTGTGCCTCTTTAGCTTCTTTTCATTCTGGTGTCATTAAGAGTTGTAATTGTGTGTGTATATATACACAAGTGTGTGCACATATATAAGCACACATACGCAAGACATTCTGAAGGTACTATTTCACTATATCTATTATATACCAGTCGGCCAGTCATTTTGGTTTTAGGCTGCTTTATGATGCCATTACAAATGGAATTCCTCTAGTCTAACCTAGACATTTTAATGCTAGCTATGTAAGTCTGATGTTATCCCACAGGTTCTTTTATAGTCAGCAAAGAGAAATAAGATCTAACAAAACAATTCAACTCACCTTAAGACAGATTCCAGGGACAAAGCAGATGAGTAGCCATGGAAGATAAAGGGAACCATGGCTGCCTAGCAGAGATACAGGAATCTAACTTTTACACATCAAAACTTAGCTGTTATGAAACTCAGTCTCCATTACTCCTTTTTTCTGCTTACCTCCCTGTCTCTGGAATATGGAAACAGAAACTGCTTGAGAGATCCTGCTCTCTCTAAAACTCAGTGGGATCAGCCCATCCTGCCTTCATGTTACTAAAAGCCCAGTTTTACTGCTCGTAGAGATTGTGATCAAACCCAAATATTCTACTGCCCGTAACGCCCTCTGCCTGGCTGTTCCACATGTTCCTCTCCTGATTCCATGCTGTTCTGTCTTTTCCCATTCTCTCCCTGAGGAGTGAGCCTGAGGTCACCCAGTAACTCAATGGTCTTATAGTCCTATCAGAGCTGATTTCATAAATAAGAAGCCTTCAAATGACAGAATATAACTAGGAATTTCAAGTTGCAGAACAAGGGAAGCCAGTCAATGCATTTATAATCCCTATGATCCAAAGGTCAATTAGGCAGTTTACATGTGCATTTCTATTTTTGTACAAATTTATTTGTATTTTATGACTCCATCACATTTTATCTTGTACAATTCACAGGCAGTTTAAGATATTCTCAACAATGTTTCTGAGAGATTACAAATATCAATTCAGTATGGTCATTCATTATTATGGCTGCCTTTTAGAAATATTGAATCTCTCTGACAGAAGTTGTTATAAATAAAAAATCAGACTGCAATAAACATCAACCCACACAGAATTGAATTTTTTATCCTGTGTGTCAACATGTCAGCTCCTTTTTCTCTCTCCAGGAACCTCAGCTAAGCAGAATGCAAATAATCATTAGTATTTTTATTTGAAGATTGACATTACTGAGATTCTTTTAGCTTTGCTTCTCATGTCCTCCTTCAGTACATCAGACCACTTGGTTGTTCTCCTACTCAGTGTAGTAGTAGAACTCATTGCAATATCCACTCATTGCAGTATCCACTTCAGCACATTAATAGCCCTCCTCCTCCTCTATCCTTCCTCAGCCATCACTTTGCCCCCCTTGTGCCATTCTGGCTTAGTCACTCAGCCAGCAGTTTCCCCAGTCTTAGGCATTTCCATGTCCTTCATGGAAGATCTTCAAGAAGATATCTTCAAGATATCTTCAAGAAGATCACAAACACAAAATGCACTTTATTTTGCAACTTTATTTTCTTGAACTACATATTGAAGATTACTCTTGAGTAATCTTCCTAGCACAGGCCTGAATCATGACTTCCCTACAAAATATTTAAGACTTTCCAGTGATTTCTCTGTGTAACTACTCACTTAGTGATTTAATAAATTCACCCTTGCATATTCCCTCAATGTCAAAGAATGAAGCCCCATGTTGTGTTCTGTAATTCCACTGCATGAATTATTAGAGAGTCATTGTCTTAATGTAGCAGCTCTGGTCTACACTTGAGAGAAAATCCACTAGTGTATGATAAACACTCTTCTGCAGCAGTTTCGGTCCTATATATGTATTCCTAGTGCATCCCAAATAAAATAAAATCTGTCTGGGGTGAAGAGAGCCCAGACTGCTGCGCAAGTAAGCTGTGCTTGTTAATTAGGAGGCCACCGGCAATTTTTATGTTTCCATTTGCATTCTGCTTGGTGGCATGTTTGGAGGAAAATGTGTCAGTTTTGTTGACAGCTTGATGTGTGCGTGGAATATTTGTGAATACACAGCGAAACATTTAATTCTATAAACCAGTCTATTTGAAGTTTTAGAGCAAATGTTAGAGTAGATTGAAAGCTAATGGTTCTATGGCTCTTTCCAATGCTCTCTAACATTCTCAAAAATGAAACAACAACAATCTTATGTTGAGAGCAAACAGTGCTTCACTTCTGACAGTGAAACCTTTGGGTTCCAAACTGGTCATTGACTTTTTACTACATTCTTGACTGGCAGAGAAAAAAGGTAAAAGAAGACACTTTACTCACCCAAGGAGTTTGACTGAATGAGTTTTCCATTTAGATCCTGCTTTCTGGGAGTGTCTATAGATTCCCTCTTTGTAAAGGAAAAAATCTTCATACACTTTCATTATAGCTGAAAAACAATAGGCAAAATCAGCACAGGCAGTAAATATTGCTTCTATTCTTTTTTGCTCCTTGCATTTTACCAGGGAGATCTTTGCTGTGTGTTAGACACCATAAGTGTACTTTGTAATTACACTAAATTCCCTAATTGAGGCAAAGTTCCCTACTGTGAGTGAACCAAAGGAACTATTCCAACAAAGTTCTCTCTAAATTCCCTTGTTTAGTTCATTGGGTTTCCCTATCATGGAAACTCTCTATCACAGACTTCTTCCAATACAGTAAGAAGAAGACCAGTTCAATAAAACAAATCCCCTCAAGGTTTCTGACAAGCATCTGCATATTCAAGAAAAGTATTTAACAAGCTTGTATATCCTATGATATACGGTGAAATGATATGTATATCTTGTTCTGAAACTCAGACAGCGTTCATTAAATACACATCAATTTTGTTATAGAAAGCTGGATTATCTGCACATATGTTCATCCTGACTTTCAGCTAAAAGTATGGGGAAATAAATCCTTTGTGTCCTTAAAAATGTAACGGCAAAGAGATGATGAATTGAAAATTTTGTGTAAAAGAATGAAGATTACAATTTGCATTTTAAGTCTAGTCATTGTTTCCTGGGGATATCATTCACTGTTTTTTAAGAAAAATGTTTTTTATTTCTTTTCCATATCTATTCTGCCACCTTAGTGCCATTTGCTTTGCTATATAGTGGGCTACAGGAGTTCACATTGTTCTCTGAAATCAAGGTCTGTATGTTCAGTTTCAGAAAACAATTTATTCTTTATCAGCAACTCTCAATCAAACAGATATTCTTGGCTCTGTGAAGAAACATCATACCTAAATTATTCACTGAAATGAAATAGAAGATTTTGAAGTGTGTTTGCAGAATAACTTTAGTCTATGTGAGAGAACTTTTTTCCATGATTACACATTATATCTACATTTTGTGTATGTGTGTAGATATTTATATATTTGTGAATATATGTAAATATATATATTTATGTATATGTATAACTATCTGTATAAACCCTGCAATCAGGAGCTAAACAATGGTACAGTCTTTGGAGTTAAGTGGGCTGGTGACATGAAGTGTAAGGTGGGCAGGGAGATGCTAGTTCAAAATCAACCACTGAGATATTTTAATTTATTCAGTGATTTTATCCTGATATGAACTGTGACTTGGATGGGATGAGATGATCACAGTTCACCAGCCAACTTTGTTCCCTCCCATGTAGAAAAGACTTTGCATTTTCCCAAATGAACAGATTACTTATTAATGAATCAGAAGAGGTAGAAATTTTCATAAGGTTTACTGTAGCTCATGCATGAACTACCTCAGTCGTGCTGAGCTCAGATCTATGCATATAAATGCAGCAGATGATAAGATTCATTCCTCTGCATAAATGTCTTAAAAAGGAATTTGAGTCACTAAGGCACATGAAGGTACAAAAAACTAAAAGCAGTTGTGACAGAAGCAATTTAAGTGTAGCACTGGACATTAATGTAGCCTAGTGTTTTCTCCAGATCTTTTTCTTGTGTTAGCAAATTAAATACTCCTTTTTTCCCCCCGATTATGATAGCTGAAATTACAAACTTTGTAGGGTCAAAACTTCATTGTGTTGCCGAAGTGCCAGCTTTTCTTTTGATTGAAACCGACTCATGTGACAGAAAGGATTATTTTCCTACTTCAGCACTATAAATATCATAGAATTTCCTAAAATCCATTTTGGGGAAAAAAAAAAAAGATGAAAGTTTTCAAAGTGTCAATGAAACTTCACTATGCTTATTTGAAAATGCATTTTTTTTAAAAAAGAGTGTTTCATCATTTGACCTGAAAGTGGTGATTGCTCGGTTCCTGTACCATATAAGACAGTGACATATGTCAGAGAGAAATTGTCATTCAAACGTGAAAGCTGTTAACCAGAAAGTTTTCAATTACATTCCTACACACACTGTTTCACAATTATCAAAAATAAAAATAAATTTTAACTTTGAATATGCCCAAAAATCCAAGTACATTGATCATCAAACAAGATGACTTTCTACATCATGATCTTGAAAGAATCTTGAATGTTTTCCAGCTATTAAACATTACTTATTGTATTAGATAAGACTGGCCATAAGCACTTTGTAAGTTCTTGAGGAATGAGAAGTGAATGAATAATGGAAAATTTTCTTTCAGTAGCTGAAGATCATTTGCAGGGTGTTTTGAAAAAAATAAAGTATGGTATGGTCTTAAAATAAGAATTTTGCCTTGATTGCATTTGCAGTACAGGAAGATAGAAGAGAGAGTCAGTGGCAAATTATTGGCTTATAACTGTAACTCATTTAAAATCTCATTATAGAAAAAATAAATAAGGAATGTGATTTCACTCAGTGCTATATACTCTTGGTTCTTGAATATACTCTATATTCATTCTTGGTATATATTCTTCTTCCTTTAGATCTTGATGTTTCCATATACAACATTACCTTAACCTGATACGGAGATTTTATCTGAAAAAAGCATTTACATTTCAAAAAACTGTATGAATTAAGTTGAGTTGTTAAAACCTAACAAATGGCTGAACATGGATTATCTTGTGTGGAAGATTTAGTACTGACAGACTAATTCAGAGAACTGTGTGTACACGGATTATGAATGCAATATTAGAGAGAGGTCTGAAATTTTATCTTGAGGATCCTAATTTTTTTCATTTTCTTAAAACCAGTGGAAATTATTGTGTACACTTTTAGATCAAAAGCAGCATGGGAAAGAATAATTTCCTTGAGCAAACAATCTTGGTCAGAATAAAAAATTCTAATCATATTGATCTTGTTAAGTCTGAGCTTCAGATTAATTGCAACTGCCCACATAAAGAGCTTTAAGAAGTAATTTTAACTTCATGATGCATTGAAGTGAATTAAATCCAAGGAGGTTATGATAATTCATTATATAATTGAGGGCATTAGAAACACAGATGTCCCCTGAAGTAAAATGCTTTGGGTTTGCATCAGCCACACATGCAAGAGGGGTGGACATCCTGCACTATGACCTTATCAAATGCCACATCCCTCAACCTCTCAAGTTATACCAGCTTGGGGTGTGAGCATTTTCCTGCATTTTCAGGTGCTGCCAGCAGCAACCATGACTGCAACAGGCAGTACTGAGGTTAAACAACTCTTTTGCAGTCCCTCAGTCCCTGCTGAAATCCCTATTTTTCGAAGAGGTCAGGGATCTTCCCTTCAGGGTTCAGAAGAAAAATTCAAACCTGATAGCCCTTTACAACCAACAAGAATAATTGGGCTCTGAAAAGGGAAATTCTGGGAGTATTCCAGCATGGAAGTATATGGAAGGCCCATATACTGAAGTGCTGTCTTCAGAGGAGAGCAGTCTTGGTGGATTGGCTTCAGCCAGTGGGGGAATCGATCCCAGCCTTAAAAAGCAGAACTTTGTTAACATTAAACTCCTCCTCCACAGCCCTAAATTCATGATTCACCAATGAGCAAAGAACTGTCATGGGAAAAAGGCACATTTCCAATACACAGATTTTGTGCAAGTTTTCAACAAACACAGCTCAAGGTCATTTTACTCGTTATGGACTCTGATAGAGTAGAGCTGCCTTTGGGGACACTACTTGCCCACCAAACATCCCTGGATGAACCACAGTGCATATGTCTGTTTTATTCACTGTGGAATGCAATTTCTGTTTTCTAATATTTTGATACAAGGACATTGCATACTTCAATTATTTCAATAATAATAATAATATTATCATCTTCCAAACTTACCATACCTTGCACTGGTCCTTTTTCCATGATTTCTTTCATTATATCTGTTTCCTAAGGGGAGTTGAGAGCAGCAGGAGAGAGGGAAAGCAAAGATAAAACAGTCTATTAAATAAAATTAAAACTCATACTAATTTATCATTGTGTACATATATTTATGGTATAAACGTACCACTGTACTTGTATTTCTGCAAGAGAATATTTGGTTTACCAAATGAGCAAAAATCAGAAACATGCTTAAGAAACACTTATTCAAACTTATGAAAGCATACTTACTTTTCTATCCCTAATTTCTCCAGAGCCCCAAAGCAGCAGCTTTCAAGAGATGATGTAATACTGAGAAACTATAAAGAATTTAAACTAGTATGAACATACATGGGCAATATAAAGGAAATTTCACAACTCTAGTCTTCAAGTAAAGTGGACATATTTCCATATAACAGATAATTTTCAAGCCCCAAAGGAGAAAAACAGGTGAGACGATGATTGAACAGCAAGAACGTACTTTTGAGGAGACTCTGTAGTGAGAGGCACACCGGTATAACCGATTGGATTCTTCTAAAGCATTGGGACATGGCCCATTTGTATAGTTTTTTCCAATTTCACTTGACACATAACAGTGATTTTCACCTGACGGCTCCAAGTGATCATTCCAAAATGATGGATAACAAGCATAGGATACAACCCTGTTCAGACATCAAAAAGAAAAAAAAAAGAAAATGAAAAGTTGATAAGGAGTTTGCTTAAACATTTTTTCAGTTTTATTTTAAG
Organism: Scolopax minor; assembly: GCA_028566535.1. Lineage (NCBI taxonomy): Eukaryota > Metazoa > Chordata > Aves > Charadriiformes > Scolopacidae > Scolopax > Scolopax minor. Next base: position 96,058,949 of record JAOXNG010000021.1, read on the forward strand.
TTTTTTTTATTTTAAGTTTTTAACTATTTTACAACTGTCATATTTCAAGCCCTGATTCTTCAAAAGTGTCAGTGTCTCTCATAACTTCAACTGGAAGGTGTTTGCTTCAATTCATATACATGATGTTTATGATTAAGTTTCATTGGCAGAGGTCCTCTCCACACCCTTCTCCAAAGGGTAGAAAATGTTTTTTGGCAGTTGTCATCTAGTGCATTCATCTCATTAATGATGCATTAAAGTTCACGCTGAATAAGCTCAATAAATT
>JAOXNG010000021.1:96097453-96111057 GCA_028566535.1 Scolopax minor
GAGAGACTACACAAATAAGGTGATATAACTTTGTGCTAGCACTTGGTAAGGTTTTGAAAATGGCACACCTTCCCACCAGAGACAGAGAGGGGCAGCCCTCCACCACGGGCACAGCCCACTCTCACCCATTCCCACTTCACAGTCACCATGACATCAAGCAACTTCAGGGGGGATTTTCTTTGTAAATTCAGGGTACAATGACAGTTTATTTAACTGGAAGGACATCACTCTCCTCTGATACCACCATTTGGGTTGGGGCTTAATGTAAGACCACTTACATAAATTCTTTAGTAGAAAGACTCTTTCATAAAACAAAGAATAAAGAATAAAAATTCTTCTTATATGTAGAATCTATCAATGATTAATGCTATTGTTGACCTTTGACCAGGGACACTCCTTAAGTAAATAAAGATTAAGAGCAATGTATAACAGAACTTTGGACCTTATTGACATTTTCATAGAATTTAAAATTTCAAGAATTTTTGCTATTAAAGCTGTTTAAAGTGGAGCAGGGCAAATTAATTATTTATTTTCCCTTGTAAAAAAATAAAAAATAAAAAGAGCTTCTTCTACTGAAACTCTTAGAAATTTGCACAAAAGACAGCTAGTGAAATCCTGTCACCACTGAAGTCAATGAAATCAGCTTTTTTTCACACGGTCTTCTTATGAATGTTGACCTCACCCATGTTATTATTATCTCAAATAATTACCACAGATCTTTCAGGAACAACAAACAGATAAGACAGAGTAATGGATGCAGCAAAAGATTATATGAACCTAAAGTAATAGTGTAATAGACTTGGGATTTTTCAACTCATATATGAATAAGGGTAATGAGTACACACTTTTAACACCTGCGTGCAATGTCTTTTTGTGACTACACAAATACATATACCCCATTTTCTCTCTAAAGATTCTGACTCAGTACAATTCTGAGAAAGAGTGTAACATCATTCACACATCATTCCCTAGGCAAACACTAGGTTTACCCAAAAGGAAGATAATAGGTATCAAAAATGACTGGTATATCCTTCAGATCTCCTCTAACTAAAAATCACTGACTGTAGAGAAGGATTTCAGAAGGAGGAGAATGTCACTTACATGTTTTCCTGCTTTCACAGGGAACTGACAGATCTGATTTTCTTCATGCTGCTACAGAACGCAGCTAAAGTTGCATGAAGGATAGAATACTGTTCTTCTGAATACAAAGGTAACTCTTCATTTATTTTTTTCCCCAGCGAATACTTCTCTTTGAGGTAAGCAATACGAATTACTAAGTAGAAAATAGTAGCACCTTCCCCTCTCTCACTCCTTCTGAAAGGTCAAGGAGGTGCTTACATTTCACAGAGCATATGCCCACTCATTCTTTTTTGCATCTGCATAAATCACACTGACTTTCTCTCAGTCTCTCTCTCTGTGTTTCTATCTCTGAGGGAGGAACATTTCAGGAGAAGAAGTTAAGCATGAGCCTATACATAATTTTAGTTGAAAAAGAGCATTTTAATGAGGGCAAAGACTACAGGACAGACACCTAAGGCTTTTACTACAGCAGTAAAAGTAATTTGGGGTTCATAACTTTACAGAATTTTTCCTCATCGGTTCAGCATCCAAACAGGACTTCACTGATAAAAATAGCATTTTAAATTAGGTGGAGACTTGTGGGCTGTGTAAACTCATAAAGTGTAAATTCAGTATAAACAGTTCCTAGAGCCAAGACAGGTTTCTAAATAAGAAAGAACAGTACAGGTTCCTGAAAGATGTTGTAATTATAAAAAACATCAACCAAGGCCTACCTTGCTTTTTTTTTCACTGCACTGAAAAGGGAAAGCAGCCTAAAACACAATTTTGAACAACCAACCACATAAAAGATAAAATGGTGAAAATTGGTGGTTCTTCAGAGACATCAGAACAACAATATATCTCAAAGAGGTCACCACCCTCAGGGCAGCTAAGCAGAGTGCCCCAAATGTTTTGAGGTGCTCCTGGCTTTACATTGCTCTCCTATCTGTCTCCGAGATAGTATAAATGTTGGTCTCCTTCTGGGTATCAGTGCTGAATACTTCTGTCTCCAGGGAAACAGATGCCTTTGTTCAGTCCTTCTTGACTGAGAATGAGCAACGGGGTTTGTCTCTAGATGTATTTGTGTCTTCTCTGCCACCCACTAAAGATGGAAATACATTACTCAGTCTGAATAAGGCCAGCATGGTATCCTCTGGCAACTTCTTCCTGATTAAAAATTGGGGAAAAAAATTATATAAAAGGCCCTGTACAAGTACTTTGGAAAGTTAATCAGAGAAGACTTTCTTTGATTAGTAATAGAGAAAACAGAAAATGTGTCATCTCTTGATGTTTTTTCCTGAACAGCTTGTGGTGAGCTTGACACAATTCTTCCTGCTGTATCTACATGCGGAGTGTAGCCCACCTGTACAGTCATATGTATTATGAGTTACAAAATACACATCAGTGGCAGACCCCAGGGAACCAGCACAAATACACAGCTTGCTCAGCTGTACCAAATGGTATCTGACACTTTTTTTAACTTTAAAGCTAACTATTTGCCTCCAGCTAACATTATTGCGAATGGTGAATGGTTGTCACCAAATAAAAAGTTAATTATGGGAAATACAAAGAGTACTGATAAAAGCCCAGATAAATACTCTTCTTTCCAACTGATTGTCTTTGGTCTTTATAAATGCAACCACAATTTCATCAGAGATCTTTATTCTACAGGTCCTGGTAGAAATGTTCCAACTGTTGTTGTATATTTATGCATTTTAATAAATTGTTTGATAGAAATTCTATTCAAAGTGTTTGTTTAAAATACAAAAGGAAACTTTTAGAAAACAGTGTTATATATTTTATCTGCCTTGGAACAGACCAAGTTGGCCTCTAACCAAAGGAATCTTGCATTTTTGCTACAACCTCATGTTTCCAAGAATACCACTGTAGTCTGTCAGTACAAGATGCTTCACTTTGTGAACAGATCTTAATAATGTATGAGTTAAATTATGTGTCTTGTTTCTTTAAAGAGTTCTCCTTTAAAAGACCTGTCTTTCCATTAAATCTGCAAAGCCTTCCCTCAATGTGTAAATTGTAAAGAAGCAGCATAAGAGATGGGGATCTAGCTATTTGCTTTCCTCTATCTTATTGTCAAAAATAAATTAAGGAAAATAAGCTGTATCTTCAGAAGCTACATATATATACACAACACAAATGCTTACCTTTATATATAGATATAGACACTTATACAAATACATATATATTTACATGCATATATACACGTTTTAGAATGCCTAGTGTAGTGCAAATCTGTTTTATCTCAACAACGAATTTATCCTCAGAATTATTCAGTCCTTCTCACCATCCTCTAATGAATTACCTTTACTTCAATAATATTTCAAAAACTTTACAGATGAGATGGAAAAAACAACCTATCTGAGAAGCTCAACAAGGTATTTGCTGTCTAACTTCATTTTATGAAGGCAACTTGGGGCTTCCTTTGGATAGATCCACAGCAGAGACTGTAACAACTGCTTTCGAGAGAACCAAGAAGTGGCTCCTGGGAGGCAGAGGAAAGGGAATTGATGGTGCAGAAACAAGCAGAAAGGTCAAAGGCAAGGAAAAAGAGAGGAGGATGGATGGCTGTGATGAAGATTCAAACAAAAAGAGATGTGGAGTAGCTCTAAGTCCCTGACCCCCTGCACAGAGAGGCCAGGGATGCACATGAGAATAAGAGGTTACGTTCATGTCTCATATACTCCTGATGCTGAACAGCAATCCATTGATCCATCCAACAAATGAGATATCTACCTTTTTTTTTCCCTTTCTTTTATTTTTTTTAACCTTTTTTTTTTTCCAGTGGAAACTGAGATTAACTGTGAGGATATATTGATAAGCTGTCAACAAACCTGAATTGTCAAAATTCAGGCAAACCCTCTGCTTCCAACATATGAAAACACAAAACTCTCAAAACTCTCTCAGTATATTTCGAAACAATGAGAAAGTTACTGATTTGGTAGCAATTATTGGCAAACATCCATTTCATTTATTTAAATGCTCGCTTTTCTGCTTTTGGCAAGACTAGACAATAATTTTAAAATAATACATTAAGAATAAACTGTTAACAGAAATGTATCAGTTATCATTCCTATATACAGTATAGGAATCAAAAAATTTGTGAAACAATTATGAAGCATATGCCTGGAAACTAAAAAGGTTCAAGTAGTGAAAAATAGATTCTTGTGTCATAAATGTACTCACACTGCTATTATTGCTAGTAAGTTATGCCTTCTTATATGGAATTCTAAAATAATAATGAAAATGTCCTTTAAAGGTGCTATATTGCAATCCAAAGCCTACAGTAAAGAATATGATAGTTAATTAAATTACATATGTTTCTTTCAAAAGTGGGCCTATAAGTCTGTTTCATGTTCATGACCTTGTTGGAAAAAAGACTTGTCTGTGCCAGCAGAACCTTTTTAATTTTCCTATGCTCTGTCTCAAGAGAAAATTGATGATGTGTAGCAGATCGCTTCAGCTCTCACTGAATGAATTATCTAGGGTGGTAATTACTATGGTCCTAGAGTTTCAACATGTAAAAGTAGTAGGTGATTGCCCACTGAATTTAGACTTCAAGAAGATTTGTGTCATTCTTCAAAGTCAAATTAAACTGGCACTGAATTTTGATACTAGGGCAAATTTCAGTATGTGTTTTTTTCCGTTTTCTTGATAGACCATTACAAAATTCTCAGTAACTAGTTATCCTAAGTGCTTTTGGTAGTTTCTGTATCTGGTATTTAAACCAGAAAACTATACCAGTGACTGCAAATTGTAGAATGTGTGAATTAGATGGGGCTACCTGTGTAATTTCATAAATCCCAGTTGCTAACATTCCAATGGCACATATCAGGAACCTGAAATGTAAATGTTACTCCAAATTCATATATGCAACACAGTCTGCAAAACAACTCTGGATTTTTTTTTCTTCATTAATCATTAAGAATCATTAATGCTTATCTAGTTAGTGCACTGGACAAAAGCAGACTTGGGAGTTCAGCACATTTTTGCTCATCTCACAGCACAGCACATTTTTCTCAACTCTACACAAGCTACATAAATAAAAGATAAAGCTAGCATGCAAATGCTTAAACCCATTAAATGTCAACTGATTACCTCCTTAGAGCTGAGTGTTTCATTTTCTGGAATAGGCACTATGGGATGACTGGGCTGCCGAGCCAAGACGTCACAGGTTGGAGAGAGCATGAAGTTAAAAAAAGGAAAAAGAAAGCTGTTATCATTTCAATGTCTGTACAAAATATCACTAAAGTTCAATAGCAGAAGTCAATACCCCCAGTCATGCAAAGGATAGCAAGGGATTGAGATCCTTTTTGTGTCCAACAGGATCCCTGCTGAACAGGCTCTCTGTTACTACCTCTTGTGTGCATGAAAATCTATTTTAAAGTGTAGCTTGTTTTCTGTTGTAACACATTCCCATAATTACAGCAGTGGAGAAGGCATAAATCACTTTCCAGTTTGAAAGAGGAATCCCAAATGAAAAGCACAGCAAGGGCACCTTATAATACACTTAGTATGAGATAACACACATAGTGTTATTTAAAACTGCAGCTATGTTTCTGTCATTTTGAAAATCTGCCTTCTCAAATCTCCTCCAAAAGAGGTCTCTTTAATCTCAAATTTCATAAACATAAATCATACAAACATTTGACTAAAAAAATGCTGTATAAAAGTAATCAGTATGTGGTTTAGATCTCAGTAATTTTCCAGTATTTTTAGTATTATACGATGTGCATCTGAGTAATGAAGTCTGATGGATGTGACTCAAGATGGAAGAACTCCATCAATTCCAAAAGGATTTTAATTAGAATATAGGTACATAGATGAGTTAGAGCTTACAAAGGCAATGCTAAGATCATAACCTGTGAGTTTTTACCTATACAGTGTCACAGAGACATCCTCTTCAGAGCAAGGGCTGCTGAAAGTTGGTTATTTTTAGGATTGTATAAAAAGTTGGAAGAAGCCTACTATTTTTAATGTATCAAAGGCATTACCTGGTTTTGGCAGTAAGATCAAATAGTAAATAAATAATGTGTTGCTTAGAAAATATTGTTCTTGCTCTAAGAAGACTAATTTTTAAACTGTGCTTTTTGAGAAACAAAACTGATCTGCTAAACTGTCCCTATGTACAAAGAAGGATGCTGAAGTGGAATACACTAATTTTCTGTAATTACCTCATGGATCTGCTATATATTGTATTCTTTCTTTGTAAATTTGCCCTGATGCATTTTCAGGGAAGCAGGAATGAACTCTAACAAAGCAGCAGCAGTAACAGAAGCTTTGAACCATTTAACTTCTTTTTTTTTTTTTTTTTCCAAAATAACGAAAAGGGAAGTGAATAACTTTAGGCAATGTTTGTTCATTGACTCTGTAAATTTAGACAAGGGAATAGTTTTAGGCAAAGGAAAGGTAAGAAAGGCTAAGGAGCCCAGATCCCCTCAGCGGCAACATCCCTCCCTCTGCTGCACAGTTCGCTCCCCACTTCAGCCCCCACAGCTGCCGAGGTGGCCACCACACCTCACACCACCCCATCGCTGCACCACAGCTCTTCACAACAGCCACTGGAGGTGTCTAATGGCCTAGGTGGGAGACAGGAGTCCTTTTTCCAAAGCTAGCATCCCACGACTACTGAGGGTGGGCAATCCTTGGTGATAAAAAGGTGCAAAGTTCCACCAGCACCTGTGGTATATCTTGGCAAGATTATGTCACTGAAATCAACTCCAGAGTTGGGTTACCTCACCAGAACATGGCATCTCCATATTCCAGGCAAAGTAAGAAAGGTCAATCACATAGAGAAGAGGAAAAGTATTGATCATCTTCTGTTTACTTTCTGATGTGCAACTAAACTTCTGAGAAGAATTGTCCACTGCTTGCAAGGATGAAAAGGTCCCTAGTCAGGTAGTGATCCAAGAATGTAATAGCTCTTTTTCTCAAATTGCACAGAGAGCAGATCAATGAAAAATGCACTTTTATTGTATTATCTTGTCCTGGTCTTTCTTGCTTGTATTCATCGCCTACCATGTTAACCTGAACTACCTCTCTGAGTCGTGATTCTGCCTCACCTTGTTCCTTGAGTATGAGGTCTCAAGTCCCTCCTTAGACCTGACAAAAGTAATGATCTTTTTTCATCCAAGAAATGTATTTGCTTCCATTATTTTGATACCACTCTCTTAACAAACTACAGACCTGACATGTATAATGTTCTCCATGTTCAAAATTATCCGTATTTTCTGGACACTCTTAACACTGATTATTTTGGAGAGGTTTAATTGAAAGAAGACAAGTGAGAGGCAAACAAGGACTTCACTGATTAGTAATGGGGGAAAAAAAATAATACAGGCTTAAGAATTGGAGAAAAACTGAAAAAAAACCCTAGTTTTGTTTTCACAAGGCTTCTCTGACACAAGCCCCCTGAAGTTGTCTTAGAAGAGTCTATACATTCTGCTGCTCAAGTGTCTGGAGACCTGATTTGGCCATGCCATGGGGTCTAGTCTTAAGGAATTCATATATGGCTACATTTATAAAGAACTTTAAGTAGTACTTTAATGAATATGGAGTACACAAGCCAAGTGCTAGGTGCTTTCTGCTGAAATAACACTTAGACTTCCAGGTCCCTGAAGAGAGGGCCTCGGGTTTTTCCCTGGAATCATACAGCTCTGCCTCTGCCACCTGTGAAGTACCTTGGCCTGGGTGAGTTCATCCTAATGAACTGGAGGCTTGTTCCCTGTTTTTTTTCCATCAAATGTCAATGTAATTTGAAATGTGTCAGCCTTGCTGTGGAGAAGATCCCATGCCTGTCCTCCAAGAGGCTACAGAGGCCAAGAGGCCTCTTTCCTCCCTGATTCTTCCTTACAAGTATGATTTTTGTGTTCTTGAATGCACAGTATGCCAGTCCCAGAAGCAGGATGGAACTTGCTGTCCCAGTGCACTTGCTCTCTGCAGCTCTGTGGGTAAGGACTGGGCTTTTTTGGAAGAGAGAGACATTTGAATCTCTGCAAGATGAGATGAGCACTATAATCAGGTGTCTCATTGTCTGGGCAAGAACTAAAGGAGGGCATTGGCATCTCCATGTTGTGTTCCCCGCATGCCGGTCAGCCCAGGGTGTTTGGAGGACACTTAACAGGACAGGTACCCCATCTGATTAAACTCAGCCTTGGTTCTAAATCATAGTACAACTTACAACCCTAAGCACAGGGGAAAGATCCGCACAGAGTATAGTCATCTCTCTGCAAAGATGAGCTACCAACACCAGAATACCACACAGCCAACTTAAAAATGCCAGAATACAAAGAAGGCAGAATTAAGTGGGATTAACCTTTCTTTACTAGACATTCTGTGACTATCCCCCCACACACAGGAATGTGCCTGTTTCCACAAGATCTGAAATGTGAATATGACTTGGACTGTGTACTTTTTACAGGTGTGTTGTCTTAGACATCTCCCAGTCAAAGCAGCTGGTAAAAAGCCCTATTTTCTTCTACATATGTAGAAGGATTGCTTCTGTTGATGGTGGAAGATGACAGTATTTCTTTTATAATTTCTATTCTTGTTTACTTTGCCAGTTACAAAATTCTGTATTACTCTTACAAGGTTAATTAATAATTCTTAACTTTTCCAGATGTCACTCAGTTTTCAGTTAATGTGACATTTTCTTTATTATTTCTAAGAATGGTGAAAGGACAGACTAGACAAATCTGTATGTGTGGCTGCAACAATTGTATTGAGGAGAGCAGAATATCCTGACAATATACAAGTATTTGCAACATGTAAGTTCAAAAGGAAGTTCAAAATTATATACCAAAAAGAACCTCTTACAGACTCAGTCAAGGCTCAGAAAAGAGGCTGTTATACAACATCTTAGTTAGACCTTTGTTCATTTAGCACTGTAGAGTGATCAGCAAGACATATTTGCCTTTAAAAGGTCAGTTTATCTTTATTGTGCTATGAATCACAGCTGCCTCTGAACTAATACAAAGCTTTCTGAGGTGTTCTCAATGCAAGACCTTTTCCATAAATCTAAGTCATCCTCTAGAGGGACTGCGACCTTTGCTAATTGAGACAGAGGGTTAAAATTCTTTGGAACCAGTGAGAGGCAATGTACATAAGAAATAAGAATGTTTCAACAATAGTAAACAGAGAAGATTCAAGTATACACTATTATTTCAAACTACTCTGTTAAGTCTTTAATCCACTTAGAAAATAAATTAGGTACTCTAGACTCTTATGAAACACAAAGTCATCCCTTCATAATAGGAAAAAAATAATTTCTCAAAGACTAAAAATGTTCATTTATCCACACATAACAAACAAACTTTTTTTATAAAATAGTTTTATAGATCAACACTTTTTCTGAGTAGAAGAACATGAAATCTAGGATGTTAATAAATGGTAAAACATCCACAACTGCAAAGGACTAGACTCAACTAAGGGGGGAGAAAATATATCATGTAAAGGGACAATTTATAATGATGATGTCTATAGTCTCTCTGAAACGACTCTGTATGAAATAAATTTCAGAAATTCAGCCAGTTAAGCACCCAGTTCTTTTGCACATTTCACCTCTGTATAAAAGGAAATGTAAAGTAGAAACAGTCATCACAACAAAGATTTGTAACGTCTTCAGCCACGTATGCAATAGAGCATCCTGACTGCAAATTGTTATTACACACCACTGTACCTGTGCATTTTTAACTTGAAGATTTCAAAACTCTCTCCAGACACTAGTAAGGACCTGCACAAGAAGGACAACTCACACGCAGAACACGATTCCCTGACAGGTTCTCACAGGACACAGGTCTTGAGGGGGGGCACCAGGCGAGACTGAAAGATTTGTATCTGAATAGCAGAGGCTGGAGGAGTCACAGAGCTTTGCCGTAGGGATTCCTTGTCTCTAAGTGGAGCTGGAGGGAGGGATATGCACGCAATCACACACCCATAGACTAAGGCAGCAGAGTAGCCAGACATCATCTAATCACATAGATTAGCACTGTCTGCTTTGGGTTAGTTCGTATAACCCAAATGATGCTTTTTGACTTCTGGAGTATTTGAAAGTTTTTAAATTTTCCTCTGTATTAGAAAGAAAACAAATCTTCCAGAATTTTCAACAAGTGTTTGAAATGTCCCCAAGCATATTAACCATGAGCTATTTATTTATGGGCTCACAGAAGTCAAGCCATTGCTTAGATGAGACGATGCTTCCCTGCCCCAGGAAGGGCTCACTGCTCATTGACTGATAACAGCTGAAAAATTTTAGCTTGTTCCAGGTGAGAGGGGGAAATTAAATGGATTTAGTTTTCAGAGCCAATCTTCTCCCCATATATGTTCTTCCCAGATCAGTGGCAAAACTGTTTTCTTATTAAGCTTCTCACACAACACAGATCTTTGACCTTAGCTACTTTAAATGCAAACCACAAACTTTGACTGAATTTTCAAGAATATACATGTGTAACTGTAACCTATTGTATAAAAATTGGTATTAAAATCATATTCTGCCTATAGTAGAACTGCTGTTTCATTAGGAAAAGAGAGAGCTACTGTTTCATTAAGGAAAAGAGAGAGCTAGTACTATCATTTACAGTTTATAATATATAACCTTTTCATCAAAGTTCAGGACATTTTGCCAAAAAGAAAAAAAAGTTCTAATGATTTTAACATCTCTGTAATATAGCCATATACTGGCTTCTTTAATTCAAGCTCTAAGTACAGACTTGGAATTTCACCAGAACCAATTATACATTTATACTTTTTTCTAACATAACTGGAAGTGGAGTTAATTAAGGACATGTTTCAGAGTACACATTATATCAATACCTGCAGTAAAAGTTAAGTGAATTCTAATTGTAGCAATATGTCCTTTAAATATATAGGGTTTCCAACGGTTCATCAGCTCATTGTTTGTTTTCCTTGATACCTCAGAAAAGTTATTTACAATCTAAAACACCAGAGGAAATGCTCTAGAAACATCTGTGTTCAGTGAGGTCTAAGCTAAAATTTTCTCTATAGCCCTAGGCATTTTGGCACAGTTTCCATTAATTATGAATTTTTTGTCCTTCAGCCTTTGTTTTGTCGTTGTCTTCAATAAAAACCATACAAGTATCATTTTTGTTTCTTATATAGGTTACATGTCCACCAAATATTGTTTGATTTTTTTTCATTTGGTAGCGTATTTGTGCTTTTGCTGCTAATAACAACTTTTACCTCTGAGCAGCTTCTGTTCTTTGTTATTTTGTCTTTTGTTTTTATTATTATATTACAAGCAAATACATGTCCCTAGGCTGCAGTTACCATTTGCCAAATCATTAATAGAGATTATTTTTCATCATTCCCATTTTCTATGGCTTCAAATTCCCCTAGAAATGGAGTTGTATCCAATCCAAATCCAGTCATGGATCAGGATCCTAACACCAGAAGCAGCCTCCAAGCCATGGAAGCTGTCCCCATCACCACAGAGTGTGTCAGATAATCTCCTTCAAAACAGAGATATTAGAGGCAGATATTAGGAGTGTTGTAGTATTTGGGCTGTTGTGTTTCATTTAGTTGTTTTTCTAGGATGTGTGTTCACATATTAATTTGAAGATACTGAATTTTCACTGAATTTCACTGAATTTTTTAGAGTTGCCCCCCCCCCGAAGTTCTTTAAAAAATAAAAAGGATTATACACTCAGTACAACACAGTAACTAACATGTTTTTACAGAAGAACAGTTCCTACACTGAGATGTTCAACTACATGGATTCAGAGGGGAAAAGCTTAATGGAAAACAATACCAGGTATTTTAACTCACCCCGTAATTCATATGTTTCTGGTTCAAAGCTGAGTCACACAGGCAGCACGAGCAATCCAAGGGAAGAGGACTTCAAGGATTTTTTGCCCACTGGCTGTAGGCTTAGCCAAAGAATAAAAGAGAAATCACCAGGGAAGCCACATCTACTGAATATCCATTAGCAACTAAAGCAGCCGAGCTTATCGCTGGGCATTACAAACAAGTCATAAAGGAGAAAAAACGATTTGGATGGGCCAAAGTGTAAGAAGAAACCTTGTTTTTAAGAGTTTTGGATAAATCCACAGATTAGTAGATGTTTTAACCAGAGGATGATTTTCCATTTTAGAAAAGATACTAAGGAGGTGTATCAGGAAAGATCCAACCTGGGGAGAAAAAAGCACTTTATGTAAATGGGGGTAGGTTACATGGAAGAGCTGAGAAATAAATTAAAAATGGAAGAAAAACCAGTATCATCTCTATATAATGGCAACAGAAACCAGACCTGTCATAGTCAGTAGAGCTCATATTCTCCAATTTAGTTAATAGGTTTTTAGAGAAACAGCAAAGTTCATTCATGGGATACATTTTTTTTCTCTGATGAGAAATTTGCAAGAGAATCAGTGCAACATGCAGTCTTGTTATAACTTTCACACACATAAAATGCTAATGAGCAACTAGGAACTACAGACATCAGGAAAAAGAGCTGAGACCTTCTCCCGTCCATTACGCTGCCAACCAAAGATAATCCTCTCCCATCTCTTAGTGGATGAATTGCTAGATCTAGTACTGGAGCACACAACTGCTAGAGCCTCTTTCTAACTTCTGTACGAGATTATTCCCTGGATTTATGCGTGTCTTAGAGGTAAAACAGAACAAACTTTCTGTTCAGTAATTTTACTTTTTAGCTAAGCCTCTTCTAACTCTCTAAAATTAACAGCCTGTTATGCAGAAAATTGTTCCTTCTCAGACCTGTGTGTGTTTTTAGTTAATGCCAAGAAATGGTATGCAGACCATGCAGGCTCTTGCTTATACATGTTGGTGTAACAACAAAATTAGCTGATCCTGGTTATTTGCCCCATTAGAGAGTTGAAGTGGAAAAGCAGAGGGGTCATACTTGCAGGGAGGAGTGGACAGGACAGGTGACCCAAACCTGACCAACAGGGGTATTCATAGAATGGCTTGGGTTGGAAGGGACCTCAAGGATCACTGAGTTCCAAATCCCCTGCCATGAGCAGGTTCACTGCAGGTTCAATGCATCTACAAAATGAATATTAAAGAAGTTTTTGTATTTTCTTAATTATTTTTCTCTGTTAACCTTGATTTCTTGTTACAATCACATATATTGAAAACTTCTTTTTGTACTTCAGTTTTATTTCTTGTATTTGCACTTTTCTTTCCTGACGTCCTTCCAGTACCATCAATCTCCTCCAAGAGATAAAACATCTGCAACTGACTGCCCGATCGAGGTGTCCACACAGGAGAAACACACAGCTTGCTTCAATGCCAGCCAACATCAGTAGGAGATCCTCCACCAGCTCCAGTGGGGTCACAATCAGATTTTCAGAGCTGCTACTCCCCACTGCAGCCAGTAGCTGTAATATCTTTCCCTCCAACCCGCATTATATTTCAGTCCCAAGTTTTTTTCCAGTATTACCCTTTTTGCAGTCTCTCCCTTACTTGCAATACTTTTACAGTTATCAGAGCTACTGTAAGGATTCCAGAATTAAAGCATAAATAAGGAATATTTAGGTCACTAAATATTAGTCACT
>JAOXNG010000021.1:96243531-96253703 GCA_028566535.1 Scolopax minor
AAACCAGTCCCTTCAATCCGAACTTTACCATGCCAAAAAAAACCCAAAAAACCTGCATGGAGAGGGGCTGCAATAAAAATAAGCCTCAAAACTGTCATTGAGGTGGAAAGCTGCCTGTCCTCCCAAGGAACCTAGCAACGATTCTGTTTCCCGCGCTGCCTGCAAAAGGTCACAGCTTTGTCCTCTGCTGGCAAGTGATGCGTTGGCATGCGGACCCCAAGTGGGGCTGCCCCCGCTCCCCCCACCCTGTGCCAAAAATGGGGGCCGAGGAGTGGAGGGTGCCATCGCCAGGCCCTCGCCTCAACGCCTGTCACCCCGATTGCGGTGGGCGAGAGATCACAGGCGAGCGGCGGTATCTGCTCAAGAGACATCAGACGGCGTCGGAGCAAGGGTAATCCATTTATTTTTAGAGAAGTTTTTCCACTCGGAGATCATACACACTGCAGATCACAGAAACACATGCAAGCATGAAATTTAATTTTTAAGAATTCTTTTCCTGGGGCTTCCATGTAAAGCGGCAGTGAATGGGAAAAACTATAATCATGACAAGACAATTACAGAGGGGTTTTTTGCTAAGCATGAAACTTTGAAAAAAATGTTTAGGGAAGGGGGGAGAAAAAAACCCCACAACACTAGAAAAGTCATTTTTGTCCAGTTGTCTTGTTCCACTGAAGCAGAATTAGACACCACATCACATAAGTGACTTTTAAAATAATAATCGGCTTTAAAGTAGCTGAGAAAAAAAAAATAAAGTGTTTGAGTTTGAACTACTTTTCCTGGTTTGGTGCTTTTAGTGACACAGTGTGTATGCAAATGTGGAAACTGTCTGCAATGTCCTAAATGCTACAAAACACACACACTTGTGCTTTTAGCATGAAAGAACTGGGAGACATACATTAGGATTTGTGGGATTATGGTGAGAAAGCAGGAGTGATAACTTTGATGTTCTTTTTTAAAAAAAAAAGGTGAAAAGACAGAAAACCTTCGGTGCTTTTTCTCTTCTTGGAAAAGCCCCCCAGGAAAGAGCTAGCATGGAAAATGAATCCCCTCTCATCTTCCAGAGAGGCAATTCCTCCCCTTCCAGCCTAAGTTCACCAGCATGGCTGTGCAGGGAGCTGGGACGCTGCGTGTCTGAGCCCTTCCTCGCCTGGGGGTAAACAGAGAGGTTGGTTGCTACAAGAGGCAGCCACATAAAACTTCTTAAATGGCAGAGATTCCCTCCAAAATAAATATCTATTGTATGTCTGCAAATGTAAAATAGAACCCCTTCGGTATCGGTGAGAAATGTGTCATCGCTGCCTCAGTGGTCACCTAGAATTTTAACTCTGGGGAAGGTTTCTAACTTGCTTCTTGTTAAAGCCAGCTTTTTCGTGGTGTAGGTCTCTCCTGATGCAGCAACAACTGCTTAGAGGCTTTCACAGCTGCCCTATTCATAACTGCAGCGTCCCAGCGGCTTTAAGTAAGAAACAGAGATTCTGGTAGGAAAAACCAGCCTGGTAGGAAAAACCATCGATTCACAGCCAAAGGAATGAAGATGTTTTAAAAATTGCTCTGAAACTTTTCAGCTGTCCTTATCCACCGGGCAGGGGTTTTAGTGCTGGCCACTTGGAAGGAAAATGGTTTAAAGCAGAAAGTCTAAAAGGGTTTACCTCGATTTTGTAGCACAGCAGCATCCTTTTAGGTCTCTCGTCCCTGCGTCAGGCAACACTCAGCCGCGATCAAAGGTGGGAGCACGGCGCTCTGCTCCTCCAGGTCTGGAGACAACGCAGCAAAATAATTTGTCAAATTGTCAAAACTTAACAGACACGGTAGAGGAGCAGACTGGGGAAATTTGGATAGACTGTGCCTTCACCCAGTCCTAATCTCACCACTGGAGGCTGTAAACATGATGGGTAAAGTGACAGTCTGGCTACAAATCTGTCTGGCAGCTTCATTAGACATCTTTCGCCTGACTGATTAAACTGCATTTAAGACCCACTTTCATTTTTTCAAGCCTTTTGTTTAAATTAAAAGGTCATGTTTTCAAGCGAGTGATCCGCTGCCCTCTCCAATCTCCTGCCACAATACAGTTACATTAGTACTAGTGTCGCACAAAGCGCTGTGAATAAGATCCACAGACACCAACAAATGTCGCAGCCAGCGGAGGTTACAGAAAGGGGTTTTTGTCTGTTCGTTATATGCCACAGCGGGGAGATACGGGCTTGAAAAGTCCCCCAGCCTCAAACTTGGACTATTTCTGCTGGGCGCCCGGGGAGGACTTGCAAAGAGGGCTCGCTCCTTTTGCAAATCTATAGTTTGCTTCAGGACCAAAAGACAACAGTTTTAGTCCAACACAAAACCAACTCTGAAGAGTGAAGTCCTGCCTCTGCATTACCTTGGGGAGGCTTACAAACTGAAATTCAAGCTGCTGATGCTTTGGTGGTATTTCCAAGCCGTGCGTGCACCCGTGGATTTTGAGGACAGTTACCACAGTCAGTACTTTGTCTACATTTTGGGTATGGCTCCATGCCTCCAGCTGCACATCTAGAGGCTTCGGTCCAACCAACATTCTCCAGCAACACATGAGCACCAAGAGAAAAAGCATTAGAGGTTATTCAGCATCACGTCTCCACTTCCCAGTATTAGGACCAAGGGAGATTTGCCAAGTCCCTTCCCCAAAAACACCACTGAGGAGCCACAGAGTTCTTCCCATAGACAATACAGATGCTGTGCCTTCCCTGGAGAGGACTTCTCCTGTGTGAAGATATGCTACTTCTTAAGATCTCAGTGCTAATGGACTATTAACATCAGGGCCAAGAAGCACACCCTGAATGAGCCAAGAATTCTAACCCAGACTGCCAAGGGCCCTTCTGACTGAAGTTAGCCTGAGGCACAGTCCAGCCACACACCCCCAGCTCCTCAAAACCCTCTGCTCCAGCAGAGCCCACGACTCATCCTGTTGCCACAAGAACCGTACAAGGGGTGACAAAACATGTCTCCACCATCCACCAGAAGAGGAGAGAATATGGCTTCTGCAAAGCAGCTCACAAAGGTGTCCTCAAATCAGGTATCTGCTTTTCCACTTTTAAAAAAAAAATCTCACTTTTTTTCATTAATCTGGTTGACTACCAGTTATATTCCTGACTTCAAAGTGAGAGAGGAAGCCACCATCCCTCTGAAAATTTCCCTTCCTCCTGAACCAATTGGGACCACACAAAACATTTATTAATAGCCAAGACCATTCAGCTTTTGTCACCTCCTCTGATGGCAACCTCCACAGAGAAGCAGATTTTGTGTGTTGGATGGAATTTGAAGATGGGGAACACTCTTATCAAGTCAATTGAAAAACTAATTTTATTTTCTGGAGCCAAAGCAATGAACGACAATGAATTCTCCATTAACAAAAGGTCTAGGACATTTCTGATAAATAACCCCAGTGGGTGGTAGACATTTACAGTGAACTAGGAGAGGATCAACTGATATACTAAAAAAAAAAAAAAAATTTAATTCCCAGTGTCACTACTCTCCTCTCAAAAGCTGAATTCGTGAGCACCAAGTAGTGAAAGCTGTTAATTATCTAGTCAGCTAATAAAGGTTCAGGCAGCACTAGTAAAGCAGTAATATTAGACAAGAAGCAGGTCAGCATGTCCCAGACACAAGTCCTTCCCTGGAAAGGACAGTGGTATCCAAGTTTCCAGCACACACTTTCCCACAATGTGCTGATTATCAAAAATATGGCATGTAAGCCAGAAAAGTAATCCTGACAGGGAATATATATGGAAGCTGTGGAAAAAGCCTGAAGCAACACACAAGGGATGGAAAAATCTGCTGCTACACTAACAATGGGAGCAAGAGAGGTTTTGGTGGTTTGTTCTGTGGTAAGACCATGGAATTGTGTCTTTCAATAAAGAGAACTCACACACAGTAACTGACAGGTTAATATTAAATCCACCCCACTACAACGCTCAATTGGTTTTCCCTGGTTACAGCTAATTAAAGCAGCATGCAAGTTTTGTAGTGTTTCTTTCCTCGTGGTAAATCCACCTCCCAAAAGACCTACTAACCAACTGAAAAGGAGACATTTATGGGGGGGCAGTGATGCTTACAAAATTATATTCACTACTCAGGCTCCTCGAAGCACCAGCAAGAGAAAAGAGCCAGGGAAGGGAGGGTCACACTTTCAAGGACATGCACTGTTTCAGCAGAACAAACATCATCAGCTTTTTCTGGGTGTAAAATACAGTTAAAAGCATCTGGAACTTTATGGGCACTGTGGGGAGGACAAGTGTACATAAACCACTTCATGAAATGGCACAGAGAGGGACCACTCGAGGCCTCAGGCTAGGCTGCTGGAGGTTGGATCAGGTTGAACAACACGTAAGTCACTCTTTCATAATAAAAAAGGGGCATGAACCAGACATTTTGGATTCGGGGGAGAGACAGTAGCCACTTCTCACTGTTTGCACAGATCCAAGCATCTGGGCTGCCCTGAAAAGCAAATGATGCTTCAACTGCTATTTTTCCACGCTACCAGCAGCTGTTGCATCTCAAGTTTTCAGTAGCCTGGAAAAAATGCACTTACTGCCAGGCTCCAGCACCCTGCTCTGAACTGTCTACACTGCCAAATTACCTGCAAATAAACAAAGGACGTTAACGAGACACAGTGCTGTACAGTCTTAGGGGAGAAGATTGAAAAATGCACCTCCTCTTTCAGATCCCCCCCAGACACTCACTGAAAAAATGTAACAAAAATCCAGATTTTCACCACAGAGATTCATGAAGTAAAGACAGGTGGCAGTGAAAGGCAAGGAACACCAATGCTCCTCTGGGGACACAGTAGCAGGATGGTTTGGTGATGGACTTCAGCTCCTCTAACCTGTCACCAAGCAACTGTTGGATCCTGTTCTGAGCTCAATTTATGTTCTTTTACAAATGAACGGAGGCAAACACCTTCAAGAAGCAATTCCTAACACCTGTCTTGGGCTGAGATGACCACAAGGAGATGACAGTAGGGTGTGTGAAACTGTCCCAGATGAAGGCAACAAGCCTTCATCCATTTCTCTGTAGCCAGAGAAACCAAAACAAATATTCATTCCACCATTCAAATAAATAAATGAATGGATTTATGAGCAATTAATTCACGTCAAAGCTGAGGTAGCAAGCAGTGCCTGTCTTCTGGCTGGTTTTGGGGCTGTGGTGCAGTCTCCACAAGCTTGCTGGAGTGTACAAAAAGCAACTCCATCACGATAAAGCACCTATCACAGGGCTATAACAAGGTTTCTGTCTTGTGACTTAGCAGGAGGGAGTAGGTGAACACATGAGTTAATGATTTTCTTTGATTTTTCATCTGGTGGCATGTTAAGCAAGGCCCAAATCCAGGCTTTACACATTCATGTCATCTAGCTGATGCAGCTCTCCTGTTTGTATCTGGAGCAGATGCTAAAAACAAAAACAAACAAACAAAAAAAAAAAAAACCCAAACGACAGAAAAAGCCCCCAGAACCAAACCTCAGCCTCCAAATGAAAAAAAACACACCATCACAGAGCTCAGAGTCTTGCTGCTGCCTTTGGCTTTGGTCTGCCTTTTTTAGGAATTCATTTTCATCTCAAATGGGTTTCCTGAGGTTTTTTTTGGACTCTGGGTACAGTTTCCTATATTTTCAAACTTTTGTTGTGCCAATCCCAGTAAGTACTTTAAAAAGGAAATTATACCCAAGGTTGGAGTCGATTGTACAAAACCTTGTTTTCTTCCTGGTTTTATTTTAACAGCAGTTTGCCAAGAACAGCAGCAGCTTCCCATTCTTCATCGGGATGAATGAAATGGAGCTATCTAACACCTATCAACCTGCAGCAGCTCCTGCAAAGAGACCAGCCTCGAAGCTTAAAAGTGGAACCTTTGGGATTAGGGGGAAAAAAGAAAGAAAAAAAAAAATCATCACAAAAATTAATGCATTTTACCAAGATAGATTTGAATATTTGGAGACTACTTGCCACACCTCCTTGCCCAAAACCAAAAAGAAAGCAGTGTCGTCTTTTATTTACAAGCTTCAAATCAAAATTTAAAAAGTTAAATGACAAATATTACCAAAGATTGCAGTTACTAATTTTAACACAGAAGTTATTATGACTTCCCTGATCATCTCCTTTCCCATCTTCTCCCAGAAACGTTCATACAACCAACGCTTACTGGAAGAAATGTTCAGGAGAAGAAGGGACATGGCCAGCCCTACGTGAAGCGTCGGGTCTTTCCTTTGGTTGAAATTTGGGATCATTGCTTTAGCTCACACTAATTATGTCAAAGCTGTGCTCTGCACTCACACTGCTCAAGCAGTCCCTGCACTTAACAAGCTAGTGGTCTTTGTTAGCTCCTGGCACATACAGAACCCAGAGACACCAAAATCAATCTTTACCAGCCTTTTGCAAAATTATTACTTACTGAATTCAACTCAGTAAATACTTACCTTTATAAACCAACCAGAACCCACAGATTTAATAAGACCTTGAAATCAGCATTGGACCACTGGAAGTGCAACACAGTAACAATCATAGTAAATTCCAGTATTAATTCATACATACTTTAATTGCTATTTTAATGATACAATAAATCTACCAAAGCTTTTAAAGATTTTTTTATTATTATGGTTTTATATATTTATATAAAACCACCAAAGCACTTTAAAGGATCATGCTTTCTTGTGTAACACATAAAACTAGTTTCATACTGTGCTTCTGAAAGTCTATCGTGCTGTTTTTCAAGTTATTTTACAGATGGCACATTTAAACCAAAACCAAAAAAAACCAATGGAAGCATGAATTTCTAGTGATTGCAATGCAACACAGCATCCAAACCAAGATGTTTCATTACAACTAAAGTTAAAGTGTGAGTGCGTTATGTAATAAACAATAGCAGTTTGGTCATTTTCATCTTAATTCTGTTTACAAGAAAATTAACATTTGTGCTTCACGACCTAAAATCCCATGATATAAACATAGGTTCTCTGTTGTAAAAATCCCAACAAATTACTGTCCAAAAAGAAAAACATAGCTAAAACAGGAGAACAAGTTTAAATCTACTCACTTTCCTCAAGAGTTGTAATATTTAAGACTATTCTGACATACAAGACACAGTAAGGCACAATGGGTGGTACAAATGAATGAATACAGTTGTCCATGAAACTTGTTCTCTTCCACAAATGCTAAAATATGTACCGCTCAAGATAAATTTTCTCTTAAAAATGAAATACATCATTTTGTTATGAAAGTCCTATACAAAAATTTAAAATTTACACCATCTGAGCTGCCAAAAAAATAAAAAAAAGTGTATCAATTTTCCACAAAACTATATTTCTCACCAGCACATCCAGCCGCTGGGAAAAAGATACCCCAGCACTCTGGAAAAGAAAAGCATTATTTCCCCCGTGTTTAAGACAAAAATATTGTATTTTGCATACAGTAGTGCATTATACTTAAAAAAAGCCTAGAACTACTAAAATTACAATATTGATTTGGGAATTATTGGTTCACTGCCTGGATGAAATAAGGCACTTTCTTCCAGCGGGCAGCACTTTTCACAGATATGGAGATGATGAATCAGGTTCTGGTTAAAAACAAAAAGGGGCTCAGTGAGGTCCCAGAAGACGACAGGAACATTTCAACAGCAGGGGAAGACACAGGAGGTAAAACCTGGAGATGAAACTCTACACAGAAGTGGTCACTCTGTCAATGGCATTATTGACCTCGTTTTTGTTTGAATCCAGTCCTTTAGCAGCATTCATATCATTCCGTAAATTCTCCACTGTCTTTTTCATGTTCTTTAATTCTCCAGGGTGTGGAGTGGCTCGCCTTAGAAGTGTTCTCTAAAAATAAACAGCGCAATAAGTGGTTTTGGCCTTCGTTTCTTTGAAAAACAACATACACTTTCAAGGCTTTAGCATTCACATACCAAATATTAGGTATCGATTTTTTTTTTCTTTTCCCCCTTTTCCTTTTCTAACGACGATGCTCTAGGGTGAACATTATTTTCATAGCTGCTCATTTATGAAGCCAGTGAAAGAGCTTTCAAGAACCATCTAGGAGAAAATTCTTTTGTCTCTTGACCTACTAATCTGAAAGCCACTCAAGTGGAGAACAATTACATGTTATGAAGTGAAGATTCTTTCATAAATATAGTTGGGAATTATTTTTCTTCCCCCCCCCCAAACCATTCAAGTGATTAAAGATCACATTTCAAACAAAAAAACCCATTCATCTGGTTTTGAGAGAATCCCACAAGATCTCTTTACAGTGTCAAATGCATGTTTGTGTGGAGCTCTGTATGCCTTCCAGCCCCACCACACAGTTTGGTTCTCTTCTCAATTGAGAACAAATATCTCAAAAGGAAGAAGAGGGAACGTTTCTCTCCCATCTCAGACACAAGAACCTCTAACATCATTGTGCCGAAACCTTTACAAGGAAAACAATATTTATGAAAACCCCAGTTAGCATCCAGATTAGAGACCAACAGAACACCAAGAATAATTGCACAAATATGTATCAGTGTAATACATACATACATGCAATTACTTTTCACTGGTATACACGTAAATTGTGCAGATTACAGCAGAACCAGTGACCCATAAATTGGTCAAGATTGCAATTGGTGCATTGGTCAAGACTGCTTTGGAAACCTGCCCTTCCTCCTCCCCAATGGGATCACAAACTTCTTTTCCCCCTAAAAGGGTTCTTGCCTCAAGTCAGGCTGTAATAGCATGACTGGAAACAGTTATCATTAACACCTGAGCCCTCGTTATCACACAGTCTCAGGTTGGCACAGTTGTTAAGAAGCATCCTTCTGAACCCCCTTATCAGTCAGTCTATGAACCACACCTGTCAAAGAGATTTAGCTCCTGCTGCTTTGGATTAAGCAATCACCTTGCTTGGAAACCTAAATGTTCACATTTCTACTAACACAGAATTGGTATAGCCACTTTTTAAAGTAAGACCATGTTTCTAGTGTGCTGGATTGTATCCAGGCAGTGCCCTGAAGTATCTCAAGCTGAGCTCCAATGAGGACCATCAGCAAGTTTTTAGAGCATCAGAGAAGCACACTGGAACCCTGATTGAAGTAGTCTTAATCTTTACATAGAGTTTTAATTGTCAATGAAAGTTAGTAAAGCTAAAGATCACATTGCATTTTGATCTACAGGACATGCAGAGCCCAACTTAAAGGAGAGGTCTTATAAGTACAGTGACAGATGTTCCCACATCCTTTGTTTAAGTGGGAAACTAATGATCAATGTTTGTGCTGCTTATGGATACTATGGTTGTCTCAGTGCATTTGGTGGAGGGAATAAAAAGTAGCAGCAAAGAGAGGAGAAAGAAAGAGATTAGAAATAGAAATTAAGAGGGACAAACAATGGTGAACTTAGTTTGGTGAACATGCCAGAGTGCTGGAGTCTTGAATTAGACTTTATATATTTTCAGGCACTAAAGCTTCACAGATGCAGGGAAAGATTCTATCTTGTTTCTGGAAATAAAGCATCCTGAGCAGACAGAGGAAAGCAAAGCAAAATAAAGACTGTCCCGCATCAGAACATGAAAGTTATTTTCAAAGTAGAAAAAAGAAAAGAAAAAAAAAAGCATTTTAAGTCAATATGAAAAGTTTCATCAGTCAACACAAACAGTTTCTGCTACAAACATATGCAAAAAAACATGCAGTCACAGCTTAGATACTTTTACACTTTTGTGTTATGTCTGCAGGCATCCAGAGGCTCAGAAAACATACCATTTCATTATCATCTTCATCTTTTTCATCTTCTAAGAAGCGAATTGCACTGACTCTATTCACTGCCCGCTCATTCCACGTTTCATCTGACATTTCATTTACCAAACTCTCCAGTGCACCACATCGTGGTAGGTTATCTGTTAGAACAGCAAAACACAACTAAAGAGTCACAGCAAGTTTAAAACATCAACACGTTATACTGTTAAAAACTGCAATACCCAACCAATCACTCATCTGAGGTCCACAGTTCACTATTTCTATTTTTTTTTTGATAGAAAACAAAACTTGTATTAATTTTCTGTTATCGAGAACACACAATAAATAGTTTCTGTATCAGTGAGAAACTTCTGTACTTGGAGTATTTCAGGTTTCTGGCAGTTTTAGAGTACTGATTATATAATTTAGTATACTTACCACTATGCATGCTTTT
>JAOXNG010000021.1:96820511-96835932 GCA_028566535.1 Scolopax minor
CATATGCGTTAAATTAATGTTATAATTTCTTCTGTTTTCTCTTCTTTCTTCTTCCCATTTTGGCTGTTGAAGAGGATGAATATCGGCCTCAGAGTCTTCCTTGTCATAGCAGATAGCTTGCAGCAGAAAGATGGTGAACCACCGATGCCAACGACAGGAGTTGTTCTTCCCTCAGGAAATACTCTGCGTGTGAAGAAAATTTTTCTTAATAAAACGCTGACAGATGAGGAAGCAAAAGTTATAGGTATGTTTTATTCTTGTGTAAGTTGGCATTCTAATATGTGTGTATTTATTAATCTCAAGCAGCACCTTTGTGTAACTTTATCTCTGTATTTATTTTAATTGTTAGTGAGAACCTAATGATAGCCTGTTTAAACAGAATTGATTCTTTAGAGAGGCCTTCTGAACAATATTGACTTTCTGGTGTCTGAGACCAAATCCGTGGCTTTTTTTGAAGCATTTTGCACTGCCAAATTAGCACAAAGAAGCCTGAGTGCAATTAGTGTGGTAAATAGCATGGTGGTTTTAGATCCCCTGATGTCTGTCCTGGTTTAACCCCAGCCAGCAACTAAGCACCACGCAGCCTCTCTCTCATTCTCCCTGGTAGAATGGGGGAGAGAATTGGAAAGATAAAACTGAGAAAACTCAGGGATTGAGAGGAAGACAGTTTAGTAATTAAAAATTGGACAGAGTCAATCTAGAGTTCTACTACCTTAGGTCATGAGTAATCAGATTTTCTAGCCTGGGTAGCTTAGCAAAATCCTAGACCAAAAAAAATGGAGTATATGGATGGGATAGTTGTCCCTTTGATGGCAGGGGTTTCGGCCCGTGCTGGTGCGTGGCCTCGTTAGCTGGATGACAAAGAGCTGATCTGAGCACATACGGATCCTCCCCGCGGCAAATCGAAGGAGCCCTATCGAATCCACTCTTTTGTTTATCTGGCACTACTGGAGGGGCTCCCCCTCTAACTCAAGTTTTTAAATGCCTGCAAGTTCACATGTCTCAAAAAATGCCAAGGAAGAAATATAAAATCAGAAAGTCTTTTCCCGTCACTCAGCTGACACTTGAACGAATGCAGTTGAGCCAACAAACAAATCAAGAAAATCTCAGCCTTCAAATAATTGGCTGTAGACGACCAGCCGTGACTTTAAAAGGTATGTAATATATACATGGACATGTTTTTTCCTCAGGGCTGACAAAGATCTGTTCTAGCTGGGTATATCCTCACAAGACCTTCAGCGAAAAAAGATACTTACATTCTTAGTGGTTTCGTTCAAGCTGGGAGCAAACTTTTGAAAGTAATCTCTTGGTCAGTGCTATTGAGTGTACTTTTGGTTCCCACTGTGGAGCAGCCATCAGGGGCACAGCCTGTTCTCCTTCTGGATGCAATGGGGTTGGGAAGACGTGCTCGGTTCAAGGAGGAGGCTGAAAGGAGCCCAGAGACCTGAAGAAGCACGTGGGGTGCACGAGGTGCACCCACCCTGACCCTTCCTCTGCGTCGCTGGCACACACGAGCATGGAGTCACCTCTGGCAGATAGAGGTACTAAAGTACCTGCACAAAAAGAATGACCTCAACTAAATTTGGCCTAATTTTTACTGCAACTTGCCCTTGCTGTTATTTCATAGTTCATTCTTACATGGCAACAGGAAGGGGACACATAAGTTGCATCGACATCTATCCCCTCGTATTGCAATCACCCATATTTTATATACAGTACCTTCTAGGCTTACTGAACTCACATATGGCCAATGTTGTTTGTTTTTTTTTAAACAGACTAGTACCTATTGCATGAGACCATACGTAATCTATGAATAGCTCATTAACTTCAGCAGAGTAGCTTAAGGCATGAAGTATTAATGAAGCAAATAGCAATGTTTAATCATATGGGATTAAACACACGTGCACTACTTACACAGACTGAAAGAATACCTTTGCAGCTAAGTGTATGTCACCAGTGAAAGGCCACACTGAAACAGAAACCCCACGAGCTAATAATGTGCTGCAGCTCATAGAAAACAACTGGATATTCCCCATGGTTAAATACTACACTTAATGAAGACGCAAGGCAGCCTAGTATTTACGTAAAATGTATGAAAAATTATAAGCTCATTTCAACTACCTTAGACTTCTGAGATTTTGAATCATTTCAGACAGTTCAATTTTCTTTTTTAATCAACACAGGATATTGTGCAGCGAGCTTCAACAATGATATTTGTTTTGCTGACTTAGGGACATTGGGAATCCTTCCCTTCGCCTTTAACAGTAAATGACAAATCCAGTGCTGTCAACAGATTTGCTATACCTGGCAAAGTGCAGATGAATAATGCTTTGATAAATAAAAAGAGTCTTCTAATCCAGTAATAACAAAGTGAGTGATCCTGTTGAAAGGAAAAGCCTGGCAAATGTGAAGGGTTACACAGATGCTCCCAAAAGGCTCGTTCCCCAAACAGTTATATTAACCCACAATAAAAGTAATCTTCACATTAAAAGGAATTGCTAGTTTTATCTTTAAAATATGAATATGTGAGTCCTTTTGCTCTACCTCAACGGACTGAAATTATTTAAGGGAAGGCAGAGTACATTCTTCTCTCTGCTCTTCAGTTTGAGCTGAATGCCATTGCGACGCCCAGCAGTAACTCAGTCTGCGCCAAACATGAATATTTTTAAGCGTCATTTGAGTTTTAAAGGCTACAGTAAGTGATGGGAACACAATCGTCTTGGGAATCTACAAATAACTTTAAAAAAGCTCATAAATCTGGCTTTCATGGTTTGGTTTTCAACAGCTTTATAAAATATGTCAAAGCTGGAACACAGTGAGTTCGTTTTCCTTTAAATTTCTTAGGATTGACTTTTCTCAATCTTTTTTTTTATATACTGCAGAGCGTCAAATAAAATGGACCTGGCTTTAAAAAAACATTCATCAGCAAATTACTTTTTAAAAAGATCGCTTTGTTCTTTTAATTTTTTTTTTTAATTGAAAGAGGAAAAACAGAGCCTCTAAGTAGGGCAGTCTGAAGTATTCCCTCACCAACAAAAACATAAAATGCTTCTGTTCAGCACCCAATGTATTACAACATAACAGCCTACAGATTAATGAAAAAAATGATGTCTTCTTCTTAAATTGTTGAAAAAAAATGCATGGGAATGACAGAGCAGAGCAGAAGCCCAGAGAGTAGCATCCAGAAGTTAAGTGCAAACCTCTGGACTTAGAGCAAAACACATGCAGGCAATGATAATTAGCAGGGAATGCTTGGTTTTTCAAATATGAAGTGAAGGTTCAGTTGAAAAAGTTCAGTGTTCAAGAGAGAAAAGTCTTTAAAGCTGTCAGAGGACCAGTGAAAGAAACCCACTCAGAGACATCACCTGGCACCACACAACTGCCAAACTAGACCAGGCTCAGGTTGTTTTCAGCAACTCCTGATAGAACTACTGTCACCATCACTCCTGCTCCACGATGGCCCTGCTGAGTCCTCCTTGGCAGCAAGACTTCTTTACGTGTAATAACATCTCTTCTTCTCTTACTTAATCTGTGCCCCAAATTGGAAGAAAAGATCCCGTAGGAAGTATGGAAAGCAAAGACATTTAATCCTCCAGCACATTTTAAAATGTTTTCATTTACAGAAGAAAAATAAGTTTCTTCGAGAGCGTTGCTTTCTTCATAGGTGCTAAACAGAACCACAACATTTTCAATTTGAAGATTCTTTTCATGAACTCTTGTTTTTTTTTAGCCTAACAATAATATAAGATTACAGTAGAAAGATCTATACTGTGACAGCAAGCTGGGATACTCTTCTGTATAGCTGAAGGAGAACGATTTATGTTGTGAATACAGAGTCATTTTAAAGCTATGAAAGCTGGTAGGGTAAAGGCACTGTACCTGACATCAAACTTATTCTCTCTGTTCTTCTTTCTTTTAAAAAAAACAAACAAACAAACAAACAAAATGAAAACAGAGTTTTTCAAGGTAATGGAAAGCCTCTGAAAAGAGTTTATTTTAAAAAAAATAAAAATTCACAAACCCCAGTGATAAGTTGTGCGTGGTACTAAATGACACCATCCTAAAAATAACTGATTCCAATGTCTGTTTGGTGGAGTTGAGGCTGATCAGGTGTGAGCTGGTAGCCCAAACACACCTGCAAAATGTTACCTCATTGCTTCTTCTCAAGAGACTACAGGAGGCCAACTAGACACTGTCCCAGTAACCTTATCAAACCGTGGAGGAAAAGAGAAGTCTAGAGTTGGATTTCAGTTGTTGCTGCGAGTTTAGGTGAAGCCATTTTAGAACATAAGACTCATTGAGAACCCGATCTTACTCCTGATTAGGATTTCAAATGCATTTGGGATTTCAACATGGGATAACTTTTTGACTTTTCTTCATTTCTATCACTTTCTTCTAGTATAATTTTTTTTAGTTTTACAAAAACAACGGAGCAATATTCATTTGACTTTTCTGATATTTGCAGGAAATGTCTTAATGAAGATAACATAAAAATGTGACTTTGCAGGTAAA
Organism: Scolopax minor; assembly: GCA_028566535.1. Taxonomy (NCBI): domain Eukaryota; kingdom Metazoa; phylum Chordata; class Aves; order Charadriiformes; family Scolopacidae; genus Scolopax; species Scolopax minor. Next base: position 96,825,024 of record JAOXNG010000021.1, read on the forward strand.
GCTAATAAAGTGCAAATATAAAGTGGTAGGAAGATTCACTGAAAAGTAAATCAGTGATTCACAGAAAAGTCCCATTCTGTTTGTTTATTTCAAGTGATCTTTTTTTAAAAACTTCTTTTAAAAAGAAATACTGTTATAAATGCCATGTGGAATTTGGTTTTGTTTTAAATTTGGGCTCACCAGCTGCGACACGGTTAAATAGAGAGAACTAGGCAGACTTATTATGGTAGTGGACTTTCCGTGACTTCTCATGTTAGCTGGGCAAAGTTTGTAGGGTCAAACTGCTGACCCTGTCCTCCTTTCTGAGTTCTTCTCCTAGATTCTACCACTCTTCATTTAAAAATGCTGCAGGACAGAGAGGCTACTACTTTTTAGCCTGTCTATCCGGATTTTATCTGAAGTGCTTTAGTGAGAGCAGAAAGCCTTTTCAAGAGGTTGTCACTGCATGAGCAAGCAGTTGCAATTTGAAAACCAAAGGAAACTCAGCAAGTACTGTGTACCAAAATATGAGCAACTGGGTATTTGAGCTGAAATGCAGGATAAATATGCTGAAGCACAGAAACAGTTGAGGTCTTTAAGCAAAATGATTAGTTATTTTCTAGCCAAACAACTGGAGAGCTTAGATAAAAAACAAATGCTGAATAACTCCTCTCCTAAACACTAGCTTTCCAGTAAAAGTCTGTAAATAAATATGTATCACCTCTGGCTCCGTCCCAATCCAGAATTTCCACTAAAATCAGCAGGAATAGGGTGGGCATATCAGGAATACAGCTTTAGCCCTACAACAGTACAAACTACCATGATGTAGCAGAAGTGCTATCTGTAAGCATATGTCTTACACTAAAGTATATACCCTACCCAGAGGATGGGGGAAAAGGATCTAATATCTAGTTAGTTCTCCATAAGGAGAAAGGTTTAAAAATGTCCTGGACACTCACTAGTTCATATGTCTGGTTTTATTTTTTAAATTATATTAACTTTAAAATTTAGGAGCTGGCATGACAGTTCTAATGCAACCCATGGAATTTTTTCTTAAAATGGTATTATTGATTAAAGTGCTAATGCACTGATCCTTAAGGTCCAGGCCACCATCGCCGAGTCCCTTGGTGGAGGAAAGGAGAACTTACTGCACAAGACTAGAGTACTCCTGGGCTTTAACAGAGGAAGAGTAATGATGGGATTTGGAGGGAATTCAATAAAATCCTTCTCATTCAAAGCAAGCCAGTGTCATACAGACCTTTGAAGGAGGGGAAAAGCTAAGCCTGCTACAGAGAAGATACACAAACTCCCAAGTGCCTTTTAAAGATTTCACAGCTAACTACATGGCATCGTCATGCTCTGCTCTGCTCTGACACAGAGCTATTATTACAAGCAAACATGACAATTAAAAAACAAATAAAGCTATATTAAACTTAAAACTGCCGTTTTATCAATTATCATCTTATCACAGATAATTATTTCTACAGCTTGCAGTAAAGCTGAAATCAGCTATGAGATGACTAGAAGGAGGAAAAAATCTGAATATTTTGATTAAGCAAGCCTTACATTATTTTATAAATGCAACACATCATGTTTCTTTTGCTCATTAAGTGCTGAATATATTCACTGGGACACAGTCTGATTGTGCCAACATGATCTACTCACAAAGCATGCACAGCAGTGTGACAGCTAAAAAGCAACAGAGAGCTTTGCACATTATCTGAAACTAAATCTGTATGTCATTTCCTTCCCTTTGTTAATTGAAGATTAAAACTAAATCAAGGGGAAGCCTTCTATGAGGCTACTTCCAACAACAGATGACTCAACTAGCACCTGAGAATTTGTTGTGCTTGTGTGTACTGAGGTTCTGAACTTCCTGTTTCAATAAAATACCAAACAAATTGTGTTTCCTTTACAAATAAGCTATTACATCAAGCCCTGTTCCTATAATTTCAGTTTTTGTCTGCATTCCAACATTTTCTTTGGCAAATGTAGAAACATTCTAATTAAAGAGAAGAGAAAAACAACCATCATTCATTATGGTAAGAATGAAAGCTCAAGAGAACATCCTTACTGGTTACTTTGTTCATTCAGTTTAATTTGGCTTTTGAAGTGCACTTAATTATGGCGTGCAGTTCCCGGAGGTGAAACACAGGTAACAGGGTTTCCACTAATAGTGTCTCATGAAAGCTATTAAAGGTAATAATCAATTCCCCTAATGCCATAAACCAGAATACCATCTGTGTGGAGCGATTCAAAAACATTTTTAGACCACCAGAATACTTGAAATACACTGCTCTGTGCAGCAAAATTCCCCTATTATTAGAAGTTGCTAGATCCTTTCACATATCTTTTGAAAATCTTTTTTTTTTTTTAACAAAAATGATCCCGTGGTTTCCTCAGCATGATCTATGAGATCAGAGTACTAAGAATCCTTTACGATGCTCTCTTTCCTTAATTTTCACCGTTTTTGTTAATGTTTACATTCTAGATGAAAGACCTCTGTCTAGTTCATTTGCAATTACCATGAGAAAGACAATTTCCCAGGGAAAGTTAAACACCAGACCTGCAAACACAACATAACGTCAGTGGCTGCTTAAGGATAATACAACCTATATATTACAATGTATGTGGTTTCTTTCCTAAACTTATTTAACTGCGGAATCGGAAGCGCCGATTCACCAAGGCAGAAGTTCAAACTTCATATGACATCATAAGAGGAGTTAGAATTAATCAGACAAACACCATTTTGGATAAGTAAAGTAGCTCTTGCCAAAAGGTGCACATTATATCTTTATGGAGATATAATGTGCTGCTTTTGCATATAAACCACAGGTAATTTCTCAGGTAAATGCAGTTAAAATCCCAGTTGGCTTCTCAGGGATTGGGTTCCAGCCAAATTTGGGATGCAGTAGGAGAAATATGCACTGTCAATGGTTGAAGCCAGTAGAGGATGCTGAAGACTTTTGACAATAGAAATAGCCACTACCACGGCTGCAACATCCTCCAAAGACAACATGAAAATAGAACTAGCCCAGTTAATCCTAAAAAAAATACTAAATTTGAGAAATGATCTCATTGACGTCCAGAAAAAAACAGGAAACCCAAGAAAACACATTGTCTGATTGCATGTCAGATGAATGAATGTATCTCCTTCACCCATCTCCAACAGAAGATCCACACAGCACAGAGAGAACAAGGGGATCTTATCCCCTACTGCTGCTTCAAGAAGGCACAGATTTTGTTTTAAAGCATGTGCTGAGCTGTGCCAAAAACTCAATGGGATGGGACAAACAGAACTTTCAATTATTTATGCCAATTCCTATTTTATAGTTTTTCTTCTAACCCACAATCAACTCAATTATATAATTTCACATGGCAAAGGTTTGTACAAAGCTTCTTGATCAACGTCACTGCTGTTTACCTCCTTCACGTAGACTTAACCCAGAATTTCAATTATACTACTCAATAAAACCTGGAGAGTTCGACCTCAATTTGAGCCAAAACTGCAGCTCTTTTGGGCATTTAAAACTTCCCTTGATTCAGGCAGGAACCTCTGAGACTATGCAAAACTTCTAGTAGACCATTAAACTTTTAGGAACTAGTTTTTCAGTTTTAACACTAGTGAGGATCCTTTTAAGCTGGTTCTTAAATGCTTATTTCTTTTCATTCTAGGAAATTAGTGTTAAAACAGAATTTTTTCACTTTTCCCCTGTATTGTCCAAAACTTACTAAACTGTTACTGTTAAAAGTTAACATTGGAAAGAGTGTGGCCAGTAGGAGGAGGGAAGTCACTCTCTCCCTCTGCTCTGCCCTGGGGAGGCCACAACTGGAATCCTGCATCCAGTTCTGGGCCCCCTAGTTCAAGAGGGACAGGGAGTTCCTGGAAAGAGTTCAGCGAAGGGCAACGAAGATGATTCAAGGATTGGAGCATCTCCCTGATGAGGAAAGGCTGAGAGAGCTGGGACTCTTTAGTCTGGAGAAGAGAAGGCTGAGGGGAGACCTTATTAATGCCTGTAAGTATCTAAAGAGTGGGCTGAAGGAGGAGGGAGCCAGACTTCAGTGGTTGCCAGTGAGAGGACGAGGGGTAATGGGCATAAGTTGGAACATAGGAGGATCCACTCAAATATGAGGAAAAACTACTTCACAGTGAGGGTGACAGAGCCCTGGAACAGGCTGCCCAGGGAGGTCGTGGAGTCCCCTTCAAGTCCCGCCTGGATGCAGTCCTGGGTAACACACTCTAACATGCTCTAGGCAATCCTGCTTCAGCAGGGGAGTTGGACTAGATTATCTCTATGATTTCTATGGTCTCTTCCAACTCTAAAAATTCAGTGAAATTCAGTGAAAATAGGGCTTGAAGAAGAAAGAGAAATTCAGCATATGTAGTACCTATCATGGCCACATTAACATGGAAATTAGCTGTCTTTCTGTGCTGGGAGAGCAGCAGATGGAGAGCAGCAGGAGATACACATACACACTGTGTATCCCCAGCAGACTGCTCTAGTCTAGCTTCCCTGTAGTCTCTGTGGCAAGTTATAGCTGACTTATCCGTTTGGGATACTCTTTCTGAGGTCTTACTGACCCTATCAGCATGACTATGTGCAATCATTCAACACAAAAGACCCAATCTCTTAATTGATAATATTTGGTAAAGGAAGTGAAATTGGGAGAATATGAATGTAATGTAATCTCGATGCTATGAAGGAACACTATTCATGTGCTTTTGGCCTGGTATTGAGTAGTACCTGTGACTGGTACTGATGTAGGGCCAATCCTATTTAGTTACCCACAGTTCCTTCTCTTGGAAGTGCAACAGCAAATTTTTGGAACTCACACTGGAGTGATGCCAGCCCTTTGGGTGAGGAGTCTGGCTGTGGACTTGCAATTGATCATGTTGGCAAAAGCACATGCTACATTCAAAGAATTTCTGTTTCTCATGTTCTTCAGTTCTGGCTGGCTTCTCTTCTGTCTGTTGTACACCACTGGAGTTCATTCACAAGAGATTCTTTTCTGGTCAATTACTTCCAAAAAATAAATGTGTCCATATTTTTTCCATGTATCATCATTGAATGTGCTCATAACCATAAAGAATTCAGAGACCCTGTGACAGTTGTGTATAGTGAGAAGAGTAAATGTGACTATGGCTTTTTAGAATTGCTAGTAGTAAAGTCTTTTCCAAACTTTCTGTCTTGCAAACTGCATAGAAAAAATATTTCCTTGGGATAGCATAGTAGAAAGCTATTTATATTTTCCTCCTCTTCTCCATTACACTTTTTTCACTCTGACCAGCTATGGCATAAAACGTGGGAAAGGAGGAGGGAGATAGATAGTCCCTTTGCCAAGGGAACTGACAGAGGAAGGCATGAAGGGAACGGAGTCTGTAAATGTGCCAGAAGCCAGAAAGTTTGTCCTGCTTATTTTTCTCCTCTCCCCATTTTGTCAAAGAGCTGGAAGTACAGGAGTCTTAGTAGGCTTGTCTAACTGAGTCCAGAATTAGAAAGACTGCTATGTGACAGCTGGGAAGATTTATGAGGTTTATGAAATTTAAGGAGTAATTCCTTTCAAAGATAACAATGATAGACACGCCAAATTTATTATGTATGTCCCTCACTTTTATTTATATGAGACTGGGAAACAGACAATACAGTTTCTAACTCCAGCCCCTCTAATAGACCTCCAGCATCATGCTGATCAAGTCACTCATCCTCTTCAGGCAACACCCTGGCTGCACTGGAGGTACTGGGGCCAGAATTTCCCTTCCTGTATTTCACACGGAGAGAAGCAGTGATCAAATGTACTTTTCACCTGCAGTGAAAGCAGCTTTAGCAAAACTGTTGGCTAAAAATACACAAGAAAATTTAGAGTGGAAAATCTGATAAGGTTCTTTTGTGCTCCCCACAGTTACTCTTCCTGTTCAGTCTGCTGTTCACATAAATTCTTCACCATTATGTGCTTGATTCCAATAGGACACACTTCTGTAAAACTGTAGTTTTATTATTTATCTTAATTCACTGACCTCCACAACAGAAGAGATAAGCAGCTCATACACCGTCTGTTTTTAATCAGCTTGGGAATCAGTTTGTTATGTAGAGTCATCTATTCATTCACTCTATGGCAGTTTCTCTGAAAAAAGATTTTTGCCATTTGCAAATACCAGGATCCAGCTCATTTAGGAGTAGCTCATTTCCCCCTGCTCCATGTTATGCCATAGAAATCCTCAAAGGAGAAACTTTTTCAGCGCTTCTGAATGTCCACTTCTCTTGAGGGAGACTCCCAGGATACACAGCAGAAAATAAAAGCTGATACTTGGGAATTTGATTCCTGATGGCCATCAAGTTAAAAGTCATATAAATAAACCAGCAGGAAATAAGACTCCTGGTTATTACTACTTTCACTTGAGTTCTCCTTCATAACCATAGTGTTTGACAATTGACACTAGGAAATTTTACCTAGTTACTTTCAGGCCATTTCTCCAATTTGTCAAATTAAATTTTAATCTTAATGATTTCCTCCAAATCGCTCACAGGACAGTCTTAGATGTTCTGCAGTTATTAAGTCATTAATGTCTAGTTTATTCAAGACATTAAACGTAATATCAAGACATTACACATACTATTTCTTTCTAATTGAGCACTGCACTTAACTAGGAAGATCAGGTTTTGGCCAGCTCTAGAAGGACAAGCCTGGAGGAGTGTTTCTCTAAAGTGCAGTTGCTGAAAATAAGAGAAAAGCTCCCCAGAAGTCTTTGGTTAAAATTCTGCTTCATTTTTCCCCCAAGTCTAGCTATTCAGACTAGAGACTAGACTCTGTAGTCACTTCTATTCTGACACTGACCTAACTGAGTATTTTTTTGAGATTGTCAGTAGGGGCTTTAAAATCTCCTCCCCACTTTGTACTTCTGGCTTCAAATGTGCAACTGTGTCCGACATATTATTTTTATGCTCCCTGAATATGATGTATCAATCATCAGTTCACTGCCAAACAGCGACAGCTCCTGATAGCCCAGTTCAACAATGTTTAGAAATGTTTTTGGCACATTTCGTCTTTTGTGGACCAAGTCCAGGCTAAATTCTGATACACCGCAACTTCCCCTGTCAACAAGTAAGATCGTGTTGGTTATCTGCTACCCTTCTGGACATGGCCGAAAGGCAGGACTTGCCCACACCTCGTTGCATTCTGGTGGCACACCTACACCAGCTTCACAAAGCCCTCGCTATGAATCACCCGCTCACAATTGGCACCTCTACAGGAGAAGCAATATAGCCCAACCCAAGCACTTACCCGCTCTCTAATCGTCCGTTTCAATAGTTGTGTGATTTGTCACTGGAACTTGGCATAATATCCAGAGTGCATCATCTGACATCAGTTATTTTTCCACGCTGACAGCCAAATGGATACTTGCAAGTACACTGAGAGAGAGAGAGGGAGGGAGAGATTCAGGCTTCAAAGAGTTAATTTAAAGCAGCTTCTTTGCGGAAGTTTTCCATGTTATCAATCTTCCTTGAGTTTTCTCCTTTTAATCTCTGCATTTCTACTCAAAGATCAAAGCCTCCCTATTTCTTAAACAGCTAACCTTACATTATGGTTAAACCATGAAGCACCAGGTTTTGTAAGAGAGCCATATGTGGAGCAGGCTGCAGGTTCTTGGGCAGATACCCAAAATTACAACATCCCTGAGGAAGGCTGATCTGAATTTGTGGCTGAGCTGACTTCGGGGAAGCTAGGAAAGGTGTTGGGGCAAGCAGGAAAATCTGGCCACTTGGTATAAAGAGCTTCAGCGGGGTTTTGTCAGGTGTGTCAGGATGTTCAGATTGTGTTAAGATGACTACACAGGAGGAGGCACTTTTTTAAGGTTACCACAGAAACACCCCCAAAGTCATTTGCTTATGGAAAAATAGGAGTTACAGCAAAGAGCAGAGATCCTAAATTGGGGGTGGGTAAATTCAGAAATCTGCCTTATTTCAAAAAGCATCAAAACTGTACATCTCCCTGCACTTGAACTATTCATACTCATTGTATGAGTAATCTTTGCACAGATGTTTCAGAAATACGTTTAGAATGGGTAGGATATGAGTGTAGAAGAATAAAGCTTTTAGCTTGTTTGGTGGCCAAAGCAATGAAGATCTAAATTTGTCCCTTGTTGATCAGTCAAAAATGTTTAAAGTGTATACAATGAATATTCAGTGTGCACAGTGCAAAGCCTTAGTTTAGTTCCTGCTGAGCAAAACACACAGTACTTTAACAGTTAATTACAAAACTAATACAGCAAACACTTTAGCATGTGGATAACCAAACTATTAAGTCACTGCTGCATCAGATCTAATCTGGAAGCCTTCTTTCTGTATGATTAGGCAGTGCACAGAGATTTCAGTTGCTCTTGTTTGGTCTTACACAGGTTTTTACCTAAATAATACAGTAAATTGACAGTGTACCCTGAGAAAAGCTGGCACCACAGCTCTTTGCAACTCCTAGGGATCATAGAAACCTTCTCCCACCAACACTGTTGGTGTGTACAATTCACAAATGCTACAATTCAACAGCAAAGGACTGAGCTATTAGTTTGAACATTTCGCTAACAGTATTTTCAATGCCTTATTTTTTTCTCCAGGTTTCACCAGAGTTAAACCAGCAAGAAATTCTTGCTTCATTGCATACTTTCTCATAGTACTTTGGTTATAGGTACTAGAAAGAAACCCATTTGAATCAACAAAATAACAAAATTTTACTCCTGCTTGTTTTTTAGGGCTATGATCCAGGTCTATTGAATTTAGTAGAAAGACTATCTTTAAAAGGTTTCATTCAAGCTTTTTTTTTTTTTTTTTAAATTAAACATAATTGTAACAACAATGAATCAATAAAAAAAAAATTAGGAAAAATGAAGCTCTCTATTGATTTCAACAGAGGGAACAACCATAAAATCCTTTATCATCTCCCTACATGTTTATTCATAAAGTATGTCATAGTGGGAACTTGCTAGATGACTTCCAAATTTAAACTAGTTAGAGATCCTTTAGGGGGTTTCTGGTTATTATCTGTACGATCTCACCAAAACAGATGATGTAGTATCAATAGTAATGGCATTACCAGTTAATAGATTACTATTGAATTGTCAGGACAGCAGGTTATATTCTTGTCTGGAGATAACTTAAAGTGTATTGTTCAAAAATTTTTCCAATGAAAATTAAAAACATGTTATCTCTGTTCCCAACTGAAAGAGAAAATCCTGCAAATGCAGCAACTATTATAGTACACTCAAGACATATAGAGATGGGACAAAATAGTTCATGAGCACTATTGATCAATACAATAGTCTAAGTAATTATAAAAAGCTGGTTTCCCCGTAGTTTTATTTATATATACAATCAGAAACATATTATTCCTGGCTTATCTCCCTTTTTTCTTTCTCCATCTTTTTCTCCTCTTTTCCAGCTTATCACTGAAAAAGGTGTTGAGCAGAGAATAGAAAAAGAAGAATACAGGAAATTGTTATTTTAACGCCAAAAAAAGGCTTAAAAATTGCAACATTTTTAGACAGTCATTTTCTAGGAATCGCTGTTTTAGAAACAGGTGTGTTGCCTGGCAGGCTCTGCAGTCAAGGAACTGAGTCCCTCAGAGGAGCAGCATTACAGAAGTCACTAAGAGAAAGGATACCTTGATATATGTGTTTATACACGTATTATCTGGTTAAATAAAGACCCTATGTCTTATTCCTAACAGACAGGATAAAAAAAAAAAAGCTAAAAGAAACATTCCCCTAACATTAAGAAGTTGTTGCCTTCCTCGTGGAACATTGTAACTGATGAAGCAATTAAGTTTGAAACATTTTTAAATACTTTTGGTCAAATGCATTTGTGCTAAATGACTTCACTCTGACAAAGATCTATTCCTACTTGTAAAGACAGTACTCATCTGTACTTCATTTTCTAACAGGCTTTTTCAAGAAATGCTTCGTACTGCAGAGCACAAGATGATGAATATCGCTTAGAAGTTACAACTCCCTTGCAGAGGGTTGACCTGTTCATGGGCCAATTCAACAGTGTCCTGTTGACTTCGATATCTGTCTTCACCAAAGGGAACCTCACTGTTGCTAACCTGGGAACATCAGAGGGCCGCTTCATGCAGGTGAGTACTACTATGACACCTTCACAATAAAAAAACATACTGGAGTTTAGCAGGATGGTGAAAAGTGAGGAGCAGTGTTACCCCAGTTTAACAGGGCATTAGAAAAGTGAAATTGCTGAGTAAAATAGAGCTTCTGGAGGATAAACATAGTGCCTAATAGAGCATTCAGGATTTTATATGTTTTTGTGGGCTTTGTGGTATGGAGCAATGGTTGTGGAGTAGACTCCACCATGATCTCCACTCAGTCCATCTGGCTCAGTTCACAGAGCAGTTTTGGTCCATACAATTTCAAAGCAAACTAAACTGAAAGCTCTGTCTTGGATAGACATCAAATATGCTCCAACCCCAGCTGGGGCAGAGAGGTCCAAAACAGTGCTTGATTCTTCAAACAGCTTCTGATATACGGTTCATATTGTCATTTGGTCTAGAAGATGAGATTAAACCTAGTTCAAAGTAAAATTTCAAGATAGTTTATAGTGTAGAAGAAGGAGCCTCAGCATTCGTTATACTGATGCTCTCCTCTGGCACCAAATTACTTGCTAATGTACCCATAGCCTATGACTCACAGCTGTAGAATTGAGATTAGCTCCTCCTCCACCTACTTTCAAGTTTCTCTGAGTGCATCTTGGATTTTCAGGCTCTTGCTAAATCTTTTTTCTGTTCTTTGGGACAGCAGTTCTTCCTGTCCTAAATCAGGTTTTCCATAAGTGGTAAATTACCCTCTTGAGAAGTCTGTTTCCCTCCACTGAGTACATAACTAATCTAGACAGGTAGATTACACTACATGACTTCTTTGTGGGTGACTAAC
>JAOXNG010000021.1:96893023-96907208 GCA_028566535.1 Scolopax minor
GTGTCTTCGCTGCGGAGTGTCCTTGTGACACCATAAGTTTGAAGTGTCTTTGCTAGTAGAGAGGGATGGGTCTAGGAAATGGCAACAGCAGCGTAAGGAGAAGGAGAGAAGTGCAAGGGCAAAATGATTAGAAGGTGAAGTTTATTAAACAGACCAGAAGTTCTCCATTTTTCCCCAGTCGTGTAGAGACTCCAAGGAGGGGGTGGTGGTGGTGGTAGCTGTAAAAGATGGCAGTGGGTGAGAAGGAAGGTGGCTGTAAGGGTGAGGAAAGGGCTGAGCAGTGGAAGAATGTACTAAACTCGCTGGTTTTTGTTTCCTTCCAGAAATTAGCCATGCACTCGGGCATGGACTATGCCATCATGACAGGTGGTGACGTTGCCCCCATGGGGCGGGAGGGAGTGACTGCCATGCATAAACTCTTCGACTGGGCAAACACCAGCAGGAGAGGGTAAGTAGAGGTTCCTCAGAATCCTGAATTTGGTTTCTTGCTCAAAGAAACTCACTGCAATGATACAGTTCAGACCCCTAATTGCTCTTTGTTATTAGATGATACTCCTGCATGGATGAAGTAACACTGACAAGGCATAACATCTCCTGAAGTTTTCTTAGAATGGGTGAATTCTTGCAGCTTAACAATATTTAAAAGGCTGAAAGCTTTTGCTCTTCTGCTCCCTCAAACCCTTCTTGTTCACTCTGGATTTTCCAGATTAGGCATAGCTTGACACTCTGCTGATCTCACCAGGCAGATACTTGAAGGCTGGGACACGTGTCTTTCAGAGTGACAAGTTTTCTGATAGTACTTAGAAGGCTTAATGCAGATGGAGGTGTAACCAGGTGTTTATTGTCTCTGGATACTATGTTCCCTCTTGCAATTGCTCAGTTTTTAGAATCTAATAACATTTGGAGCCGGCTTCTTGTTTATTATTGAGTTTCAAGCAGAAGAAGCAAATTTTAAGAAATAAAATAGGATTAGGGAGAGATGGATGCTAAAGGCATTGATGTTAGATAAGTATAGAAGTCACAAGCCACTGTGATTTTTTCAGTCACCTTTAAAAGCAAACTCTAATTTGCAGAAAAATATCCATGTTGAGGCTAAATCTTGACTCCCTGACTTTGAAAGAGTATGTGGTTAATTTGTTTATACTGGTGTAAATGGATTTTTGCAGGCCAGAGGTAGCTCCTTGTCCAGGCAGGATATTAAAATTCAATAGGGAGCTTGCAGTGGGTGTCAGTTTGAGTTTTTTGTGCTGTTTTGATTGCAGGTCTCCTGTAAATGTGCCTAACCAGTGATTTATGTGTTCTCTGATTGCTTTAGATGGGCATTATCTTGCAGTGTCTGTTTTAATCCTTGCTGCATTCATCATCTGAATGTTTCTATTTCCCCTTTAAAAAAAAAAAAAAACCACAACCCCAAACTTGCAGAGTAGATGTCCTAGAGATTTCAACTCCTTAAGCTTCTCCTGCCTTGAGGAACTATAGAAGGAAAAGTGTAAGAATTTAAGTGAGCTTAGAAAAGGATGTTGGAAGAGGTATGAGGGTACTCAACTGTGAATAAGTGCTGCTGGATGCTTCCACTAAAGAATGCTCTTTCACAGGGTCTGAGTTTATTCTCTGTCCTGGTAAAAACTTCTGTGCATTTGAGCTTCATACACTTCAGAGAAAGTGGTGATCAAAGGCCATGTGTGTCCATACACATTAATATTCTAAGCTCCAGCGACATTCAGGTATTTAAGCAGATTTTATTCTGGATATCCAACAATGTTAGTGCTGTGTTAGCTTTAGTAGCTGAAAGCTGTTGTGATAAAAGATGTTTATCTGCAGAGACCGTAGCTGAGAATATTTTCAGAAAAACTGGAATTGAGTAAAAGATGTTAATAGGTCCTGGAATCCTTTGAAAGAAAACTGGTTTTGAAGCTAGGGAAGAAGGTAATACAAGCTGTGACAGCTTTATGAGCAACTTGGCTCTGTTATTGATAAACATCTTTAGATGCTTTGTCTCTTGGGAAGAGCACTACCCTTGGGTTATAAGTGAATTTATTTCTGTGAATTATTCATTGACTTTATTAATTCACTTCTCTACAGGTCGTAAACCCATTATATTATCACTAGTGTGGTTTGGAAAGGAAAAACCCAACAAAATAACAAAAGCAATTTGCAGGGGAGGACTCAGGTTTCAGTTTTCCAGAATGGTATAAGGAAGAAAACTGTCAGGAAGATGCCACTGTCACCATGATTTTTTTGTATGCTTGTACCTGTATCGTATACTGTTCCCTAAATAGGAGGAAATACTAAAATAAACACTATCACAAATACTTGGGGAGCCAGATTTAAATTTCAAAGATCTATTCCACCTTGTCAGTAACATACCAACACTGCTACAAGCCTTTTGCCAAACCAACCCATGAGAACTCCCATCTATATTTAAAAATCTGGAGAAGCTTAAGGTTGTGCCCTTGAATTGCTTCTGTTCATTCCCCTTCTGAACAGTGGGGAACAAAACTCCAGAGGCCTGGGGTCAGATTTATGGCCTCGGGTGTCAAAGCCAATGCCTTTATCTGTTGGGGTGGGCTGGGTGTACGCCATGGAAATGTTGCTGTGGCTTGAGAAATGTTGCCTTAAGAAATGAATTTGCCTGTGCAATCCTTTTGGGCTCGCAGCTGGTCACAGCTATGGGTGCCTGGTAGTGGGACAGGAGGATCCTGGAGCCATCTGAGCCTCACTCACCTGTCTCCTGTTACTGTGTAGTGCTTTCCTTTTACAGCCTCTTGCTATTTGTGGATGAAGCGGACGCATTTCTGCGGAAGAGGGCAACAGTAAGTGCTTTCCCTGTGTCTGTTATCTCTGTGTGCTGCAGAATTAGTCAGCCAGCAGCCTTTGTGTTTAACCTGATTAGCTGGCTTCCACAGGCAAAAGATTAAAACTGGCAGGTGCCTTTCCACTTACCTAATTAAGTGATGCAGAGATGAGAAATTAGTGACTTGCAGCTGAATGGAATGAGCATCTCGGGGCTGACTTGAGAATTCCTGCCTGCAAAAAAATGGTGACGTCATCTTTTTTGGAGGTTTTGCAGGTGACTGGGCAGTAGGAAAGAATGAGGCATATCTTGAAAACAAGAGAAGATTGTTTATGCTGCAGAGCTGGTAGCCTGCAGGGTTTGTTTTCTGTCCCAGCAGACACTTATCTTGGAAGGTTTTCATAATAGAACTGCTTTTCAGGACATTACAAAGCCATACTAGCACTTTCCCACGTGCAAATGATTTATGTTTTTAAAGTCACCATATTGTACATTGAATTTGGACCTGCTACTTGAACCCAAATAGTCTATTTAAAGAGCTCTCCCTAGAGGATTACTTTGAATGTGGAAGTGAATTCTTTGTTATGGCTTATTTTCCTGTAAGTAACTTAGTGGTCTTCTGAGTTAAAATAGTGTTCAGCAGGGAAAACCACCTGGGCTGATGGTTAGAGCCTTGGGTTTGAAATCAAGAGAATGACTGAATTACTGGGTAAATATTTAATCTCTCTGCTGAAAGCTTTAATTCCTAACTTTCTTCCTGGGTATATAAACGTAATCTTTTTTCCTAAGTATTACAGTGCTTTGGATTCTGCTGTAATGCAAATGCTTGACAATTGCAGAACTGTTTTTTGTCAGTAATGTTGCTTAAAGCTGTGACCTGTCTTAGGTCCCCAAGCAGTTGATCATCTTCTGGATTTTATCTTTGCAGGAGAAAATCAGTGAAGATCTCAGAGCAACTTTAAATGCATTTCTACACAGAACAGGGCAGCACAGCAACAAGTACGTACCACATTTCAGCCTTTACAGAAGTTTGATATACAGATATTTCCCTGAATTGAGGAAAGCCTGTAAAGGACCTGTGATGTGCAAGTGAGACTTGGAAACAGGCTATTTGTACTACGAAGGACTTGGGGGCGGGAGAAATTTGTGTAGGATTTCAGTTTATATGCTGAATGTAGCTTGCTCCTACTTTACTTTTTGCTGGTATCTGAAAATTAGAGTTCAGGAGGGTTGTGCACAGGATAGAGTTCAGTGCTTGTAAAAAGGGCCCACCTTAACAGATGTGCAAAAGGGATCCTGAACTGCCTTTTGGGACAGTGCTTCCCCTGCAGATGGTTTGTGGTGGTGAGCAGTTCCCTGTCATGTGTCACCCGTGCTGTGTGGCTCCCTTCCAGAAATGTAGGGATATTCTTTCCTGAAACACGGGTGGTATTTGAACATCTTGATTGTCTTAATGAGTACATTCTCTTTCTTGATCACTACTGCTTTTTAAACAAGGGCAGTGTTGGGCCACTGAACTTGTTAAAACCAATGCAGCACTAACTGATAATTACTTGTATGTAGCTTCTTTGTGCCCTTATCTCTCCCAGAGAGGTGCCTTGGAAGGTGTGCTTTTCCAAAATGAGTGGACTGCGAGAAAGCAAGGTGTAGAGTCTGCAAGAACCTCCCAAGATCCTTGGTTTTCTCTTTGGGAGGACAGTTATTATTAAAAATGTTGTTATTGCTGTTTGCAAGAATACATACAATACGTATATACTGGGAAAATACATCTGTTCTGCAGGACCCAGAGCAAACAGTGCTTAAGATCAAAAATACAAGGTGAAAACCATAGGTATCCTGAGCTCCTGGGTGATCTCTGGAAATGTCTTTTGCACTGTACCTGCAAAGATGATAAAGATGTTTAGATGGAACCACAGAACTTCCCAGAATAATAGTGTGTATGGTTTTGCTTTAGATAGTTCCCCCCTTTTTCTAGGAAATAGTAATTTTCAGACCTGTCATGTCTAATTGTTGTGAATCTAGCAAAGCTATGTTTGTGACCAGATTTATAATTGTACTCAAGGCAGTGTCTGGCAGGGATTGGTGAGGATCTTTCCCCTGATGTTAAATTGCTGTAGCAGAGCTCTGGGCAGGCTGGTTTGGTGCTGGTGGGTGTTTGTGCCTCCTCTCAAAACGCTTGGGCTGTCATTGTGTCAGATGTTGAATTCAACCCTAATTTAAACTGTGAGCCATTCGAGGAGAATGAATGTGTCCCTGTGATTCATGCACTGCCTTTTTACTTCTGAACGGCCTTATTGCAGCTTTGGGCAATAAAGAGTTCTGTATCCATGAATGGGAGTTCACTTTGAATCAGTTTAATAGTGCATGTAAGTCTGGCTGTCCTGGTGAGACCCCGAGGAGCACTGTTATTTTGCCAGTGAATTCTCACCAGCGTAACTAAGTACTGAGTATTGTGAATCACTGGCTTAAGAACTTTCTGCATCTTCTTACTGGATATTTGACTGACTGCATCTCTTGCTCGTTTTGTATCATTTTGACAATAAAAAGGAGCAAGGCCTGAATATCAGATTGTGTGTCAATCCTTTATCCAGTGCTTCTGCTGGGGTTTGGGGGAAATCCTTTAACCAGTGCTTCTGCTGGGGTTTGGGGGAGTTCTGTGTTGGTAGAAGAGGAACATTTTTGTGTCTGTGTGGCTCTTGGGTTGGCAAAGTTCTCTTCAGAAATGACAGCAAAGAACACAGCCCCCCATAGACCAGGATTTAAATAGCCTGCAAGAATGTCAGTATTCTAGTAGCTGTGGTTAAAAGCCCGTTTCAAATTATAATGCACTGTTAAGCTGGTAACATCAATTAAGGCATTAAAGTAGAATTGGCAAAGGGAAGAGGCATCATTACAAAGCAAAAGAAAGGATTTCTGGCTTCAAAATGTGGCAGGAGAGGGCAGGACCTGGAAGCTGGCACATCTGCACCGTGGAGCAAAGCTTGGTAAAACAAACCACCTTTGTTTTATGGTACCCGTGGTGAACTCCTCTTTATCTGCCTGCTTTGGACTTGGCAGTAGGAGTGTGTTGTCAGACTTGCTTGAAGGAAACAAGTCAACTTTTCCCAGCTGCTGAAGCATGATTTTCCCTATATGCAGACCCAGCAGTGGTACCCTCCCCTTATTTTTGGGCCAGGATGAGTCCATTCAGTGCTCTGCAGCTCATTGAGCTGGCGGAGGTTTCAGGAATGCTGTTGGCTTTCAGTTTGGCAGCCCTTTGTACCTTCAGAGCAGGACTAAGCCTCTCATGATTCTAGGGTGCTGTGCAGTTGTCAGCTTGAAGTCAGTTCCCCAAACTGGGATTTAAACTGGAGATAGGTATGTGCAAGAAAAAAATCTCTCCATGTTGTCCAGCCTTTTTCCAAGGTTTCAGACTTAGAGGTCTCTGGAGGTTATACTCTTACTAAATGTTTGTGATATTCCTAAATCGAGGGAGATGTGGGTAAGGCAATAAATTAGGATTGTGTGGCAGAGTGGGGAAGGCTGATATTGGAAAGCTGAGTACTGAATTAAATGCATTTTGGTTCTAAATAGCTTGAACTGCACTGCGTTGCAGTGTGTCGCTTGAGATGCTGTTCAAAGCCGTTTCTAAGGAATCTTTAGACACATCAGGTAATGAAATGTCTTAGATACTGGCCAGTTCCCAATGTTCAGACTAGTTCATTGATTTTCCATTTATAATGGGTTTTTCAGTCTTTCCTTTCTTGTTTCATACTCCAGGTTTATGCTTGTTTTAGCAAGCAACCAGCCCGAGCAGTTTGATTGGGCTATCAATGACCGGATAGATGAGATGGTGAACTTTGATCTGCCCCAGCTGGAGGAACGGGAGCGCCTCGTGAGACTCTACTTTGATAGGCATGTCCTGAAGCCAGCCACAGAGGGTAAACAGTGAGTATCCCTGCAGAACTCTCCCACCCTATAGGATTCTCTTTCTTTTATGTTTATTTTCTCCTTCATCTCATTCTCTGTGTATTCTGTCACACTATCTATAAAGGCCCTTTAAACAATTAGTGCAGATAAGAGCTGGAGAGATGCCTCTTGGCAGGGAAGTGGTTGGAAAATCCCTGGAGGCATTTAAAAGACATGTAGATGTGGAGCTTAGGGACCTGGTTTAGCGGTGGACTTGGCAGCGTTAGGTTAAAGTTGGACTTGATGATCTCAAAGGTCTTTTCCAACCTGAAAGATTCTATGATTTAACACTAATAGATCTATGAAGGGTGTGACAAGGAACAGTAATTAGGAAAGTAGAAAGGGAAATATTGAGAAACTCCTATATTATCAGTTACTAGTTTGTAATTAGTAGTCCAGGTTATCTCTTATAAAAGTTGTAATGCTACATCGCCATGTTGTGCTAATGGCAAAACAGTAATGGAAAAAGTTTTGGTTTAAACTTTTGTACTCAATTAAAATAAAATAATTACACACAATGTACTTACAGTATTAAAAAATGCATGATATATATGAAAAATTCCAGGAGTTATTATCTACTTGCTCTCATTTTCTTCTAATATGACATAAATAAAACAGTCATCTCTACAAATGCGGAGGCTGTTCATTAGAATATTGTGCTGACCATTTCCACTCTTATGAAAACATTATGCTGCAAAACAGCTTACAACAGTACATTGGCCAGAAGAGAACTGAAATATGTGAACAGGATATTTATTGCAGACTATTCCATCATTATTTTGCAGATCAGCTACCATTAACTTCCACATAATAATTGTTTTTCCATTCTTCACTTCTACAGGATCTACCTTAAAGGACTTACTGGGACAGCAGGCAAAATAAGTAGTATAAGCCAACCAGGAAATGATTTTAGCACAAAGGATGCAGACAATGACAAATGTATTTGCAAATGTTCACAAATGCTAACAGGAGGTAGGAATGTTTTTATGTTTCTCACTCTTCCTATTTTCATTGGCACTGAAATTGTCTGTGAAATAAATAGTAATAATTTTGACTATTGAAGAAGTCCAAAATTCACAGAGAGAAATGCTAGTAAGGTGGCTAGAAATGAAATATTTTATCATTGGACAAAGGTTAAAGTAAAACAAGGTAAGTTAAAACTGTAGGAAGAAAAAACAGTCTCTCAAGTTGAGGTACAAGAAAATCTGTAATTGTGGAACAAACCAGGGTGAAAGCAGATTCTTCCAAGGAATGAAGAATCCCAGAGATCCCATAGTCCCAGAGATCAAAACACTTAACTCCCACAAAACACTTGTTTTAGAGGTTCAGTTGATCAGTGAAATGTCTCCTGATTCTTTAGGCACAAGCCCATTCCCTAACTGTCTAGAGCAGAAGGAAACCTCAAAAGCTGCTGTATACTGTACATGCCACAGAAGGGTACAAAAATATAATTCATTATGATTATGAAATGGCAACACATACATAAATTTAAGATCACATATGAAATATCTACATTTTTCTAATGACTTTTCACTAGTTACTGGAGTTTTAGGTGGGTATTTTTATCTTGAGCCACACAAGCCATTTATAATTTGTCAATCTAGGATTCCACATTCTGAAATGTAAACAAACTGCTTTGTAAATTTGACTTCTCTTCCTTTTCTCTCTTAAGTAGTGGCTTGTTTCCCTATAGCACAAGTTGCAAGACAAAAGACAGCTTCAGTTTATCCAGAAGGACAATTGGATTCCTGCCTTGTAAAACAGAACACATGCATTATCGCCATCATAACAGAAGTATAAAAATATTATCCTATATAATAAAAATAAATTTTCCTTATGACCCACTAACAGGTCAGGACCACAAGGGTACAAAATAACCTTGAGTTCCTTTTTTCTCCTATTCCTTCTTATCAAGTTTCAGCACAGAGGTTTTGAACTGATCTACACAGATAACTGAAATGGATAACTGAATTAATCTTCTAAAAACAATTAAGAAAAGAGTTTAAATCTGTGAAGAATAGGAATTTACCAAAGAGCAGATAAAAACCAAAGAAGACTCAATATTGTTATAGTTCAAGTCAAGTTCTGCCCTGAGACTGTCAACAATTATGTTTGATATCAGTAATAAATTAAGCTTGATTGAAAGCCTTCCCTTCTCAATTTTGAACTATTATGTATTAAATAAGATTCAAGAGTATGTAGTAGATACACAATAG
The DNA here is from genome assembly GCA_028566535.1 of Scolopax minor. Classification (NCBI taxonomy): domain Eukaryota; kingdom Metazoa; phylum Chordata; class Aves; order Charadriiformes; family Scolopacidae; genus Scolopax; species Scolopax minor. The sequence goes on from JAOXNG010000021.1 coordinate 96,901,982, forward strand.
ATTTTCTTGCAGAGTTTGAGGGACATGTTATACTGACATTTCCAAATCACACGAATGAAAACCTGGGTTTAGATTTCTTTTTAACTTCAAGAGAAGAAAGTGCCCTTCTATATATACATGAAAATGTAATCACGGGTGATTTTCATAATAGTATTTTCATACTATTATACTATTATGAAAATCACCCGTGCTTACATTTTCACCTGCTGATGGTTTTGTTTGTTTACTCTCTTGCAGGATGGTGGTTTGATGCATGTGGTCCTTCTAACCTCAACGGAATGTATTACCCACTACGACAGAACAACAACAAATTCAACGGCATCAAGTGGTACTACTGGAAGGGCTCGGGATACTCCCTCAAAGCCACGACTATGATGATCCGACCAGCAGATTTCTAAATGCTTCTGCATTATGTGAATGATGTATTGTATAGTCTTCAAAGACTTCATTTGCCGAGTATATAAACACACATCTGCAACTTGTCTCATTTTCAAGCCCAGAAAACATGCGCTAATGTTCTGAAGGGATCAGTTCACTACAATTCCTGAATTGCAATAGCCTTGATCAGCTAAATCTCTTATTATTCAAATAGACTCAACGTCTAAAGCATCAACATAAAGCGTAACAGTGATTTGGCCAAACGACTGAATAAAAAGAACATCCAAGAAACTGTCACACAACTTAAGGACTCTGTTTTACTGATCATTTATGTTATGTATGTGTTAGTAAATAACTGGAACTGTGAAAAATATCTAAAATAGTTTTAGAAATATGCATTTTGCCTCATCACTGAACTTTAAACATTACTCTAATATAAAACACTTAACTAGATCTAGAACTATTTATCTCTGTGTCATGTTTGCCTTTTATGTACATAAAAACCCCGTCCTGTAATTAGCTCAATACTGTTGTTGAAGAATACATTCTTTCCTTCCATAGTCTCCTAAACAATTTCTTACACTTATTCGGGGATTTTTTCCAATAGCTTCTATTACTCTATTGAACAGAGGACAAATAGCATTTAAGTACTTTGCATTTATTCTTGGGAAATACAGTGTACAAAAATCACCATTTCTTTCAGTTTGTACTTACTAGAGTCACTATATTTAAGTTACAAAAAAATCCCCGAACATTACAATATAGTATGTATTTCTTTATATTTTTATGAAGATTGCACTTTTTTTCCTTTCCTTGTTTTTACCTGTAAAATAACTGATCAGTATTTTACAAACTGAGACAATGGCATTAACACCCAACGTTCAGTTGTTTATGACAATCAGTTATCACCTGGGGCTGTAGTACAGCTTTATGTTTTGTAAAAATAACCTAACTGAAAAACATATGCATATTCTTTGACACAATTAAATTCATGCTCATGAGTTAAAATACAAATCACTGTATTTTAAAAACAGGAAAAAAAGATAATCTGAAAATTATCTGGGGTCATAATGTTGGGTGTTTTCAGAAAGGTTAGGTCTTCTCCCTAGAAATTCTCTGTAGGTAACCCCTCAATGTATGACACAATGAGAATAAATTATTCTGCTGGGTGAGTTTTTGCTTGTTAATTACTATATGCTTTAAAATTGTGTACTCTGCACTGCAGTTGAGAAGTTTGACAAGATATTTCTTCACAAATCATGCAAAATAGTTTAGTGCAGATTTTTCCCTAAATGAAGTTGTAATTTTCATGCTTAGTCTTTGCCTTAAGTAATAATTTTGCTCAGATGACTGAGTTAGTTGGAAGGTAAAATCATATCTCACACTAAACCAAAACAAAACAGACACAGTATTTCTGGAGGATTACTTAACATAGGTATTGTATCTTAAAAATAGTAAATGATTTTGAGAAAGATGGAAGAAAACACTTCATTTTATAGTTACAGTCATTAAAGCTACTGTCAGAGTACCCCAAACTCAAACCACCACCATTCTTCTCTGAAAATGGGTCAGCGTTACTAAAGGGTAGCAGTGACAAAACTACTTCTAATATGATCTGATTTTAAATAAATCTAATGGATGTAAATTAATAGTCATCATCTGAAGAAATGCATAAAATAATCGGAATTTATTTAAGATTACTGTTTGAGTATTTTATTGTTTCTCCTAGCAAACTTGTAAGGATAGACATATCCCAAACTAAAAAATTACTTCTCAAAATTGTTATTATGAATTTCTAAGAAATGTCTTTAAGAGTGGGTCTAGCAGAGGGCCACCAAACTAGTAAAGGAGCTAGCCATAACAAGAAGAACAAGATGTGCAGAGAGGCTGAGAGAGATGGCCTTTTTCACCCTGGAGAAGAGAAGGGGTCAAGGAGACCTTACTGCTGTCTACGGCTGCCTGATCAAGGCCACAGAGAAGACAGAGCCAAGCCCTTCTTCCCTTCTTCAAGGTGCACCACAATGGGACAAGAGGCAGCGAACTCAAGTTCAAATTGAGGAAATGCTATTTCCTTTTTAATTTATTCGTTTATTAACATGAGGCTGGACTGGACAAGTCCCTTGGAGCAGAGCGTTGAACTAGACAACCTACAGAGGTCCCTTTCTATGACATTTAATAGAAATGCTGAGTCTAGATTACTGTATTTCCTGCTTCACTGCATTTAATCAGAGAAATAAAATACTTCCAATGTTTGAGAAAGTAAGCATATCCAGCCTAATAATGTAAAAAAAAAAATAAAAGCTTCAAAATCATGATAGAATCTGGCACAGAATGAGTGCTCAACCTGGCAAAGGAAACAGTTCTACCTTCTGTTTGATGTTAACCTTCATTATTTTTGTAAGAAAACACTATATAATACAAATAATTAAACATTGCATGGCTAGTTTTGATTTGTTGGAAAAAAGTCTTTCTTAAGGCTTTTTGATGACTGTTCTGGGAAAGTGATTGAAGACATTGATGTAGAGATTGAACAAATCAATTGTTTATTGAGATTTTAATTTTCTGGGGAAATAGAATAATTTATCAACATGAATGTAAAATTTTAGAGTGAATATATTTTTAAAGGACATTTTATCTAAGTGAAATCGCATGGCTTAAACCGCAAACACCAAAGTGAAGTGAGAAGACATTTTGGAAGGAAAAAGGAAAAAGAAGGCTGCAACAACTGCTTTGGACTTGGAACAAATAATTAGGACCTAACAACAAGATAATCCCTTTTAATTCCTTCCTGTAATCAAATAAATGGTATGTAAAACTAGAAAGCACTTCCATTTTCTCTAAATACAGAAAAGAAATAATAATAAAAAGGGAATATAAACCCCATTCATGTTCAAATAATAATCATATCTTTAAAAATAAGATATCTGTTACATTAAGAAACCAGAATGATTCAAATAGGGAATGATTGGAAAGGTGATGGAAGTATGTCCTTGGAACAACTGACTTTGTTCCCCTGCAAGAGAAGCATGTTGCAAACAGAAGCGATTCAGGTTCTCAGCACAAGTATAACCTCCCTCAATTTTATCTTCTCACCACCTCAAGCCCTCTTCTGTTTCAGGAATAAAAACTGTAAACAGAATCTAAAAAACAACCCCAACAGGAATCACTACCAAAGAATGCTATGTAAGCTGTTACTGATACCATACTTGGTTATTAAACAAGGTAGTCTGAGAAGAAAAAGAAAACTCAGATCACATTAATGTGAAGTACTTTGTGCTTTTTTTCATACAAATACAGAAAAGGAGGAAAAAACATGCTGCTTATTTATTTTCACATTAAGTTTTACCATTCTTAGTGTATTTACTATACAAAAAAAAAATCTACTTTATCTGTTCAGAAAAAATATGCCATTATAATGGATAATTAATTCTTTAGGCATATTTCAGAATAACTGCTACAGTTTCCCTACTCCTTGAAAACATAAAATTTATAAAATAAAGTCTTCATCTTGAACATGTTAAGTTACATAAATTACAGATTTAGAAAGAACGTTAAAAATAAGCTCTTAAAAATTAATAAAATTATAACAAAAATATATAAAGCTCAAACCCCATTAAATGCTCTTTCTTCAAAGCCTGTATGAACCTTTGAGCAATGAGTAGCAGATGATAATATATTTAACTAGCTGCCACAATATAAAAGAAATTGTGAAATGGTTTTTTTTTGGGAAAACTCTTAGTCATTGACTAGTAACCTAGTAGAATTCCTCTTGTTATTAAAAACAAAATAAAATTACAGTTTAATCAATCACAACATGTAGAGTCCACATATACTTGGGTCTGCACAGATACACCAGGCCACCACATACACACTTTTCACTAGTTCATGATTCAGTACTTGAGAACAATCATTAAAGGCAGGAAAAATGCTTTGTTTTACCTACTTAGTAGTTTTAAAAGCCCACAGTAATGTTCCATTGTCGAAGTAATTTCTGGACTGAAACTATTGAGTCTATGACCTGAACAGTCTTTCTATTAGGTATTAACATGCCTCTCCATTTTATATACAAGCACAGATAGAAATAAAATATGCCACAAACACATTAAGGGTCATTTATACTTAAATAAAAAGCTAGTCTATTCAGATGTGAAATGGTGAATAATTATTTTGCATTTTCCATGCACACCACAGCTTTTGCGCACACTTCAAAAAATAGTGGTCGAAGGAGAAAAGACTCCTTACTGTGTTTACTTTTAAAAATACATTTTTTCATGTAGGCCTTCTTGTTTAGAAAGCCTACTTAGAGAGCCAATCATTTTCCACATAAACAAAAGAAAGTTCACAAGCTTAAAGGGCCATTAAACTTACAGGAGCTGCAGGGAAGCTGGATGAAAGCTCATATGGTTCCTCTGAGATCCAATGGCCCAATTCCAAAGACCACAGAACCTGAAATAAATTAAGCAGTAAGTAGAACTCTTATAATTTCTAAAATACCAAACTCTTTGAATGTGTAATTAGAAGTAACAGTGCAGTTACTCTGGTTGGTTTGATATTTCATTTACGCAATCAGAAAGATACAAATTTTACAACCAGAACAAACCATTAAAATACCAAAATGATATTTCTGTGCGTTGCTATGTTAAATTTTAAAACCTCGTGAAGCCATTAGAAAAGTCAACTTTTTGCATCACGATACAGATTTAAGAAGTTGCACTGTATCAGTAGTATGACTTTATCATGCTCTATCAGTTCTGTTGTCTTGGTTCAGTTAAACACTGGCCTTCAAGAGGTTCCTGTTGGCCCATTTCTCCAACCTGTCAGGGAACACCCAAACACTCACAGTTCTGTA
>JAOXNG010000021.1:96907217-96918293 GCA_028566535.1 Scolopax minor
CAAACACTCACAGTTCTGTAACATCTGCAAACTTGCTGAGGGTGCACTCTCCCCCATCATCCAGTTCACAAATGATGTTAAAAAACATTGGACTGCTCTCAGAACCCCTGCTTCTGACTGGGATTATGCAACTATGATATATAGTCCACATTACATATATAAATCAGCCTACAGAAGAAGAAAAATTCGATTTCATTCTCTTTGGTATCCTCTTCTGTCCACACCACATTTTAAAGCATAAAAAAAAGTTGCTGACAGTGCAGAGTACTGACTGTCTGATAATTTGTATTCAACTGAGCTCTGAAATACTGGATCAATACAGTGCTTGGAGACTACCAACCCTAGTGCTTTGGACTACTTTCAGACTGCTGTTTCCATCAGGGCCATCACAAAATGGTTAACAGAAAAAAACCACACCTACTTGAAATGGTTATATTTCAGGTTCAAAAGTACACTATTTTTAATATTTTAGTTTTTTTAAACTTTCAAAACTAGTCCATCCAGCATTTTTCCTGGATTGATTTTCTAAACCATTCTTCAAAAAAATTTTTAAGTTGCAACTGATAGACTATAATAAAAGCCTCACAAAGAGTGCTCAGAGACAACCTCTAACATGGCAAAAGGGTCATCTTTTTGGGAAAATGAAAAGAGGATGAAGTTCCTACCATGGCTCCACCCTTGAGTCATACAAAGGTCATTTTCCTAAATTCTGAAGCACACTGTGATGGAAAAGAGTTCATTTTCCTCACAGAGCTTCATCACTGTAAGATTCTCATATAGGTAAAAGCCTGGTAATTTATTTCCCACATTTGTCCACTGTCACACATTTGAGTTTTGCAACATCCCTCCTGTAGTTGTCATTTTGCACCTTTAAATATAGACCAAAAAAAGCTTTGTTACCCAGTAGTGGGAGACAGCATGATCACTATGTGCAACCTTAAAACCCCTCAATACCCTGCTGCTCCTACAGCCCCAGGTGGTATTAAGTGAACAAGAAGTGTACATATACCCCCAAAAAGGGATATATGTTATTTATTAGATAATAAATCCCTGTGCTTAGGACAATTCTACCTCTGGCAGTCCCATTTTACCCAAATAGTTCTCTAGCCATTTTAAATACATGATGTCTGTTTCTTACTGTTAGCACAGCCACGCACCATTGAACTGTTGTCATTATTCACCTTAGGAACAGCTGAATTTCATCAGTGTGTGAAATTATTCCCATGCTTCATTCACAGTTAACTAAAATATTCAGTATTTTTTTTTTTATTCTTTTGGAAGATGCCATATAAATCTATGTATTATTAGTTTTGATTTAAATTATAAAACTTTACCTCATAAAATTTGGGAAGCAGTGCTAAGAGATGTTCCTCTTAGACAAAAATAAGCACAATATCAAACATGATAAAGTTATTCTTTACAATCTTACAGCTCACTAACTAAACAAGATTCTAAGCTGGACTGATTATAAACTAGGAATGTAAATCTTTTAAAATCGCCTAATTGTATGTAGGAAAATAAGTTTCTGTAAAGAGCTCTTTCACCTCAAATCTGTTGTTACATGAAGCAAATTGCAAACTGAATTTAGGAAGAAATTTTGTTATGAAAAACAAGTTCTATATTTTTTAGTCCAAAGTATCTTATGCTTGACAGCTCTCGGGGCACCAGCATTCTCTAATATGAACTGTTACAAAAGTTGGTGCTTTGTGTGATGTGGCAAATGGTGTTTTACTTGTGAGGGGAAGGCAGGTGTCCAATTTTTCAGGAAGCCAACAGTGATTTTTTTTGTTGATAGTGAAAAACAGCACATCTTCAAACTTATTGTTGAACTTTATTACTAAAATCCAAACAATATTATGTTTACTTTTAGGAAATGCACAACCAAATATTTGAAAATGCAACAGCTGTGCAAAGAAAAAAGAATGTCTATATTCATTATATCATACCAAAGCTAAAAATAAGTTAAACACATAATAAATCAATGACCTTTAAAAATATTCAAAAATCTGATAATACTCTGTTTATCTAAGAAAAGTATAACAACTTCTTAAAAACATACAGATAAGATGGCAACTTAGGATTCTAAGTTACACACTTTAATGTGGTACCTGTGTATATTTTTTACAACTACTTTTTACAATTGACAATAAGAATATCAAGATCTGTTAGCTTTATACTTATAGCTTGTATGTATGTATTGAAATAAAAGAATCTTGTTGATCCAAACCATTTCTCTTTTAATCACAGTATAAATAAATTTTAACTGAACTAAGAAAATTGTAATTTCTAATAAAATTCTTTGAGACACACTGTATGAAAAGAAAATATTTGTAAATACTCTTGAGCAGGAACAGATGTATACATCCTGTATAATGTGTACATCATGTCCTTATAATACCGAAAACATGTTTGTACCAAGAGTAATTGGCCAACAACCCAAATAGATTAGAACACAAACCCAAAAGATTAATTATGATTAAGTAATCCCATTTAATTTTCCAGGCCAATTTTACAGTAACAACCTCTATAAGTCCCTTTAATATTTACAGAATTTTGTTTAGAAATTAATTTTGTTTATCTTAACAAAAGATGGATTAATGCTTGTCTATCATGGCTCTGGAACTGAGTACAAAGGCATCATCTCTACTTTCCTAGATAAAAGGAAAATAAGATACAGAGTTCACAATCAGGTCCAGCAGTAAATAATTAGGTCACCACTCACTAAAACATTCAGTTTTCACGAACACAGAGGCAAGAGCTCTCCGTTTTACGTCACTGCAAGTTTGCTCCTGACTTTGCCAGAGACAAATTTTCAACCAGTAACACTAAAGAAATGCTTCAAATTCATGTAAGACAAAAATGATGATTTGCAATACTGAGTAAACCAGTTTTTCTTGTTATGTCAGTAATATCTTCATATTCAACACTTCCTTTGAATGTGGAAAAGGACTAAGAAAAGCTGAAACATTTCAGAATGGAAAAGCATTTATATTGAGAAGAAAGAGCTATCTAGAAGTTTTCAAATGTGCAGTTACAAAAGTTTTAGCTTAAAATATAATGACAATGCAGTACAATATGGATTAAGCATAAATGCTGGATACAGGAGTATCAGAAGTTAGGAAAACACAGTTGATAACATTGAGATACTAAGAATGTATCAGACTCTTAGAGAATACAGTCACGCTGATCATGGAGGACCCAAGAAAGGAGGAAATAGGGAGGGAAGATAAAAGTGGGAAAAGCCTAGTTTTTCAGTGAACCTCTCAAAACCTTAAAGAATATTCTTCTATGGACTCTAGAATCAAGTTGATCAGTCTTCTGTTACTTAATCTGCAAGTATGGACTATTTTATCTAATTCAGTAGCAGGCAACCTGTATGGCACGGAGCTCCTGTAGGTGTCCTGTAGGTTATACAGCTATAAGGATAGCCCGAGTGCAAAGCTTTCCTTCACATATCCAAATCAGTTATGTTCTTTTATTCACACTATATACTAGTCATTATTTAAGGCCTTTTACCCATGGCATTTGCACTTGGATAACTCATCGTGAAGTAGGTAAGCAGAGAGCTATGAAGATTAAATGTCTAACGACAAATTTAATATTTCTCTAAGATCTATCTTTAAAAAGATCCTTTTAAGTTTTTCACAGAAGAAGAAAAACATATTGCAGCTTAAACCATATAATAGCTGAGGCTGGAATGGATCTGTGGAGAATGTCTTCTCCAAACCAACTGCTCAAATATGTTCCTCTTAACGTACTCAAGGATGCTCTTGGTCTTTTTTTGCCACAAAGGCACATTACTGGATTGTTAAGGTGATCAAAGACACAAACCCCTTTATTCCAGTGGAAATTAATCACTTCTGAAAACTCCAAAGTATACCATAGCAGCTTCTTCAGATAACTACAAGTATATCACATCAAACAACCTTCACACTGGTAAATTCCAGGAGGCAAAACAAAAAGGCAACAGGTGGTTTTCAGCCCAGCCCCTAAATTTTGAAATATTTATAAGACAAAGTAAACAAAGGCATTTAGAGTTATTCTACAACTCTTTTCAGTAGAATGTAAATATGAATTCCAACAGCTATGTTTTATAGATCTGAAAACACGAGAAAAGTTGAAAAAACTGTCATCTGCAATGTCAGATTGATTGGTTAATCTCCATTATTACAGTGAGCAATTCAGGTGGTGTAACCCTGCACTGACAGATAAGCTCCCCACCTGGTCACTAGTCACTCCCCACCCCAGCAGGATGGGGCAGAGAACTGGAAGGGCAAAAGCAAGATAAAAAGGAAAAAAAACACTTTATGGGTTAAGATAAAAACAGCTAATAAGTGAAGGGGGGGAAAAAAAATTAAAAAACTCTCCAGTGATGTAAAAGTAATCATTCCCATCAATACCCAGCAGGTCTCTGAGTAATGGCTGCTTAAAATCCCTCCCAGTTTTACAACTGAGTGTGATGTCATATGGTATGGAAAAATCCCTTTTATCAGTTGGGGTCAGCTGTCCCAGCTGAGTACCCTCCCAATTTCTTGTGCACCCCCACCATCCTTGCTGGGAGCGAGAGCTGACCAAAAACCAGGTAACACCTTGATGCTGTGTAAGCACTGTTGAACACCAGCTAAAACACTGGTGATTTCTACATTATTGAATAATAATACTATAATAATGATTTTGGTCACGACTCTAAAACAAAGCACTCTATAGGTTACAATGAAGAAAATTAACTCCATCCCAGCCAGACTCAGTAGAGTCATGATAATTCATGATAATCTTGTCTTTACAGTAACAGTCTGATAACTTTATGTGGTAGTCCAGAAGAAATTTTGAGGATATACAGTGATTATTTGATCTGGATGTCTGGGAACAATTTATGTAAATTAGAAAGGTTCCAAACTACTCATCTACAAACAGCTTTTCTTATTTATTTTTGTAATAGTGTTTCCACTATGTGGCAAAATATCTAACAATTCCTTTCATTTTTACCAATGCTGCACGCAATACATGTTTCAGAACACAACAAAAATATATTAAATCAGTGTATAAAAAATTCAAACTGAATAATATGACTTCACTAACATTGAGCAGAAATGGTCTGGTTAGCCTTTAATCTGTCCGAAAGTAATGCACGTGGCATGAGTTTCTGAGCCATGAGATAAGACTTCAGGTATTTCTAAATACATATCGAGGTATAATACAGGAATACTTTAGATTAGATTAGATTAATCAGATTATATTAATACTGAAAGACTGTGAATAACATAACAGAGCTTCACACAGACAAATTTCCACTAATTGACCTCATTATGCCTGAATATCTCAACAACATTGCACCATTGTATACAACATAGACATAAACATAGGTAAATGGGTGATATTTCAGCTGTACAAAATAAGTTTAATTTATTCTGTAGTAAAATTAAAAAATATTTCTTACCCATTCATAAGACACAATCCAACACCCACGAGCAATTCCCAGCATAACATTCAAGGTACGGCGAGGACTCCCTGTGACCACATGGCTTGTTGTTTCACATACATCATCTGACAACAAAAAGTCTCCCAGTTTATTCATGATCTGAATTACTGTATTTTGCATCCTAAAAAGAAGGAAAAAAAATAATGTTGAATGAATATGAAAATTATAAAAACATATACACACAACACAAATTAACTCAAATTCACCTCATTTCTTTCCTTAATCATTTCTTATCCTTTTCTGAGCCTCTACCCATTTGCTAGGTCTAAATTCATTAGCCTTCTCACAAAGTCCAAACAAACCCTTTTCTGTCATCACACAATCATATCTTATTTGTACATCAAAGCTCTTTTGTCCCCCACATCTATCTTGTCTGTTTAGATAGAAGCTTTTGAGTCAGGAATTATCTAACATATTGTTTGTGTACAATGCCCAGTGCAACAGAGCCTCATTCTTGGTTGTTTTTGTAGTACTATCAGGAGTGTTACCAGGAAATATAAACACTTAGACACAGCACTCTTAAGAAGTTTTCATTAGGAAGCATCAGATTTTCAGCATCTGAATAAAATGCTGTCTAAACTTAGAGAGAAGTCCTAAAATTCTGCCTTGCTACCTATACATGTGATCCAATGTTTCAATTAAAAATTCACTTATCCTTAAATACTATTGTAATTAAACATATAAAATTAAATATAAAAACCAGAATGGCCACCTATAACTGGAATTCTAATTTGAGTTCTCCACATAGCTACTGTGAAGCATATAAACATATCATTGTGAAAACAGTGAGATCTTGGTGTCACTAGAGAAAAGCTTTTGCACGAGAACAATTTACTGTTCTCATTAATGATTATTTTCATAAATCACTATTATAAATGGTCATTAAATATCTGTAAATGACAAGCCCAGTTGCAGTGCACTCTCTGCTTCCCCTGGATGACTTGGAAGTGTCCGTGGCATGCTACTCAATATTAAAAAAAATAATTAAGCACAACCTTGAACACATTCTCATCTATCATAAAAGTAATCCTCTCAGGTAAAACAGTTGATCACTGACATAATATGAGCACACTCAGAACATCTCTAGAAGCCTCCCGTCTGGGGTTACTTCATTCTCACTACATTTTACTCTACAGAAAGTAACTCAGTTAAAACTCCAAATTACCCTGGATAAAACAAGCACTACTTAGAGGAACTCCAACAAAACGACAACAAATTCTCCACAGAGAGTGCAGCAATCTATTTTTTAAAGAAGTTTCAAACATTTAAATGAATAGTAAAAACAATGTAGCAAATTAATTTCATGCTTAAGTCTAAAGGTGATACTGCATGTAGATACTTGATGATACTCTAGAATTGTTAGAGTTGGAAGAGACCTTTAAGATCATCAAGTCCAACTGTTAACCCAGCACTGCCAAGTTACTACTAAACCGTGTCCCTCAGCATCAAACCCTGACCCTCACCCCAGCGTGAATTCTGGCCTTGGCTTTATGGTTTTGACTGTTACTAGAATATTTGCTATTCCCTTTTCATTTTATGAGCGTTAACTTAACATAGCCTAAAGATGAAAGTTTTTGCAGCACTGCAACCTGTAGGGGCTGGCCCTGCCCAGACTGTATCTTCAGGGGATGCATCTCCGTGCTCTACCTCAGCCTTTTCTTAGTTCTTTCTTGTGTCTACACAAAATGCCTTACAATGAGAGGAAAAATTCCTGTTGTACAAGAATCGAATGTAAGGTATCTTATAAACAGCAGTGAAACTCAACAGTTTATACTTCAGTCAGCTGAAAAAGCAGATGGATACAAATTTACAGGAAAATTTCACTGAATTTGTGATTCAGAAAAACAGATAGCTGCTGGTTGTGAATCAGTGAGCGGTATTTAATATAATCTCAAAATCTGATGCCATGAAACCACTGAACTCATGCATCTTAAAATTTAAATTCTAATGAATCACTTTTGAGGCTGTAGCTACGGGATAATAGCCATTGGGTTGTATTTTGGAAAACTATTTTCTGTTTCTTAGTTCTCTCAGAAGCAGTCCTTCTGCCTTCACCCATTTAAAAATTGATGAATGCCTACAATTGTTGACAGCCAAAAGCACAATCTTGATGAAGAGGTTCTGAAGAAAATAAATTGTTATCACCAGAAATTTTTATTTAATGAAATAGTGGGGAAAATCAACCTACAAGCAACCTAAAAGAAATAATACATTAATGACCTCTTTCAATAAAAGAACTTTTTCCCTAGCTCTGCCAGGAATTTTTTTTCCTCTCTTGAGCCTCTGTTTCCCCTACTCCTATCCACACTGTAGCTATTTTCTTTACTTCCCCCACAATGACCCTGTAGTGCATGACTTGCAAAGTGCATTTTATAGTCTTGGTATCACTAGCATCCAGTCACATTAAATAGAAGTATTAATTCCATTTTATACTTCTGACATATATTAGTATACTTGTTAATAGCTATTCACAACTATTTACAAAGAACTAAAATGACAGCCACTAAGTGTTGTTTCTGAATACTTATATCTGTGTAATTGTCAAGATTTAATTACTTCAAACCTGGAACAGATTTGTGGGTAGCAGAAATATCTTGAGTTTTGAAAAAGAATTCAAGAAACTGTAAGCAAGTGCAGCATAAAATATAGAATTGTGTTTTTGTTGGATGTTCTTTATGCTTCTAAGAGAATGATAAGAGCATGCCAGAAAATCATTAACTCTCCCCTAAAATATGCAGTGGCAGCTACTTCTAATGTTTTGAAACTAAGTGGCTAAAAAGCCTACAACTGATATATTTAGCAACTATTTTTATGAAAGAAAACATTTTAAACCAATATTTAGGATTATGACTTTTTAAAGAGAAATAATTAAAAGGTATGGGGAAAAAGCTAAGTCTTGGGCTGAAAGTTCTGAACCATTTACTCTGCAAAACCATTTACGCTTCCTGCAGAAAAATTCAAAAGTTGTTTAAGATTTTATTTTTATTGCTCTGAAGTCCTGCTGAGCTCATCTATGGAACAACTACTTCAGTCTGCACCACAGCAACACAAACACACGTACAGTGTAGATAGCAACAATGTATACATGTCTGTATGTGTTTCTAGCTAGAATTAAAAAAAAAAAAAAACTATTTTAACACACAGCCCAAAGATGAACTTCATTTTGTATAGGCATAAAAAGATTATCAACATTCACGTTTAAACAGTTGTGCTGACTAAAGAGTCAAAATGTTTAATACTTACTCAGAAGACATACTTGTCATAACTAGCGTCCTCGATGGCTAGAGACATGAAAGAGACAAGAAAACATCAAAAATCTGAAGTTTACCCCTTTGAAAAAACCCTTAAATTAGAAACTGTTTCATTAAAAGGACTAAAAACTTCATAATTACAGTATTAACTGGAAAGAGGTTGTATTAATTAACACATATACTAGAAATAGTAAACTTTGAGGACAAGGCTGGAAAGAAACCCCTTCATCGTGTCTGGTATCAATGCATCCAATATAGCAGAAAACAGGTATCAGATTATTCATTATTAAAAACAAAAAACTGAAGGATTTCCAGTCTGGGATGCCCCAGAAAAAAGGGCAGTATTTATCTTTTGCCTTTTCCTTCTTCTGATCAGACAGAAAGAAAAAGTCAGCTTATATTCCACAAAGAAAACCTGTTATTTTAAATTATTCCATTTTCTTCCTAAAGAAAGGCAGAAACTGCCTGAGATGCTGCAGAAACAAGTATATATTTATTGTAAAGTATTATTTTAATAATTTTATTTTGGTATTGTAGCTTTTGGTGGTGATTTTTTTTTTTTGCACAACTTTACTATTTTAAGGGCAGGTTTTTAAGTAAACATTCTTTCACTCTGAAATCTTGTTTAGTGAATAAAAGTTGTCCAAGTAACATAATGCACAAGGTGTACCCTAAAAATACTGCAAACCTTAAACCAATTCAAAGCAATTCTAAGACCCCTTAAAAAGCATCCCCCTACCCCTCTAGCTTCTGTGCAAAGTAGGTGTGTTTGCCCCATACAGACTTTAAATAAGCATTTGAAGAATTAGTATTATTAATTAGTCAGAAAAGGAAGGAGTATCCTTTGGTCATCAACACTGACATTAAAGCCTGTACCATGCAGAAAGTTAGGAAGAACATGAATTTTAGCAGTATCAGAGAAATATGTAACTAACCATAACACATAAGAACCATAACACACAAAAAAACATAAGAAGAGATGATGAAAATCCTGGCCAAGAATTACTTGTAGCTACATACACATGCACAAGTATGTCTACATAAACATTTCAATTTTGTAGAAAAAGTAGACAGACTTTTATACAGAATTTCAAACAATTCCTCCTAATTTTCAAAATCAATACATGAATTTCAAATTATTTTCCTAGGTAATTACTGCGCCATAATAAAAAAACCGAAAGTCTCATTTCCACCCCCTTCCCCCCAACCACAATATATCACCACAAGCAGTGAGCTCCCCAAGTCTGGGCTAAAATTCAGTTTTCTTTGAGTAATGTATTGAGCTGAGACCATAAAAATATTTTAAATTTGATTACAGCTGATTGCGCGGGCCTAAAAAGACTAAAGGGCAACTCATTTTTCAGAGTAATGAATCACAGAACAGAAGAGAGAACAAACTGATGCAACTCCGTCTGTTCTCTCTTATCAGTACAGAACTGCTCTCCATTAAGTGTTCAAGCAATTTGTCACCTCTAAGAACAGAGTTCCTTTGAATTATCTCAGTAGACTAATATATGAAACTAAGAGCATGAATAGCATGCACCATGACTATAGAGATATCCGTTATATGAACAATCTTTGCATAAATAAAACACAATTCTAATATCTCTCTTGTTGATGATATATAAGATAATATAAGAAGTCTTTTCAACATACATGACAATTTCATTCTGTGGTTGAGTAATTTTGAAAACATAGAACCCAGATACTATTTGAGTCTTCAGTAGCAACATAGAGCATACTCAATTTTTTTTAGTTCATGATAAACATGCACTCAGAAACATTATGTAAGCTATACAATACTTTAGAAATTAGAATACATAAAACATGAAAGTGTAAAAAACAATAATAGAATGGAATAAAGCTTCAAATGAGGAAATGATGAAACTTTTATATTGAAATATTTGAGAGAAATTCTATGCAGCGTTTTTGGAAATGTTAGTTTCTAGATTCTAACTTGTTGCCAGCAATACTTACTGTGGATGCCTTAGCCTACTGCTAGCCTGACAACTGAAGAGAAGGAAATTCTCACTTATCTGAAAAATTTGTTGCATTCTTAGCCAAAAAAATTTTGTACTGCAGTATTTTCAGCTCCAAATAAATAATCAATCCCATTTAATTGCTCTTGGAATTTACAAGAACTTCACAGATTCAATTCTGGTTTTGAGATTAATACTTGAAGATTTTGACCAAAAACAGTTAACGATGCAACAATATATATTCATAGAATCATCTAGGCCAGAAGGGATCTCTAAAGGCCATCTAGTCTGACCCCCCCACAGTCAGCAGGGACACCCCCAACTAGACCAGGTTGCCCAGGGCCTCCTTGAGCCTCACCTTGAATGT
>JAOXNG010000021.1:96958437-96968456 GCA_028566535.1 Scolopax minor
GGCAAAATTCTTATCTCGTATGTTCCCTGTTTATTTTATTATATATTATGTGAAGTATTAGTATATATTAGTAAAATAAGCAAATAAAAAAAAATAGTAGTTATTTTAATAGCCATTTGGAGCAATATTGTGGAAAAAAAAGAGTTGCATAAGCTTGACAGATGGATGTGTATTTATCATTGTCAAAAACCTTTACTGATAGTCTCACTCCTTATTTGTGTTTGATGGAATGTGGAAAAGATTATGAGGGACATTTATTTCTTGTCACAAAGAAAGAGTGATATTATGAATCATGTAGTCTTACAAAATTGTTAAATGTTCTCATCAATGAGATGACTGTGTTCATTTTCCAATGCTGGTGCTCGTGATCAGGAAAATGACATGAAGTAAATATGAGACCTTCTTCGGGAAAGGAAAAACTGTTCATTCTTTTTTTCTTTCAGCCGAGGGAGGCAGTGGCACCTATTATATTTTCTCTTTCTACCCCATAATTTAAGAAATCACCCCTTTTAGATACACAGTTAATCTGCTGACACAGCTCTAGCTCGATGTTGAGTTTGTGAAGCACTGATAATAGGACAGAGACCTAGCCTTGTTAAGTTTTACCTCACTGGGTAAGGCAATGTCTTTGACACACTATGACCCCGAAGGCCTATCATGGAAGGAAAACACAGCACCATGCTGAAAAATAACAGCCCATGGTGAAATTGAGAGCACGACTCAACAACATGCTAATAAGCAGGTGTCTCTGTTGTTCACGCTGGTGCAGAAGGTTTATGCATCTGCCCCCTGGATGGTTTTCACCTCCTGCAGTTCAGGCTGGGACTGCAGCTGTGAAGAGGTGGGAAAGCTGGTTTATCTGGCCTCTGTGCTGACATTTCATGCTGAAAGTTTGTGATTTTCCCAAGCAATGCAGAACTGGACTGTTGACTGCAGACTGCTTTCTTTCCAGACAGCTCTCTGTGGAGACGCAGATCCTGACTATGAAAGACAGCATTAAGGGTGAGTACCCAAAATACTTCATGATCCTATTCTCACTTGGCAAAGCAGCCCAAAAGATACTGTTTGAAAACATTGTCCCGTTGCGTGTGTCCAGGCAGATCTTGGTGATACATGTGAGAGCAATTTAAAAGGTTTCCATCTCCTGTTGTGAGCTCCACAGTTTATGTGAGCCTCAGAAAAAGTGATGGTAGGGTAAATTTGGAGTTCAGGCTGTGAACTGAGACAGGCAAGGCACCGATTCACATTTGCTGCAGCTGACTCAGCTCCTGAAGCAGTGCACATAGCAAGGAGAACAGTGGTAATTGTGAACTTCTTATAGCTCCCTAAAATGAATGACCAAAGCTCACTTGAAGGCATCTAAAGTTCTTTTACTTGCCAACCAGAGCTTCTGGTTTGTTAACAATGAAGTGGTACACACAGGAGAGGAGATCTCTGTTACTGTTTCTTCAGGAATAGACATCAAAACAGGAATGCTGCTATGCTTGTGACCATAGTTTGTCCACATCCCATCAGTGACTCAACATACAGACATCAAACTATGTGTGTCCAGAAGGGGACGACCAGGGTGTTGAAAGATCTTGAAGGCAAGACTTAATGAAGAGTGGCTGAGGTTACCTGGTTTGTTCAACCTGGAGGAGAGAAGGCTGAGGGGTGACCTCATTGCAATGTACAACTTTCTCAAGGGGAGCAGTGGAGGGGGATGCTGATCTCTTCTCTCTGGTGACCAGTGACATGGCTACGGGATGAAGCTGCTCTGGGAAAGTTCAGATTGGACATTAAGAAAAGGTTCTTCACTGAGAGGGTGGTTGGACACTGGAACATGATCCCCAGGGAAGTGGACAGCCTGTCAGAGTTCAAGGAGTATCTGGACGACTTTCAAAGTCATACAGTTTTATTTCTGGTAGTCCTGTGAGCAGCAGGGAGTTGGAGCTCCTAGTCTTTGGTGCAGCCTTTATAGGAATTATTTATAGAGTCAACTGGAGTTCTCATTATCTAATGCCTTTTTTTGTGCTGTACATTCTAATAAAATGTTTGATCTGGAAAGTGTTATGGTTTTTTTCATTGTGCTTGTCCAGTTCTCTTCAAATATGTTTAAACAGTATCTAGAATAAGAGCTGCAAAAAGTTTTTTGCATGCCTCTAGCTTTGCTTAGTTAATCTGTTACCACAGTAATGGGAAGAAAGAAGTGCAGCAGACCTAAGTAGAACTCTCAGTGCTGTTAGATGTACAAGCAGGCTATAGACAAACAGCAAAAGAGCAAATGACAGGTGTTAGATAAACATCTATTTATGTTCAAGTAGAGCAAACCCATTTTCACATGTTTTTGTGAAATGATGATTGATGAAATGATCACAATGAATATGGCCCATCTCATATTAGATGGAATAAAATTGGGAAATGTATTATAAGGAAGAAGGAAAATGGCAGATGGGAGGCTTGGGAGCGCTAACGATTAACCTGTTTGCTTCTCAGCTTTCTGAAGTTGGATTCAAATTTATCTTTCAGCAAGGCAGAGGTAGAGTGTATTTGGATCATCAGAATACACCAGAGCCTGTCAGAAGAGTGAACAACTTTGTCACTGTTCAAAAGAACAAAACAAGGTACAAGGCTGCCCCCAGATAAGAGTGATCAGTGTCATTATGTAGTGCTGGCAGAACAGTTACATTGATTATATTTATTATGAAAGTGTTTCTACCCTGTGAGCTACAGATACATAAATAACTTCTTGGGGATTTGCAAAATTAAGGGTATTTGTTATGCAATAATCCAATGAATGTGAAAATTGAAATTGCCATATAGATCTATTGGAAAAGCTGTAGAATCCATAGAATGGAAAATAGTGGAAGCTACTGACTCATGACTGTAATTTGAGTTTTTTAAGGCATCTCAAAGTTTTAGAGTAAAGATTGTTTAGGATGAAGTCCAAGAGATTATTCTGAGGTGGTTATCTAGCTACTTTAGTTTTCTATAATTCTTTCACATAATGTTCCGATATATTGTATAACACAAAGCTAGGCACTACATGAACTTAAAAATTACCTTACTCTTGCTGTATGGTGTTAATTTGCTTATATTTCCATATATCTGTTGGTAAAGTTAAAAAAGCTATTCCTTCATGCAGCCCAGCAGCGCTTCATAACATTTTCTGAAACTGATTTCTCTTCACCTCGTTGAGGTGTTCACATTGTTGGCTAGAGACTCATGAAGATGTGACTGGCAGTAGAAGCAGTTTGGGCATCAGTAGTAGGCTCCAGACCTGTGATTAGGCTTTTAATGATAATTTTGCGTGCCTAAATTTCAGTGTGGCTACTGTGTAGAACATTTTTGTTGTTAAGTTACAAGCCATAGAGAAGTCACTATGGAATTCATGTTAATTTACGGCACAACAGCTTGTCCAATAACTGCCAAAAAGTAACTGCTCTTACCTAGAAGGAAGTGAATGATTGATTACCCTTTCTCACCAACTAGCAACCAAATGTTTACAAGAGGCAAATTACATACACGAATTGTTACAGTGGAATGACAAATTCACTGCATGTTCATGGCCTCTGTTTACTTTTTTTATCTTGGTAAATTGCTGATGGTCTTAGAAAATATTATCTGCCTTCCTCTGAAACAAGACATAGAGAAGTTTGGATTGAGCATCTATAACTGGTAATTGATTTTGAAAAATTATGCCTAACCTAACATTCTCAAAAATGACAGAATATTTGGGCAAAGAACCAGTTTATTGTGCTCTTATGTAGGATTTGCAGATAGCAGCAAAATTATGTCAGACAAAAAGGAAGTGAATATATTATTAGGAAAAAAGTTGCACCACTATACATGCTCAAATAAAAAGTAGTATATAAAGATTCAAATGGGATTGTGAAAGAATTCATGCTCTAGGAATATACTCAGTGGTGTGGAATTCATCTGCTTTGCCTTCCTCTTGGAACAAAGAGTTCTTGCTGGCAATATATTGGGTTATAAAAATAATTTGAATGTCTCTTGGGGCTGACAAAGAGACAGAAAGAAAGTTGCAGAGAGAAACTTCAGGAGCAGCAAAGCCCAGGACAAAAAAATAAGGTGAACGAAGTCTTTGTCCTTTTGAGTGAGGTCTGTTTCTTCTTCTCTTCCTATAAGGGGAGAACTTTGGATCTGGTCTGTGTATGTTTTATTAGAGGCATGGAGAAAATATTACTCGGATGATCTATGCTTTCTAACAGTTTAACAAGTCTACTACAAATTATGCTCATTGTAATTCTCAGTATGATAAATGTCAGGGGCATTTTGAACTTCACGGTAACAACAAGGATATAATTTGGCTCCTCTTGTTTTAAATGCAGAGACCTTAAGTAGTTGGGCACACAATTTTCTTGCAGTACCTCCATGCTAAAACATCTTTGAAGGTGAAACAGGCTTAAGAAATTATCCCTTCCATACACACACCCGTTGTTTGCTGTCCTCTCTTAGTGGCACTAAGCTGTTACGTGTTCATGATGCATTGTTGGCTGCGTTCAAGTTAAAGGTAAGGTCTTCTCCAAGACCCATTTTTTAAAACAATGTTGATTTCATTTTAATGATCTGATTCAGAGCAAGTAGGAGGAGTCAGAAGGAGCTCTCTTGAGGATGAGAAACTCCTTAAGTGAGTCTTCATTGTTAAAGACAGCATACTATGAACTACAGCCTCATTTTTTGACAGCTGTGTTATATATGGCTTCTCTTCTTTGCATTATTCAGTGGTGATCCTTGCTTTTCCCAGACTGTGACCCTATGTTGTATGAGAAAAAAAATTCAGGACTTCATTCATATCTGACTTCAGAGAGAAAAAGGAAAATCATGTCCTTGTCCCAGACCTGTCTGTGATCATAACATCAGGGTCAGTACACCCAGACTATGAAACCAGGGTATGGCATGTATTGCTTAATAAGTTATGTTTGATTGGTGAAGACAGGAAATGGACATAATTTGGAGGGGGAAAGCAGGAGGAGTGAAGAAAAAGACTTCTGCTAGTAAAACAAGTGTATTTAGTTTTCGAAAATTAGATTATATCCATCATATCACAAGAAAGAAACACACCAGAAGATGATCTTTACATGAATCAAAGCTGATCAATACTTCTGGTTACAAAGAGAAAATCAGGAGCATCGTTAATCTGAATGAAAACTGCAGGGAAAGCAGTTTCTTCATTTTTTAAAAGTATACATAACTTGTCAACCTCAGATAAGTTTCAGAAGTCACTTACAAACTAAAAAGGAATCACAGCTAGCAATTTTTGCAATTGTTTTGCAGTTTTATTTTACATCGTAGAACATTGCCCTTGCTGTCCTGCTCTGAAAGTAGGCTATCTGACCAACAGAGATAAAGACTTTATTTACTAAATTCAAGGGTAACCAAAGTGATTCATAGATAATGACTGAAGGGTTTCATTTCTGAATATAAACAGGTACCAACAAGGTAGTGTGGGGGGAATCAATGTAAACATTTTTACTTTTTAATGTGAGAAACCTGCAATGATATATTTTCAAGATGTTAGGAGATGCATCTGTTTTCTCACTCTGATTTAATCATTCCTACTTCCCTGTAGCATTGGAATGCTATATGAATTAATTAGTTAATGTGTGTTCATTGCTTTTTCTCTAGGTGCCCTTATGCCCTGCTATACTTAGCAGCAACATTTAAACTTGAGTTTCATTGTTTCAAGAGGTTGTAATTTATTGTGATAAAATGGTGTAGCTGTACTGTTTTGACCAAGAGGTCAGTCTGAAAGTGCAGTAAACAGGATGGAGTTGTACATATTCTTTAAGGAGAGTGTGCTTTCCTCTCCCATCAACAGTATTTGCTACAGGGAAAGAGGAAGCAGAGCGATCAAGACCATTTCAGAAAAATGAGAGAATAGCAGGGAAGAAACATGGCTGAGGTCCAGGTAAGATTGTTAGTAAGGAAGCAAGGCTTTGGCAATGACTGTTGGCTACCGCACTTGTTCACAAACATTAAAAAAAAAAAAAAAGAAAAACCTTTTGGGGAAAAAAAAATGTTACTGGGATCATCAATCATGTCGTACACTTACCAAATTGGCCAACTGCATTGACAAAGCAAACCCGCTACTTACTGACCATGAGTCCTCATCCAGATTCCTGTTACACAAAGAAGAGCCAAAGGGAGTTTCCTCAGAACTGGAACTGAAAAGTGTTAAATTGCATATGCTAGTGTTGCCTGGCACCACCGGTGATGTCCTTGATGCTTCCTGCCCACCAGCAACACCAGCTCTCTCTCACTGCAAAGAGGTCAGTCTCTCCTCGCTCTAGGGGCTGCTTTATGTATAAGTTGATTCTTTCCTGAAAAAAATGTTGTAGCAGTAAGCCAAGCTGTCAGAGGATTTGTACAGACCATAAAAAAAAACCAAACCTCTCAAACCCAGAAATGAACCAAAAGTTTTGGTATTACTCCCTAAGAGAGTAGAGCTGACTATCCTCAATTGCCAAAATGCTGAGCATACTTTCCTTTGACATGGTATCATAACACCTCCCTTGCTGATCTTTTGACCTCACCATTGTCCTGCCTTTTCCCCCTTGAAAAACAAATGAAAAGAAAAAAAAAAAAAAAACCAAAAACAAGCCTGGAAACTTCATTTTGGACCAGGAACAGCAGCTGCAGCAACACCAGTTCCTCTGCAAATTCCTGTCCCTTGGTTCTTGGCCAACAGTTCACCAGTGTGTTGGAAGAGGAAGGTGTAGGAGGGAGGAAATCAGTTTTAGAGCCTTCATTCTCCTTGCCCAGGATGCTTCTGTAGACCTGAGGGTAAATAGCAGCTTGCAGCAGTCTGTGTCATGTGAACAAAAAGTGAGACACTTACTGTAACTTCACCCATAGTTTAGGTAGAAGATTGGAGCCCTGGGGACAGCCTAACACTGGGCTCCTTCTCTTCTCTCCTAGTTCTTCTGGAGTGATAGCTCTCCCTCTCCTCAAACCAAACACAACCCTGCTCCTATGTGAGCTCCACAGTGGGCTTGAAGGTTTTTCTAGTGTCTGTGTTATTTTTTAGTGCTTGAGATGTTTTTACTGTTGTCTCCTCTTGCCTGCAACAAGGTTGATGCTCATTCTTAACCCAGCAGCAGATGCGGAATTAACATCCCCTTGGAGATGCGTGGGACAATTCTTACCTTTCATTGTAAATAAAGACTAGGGGTGGGCTAAAATGGGACATTACCATGCTGGATTTTGTTTCTCTCTATGTGGAGCTCTCTGGGGGCTCAGACTCTTTCTTGGCTTTCTTAAGTCTCACAAATGACCTCTTTTTTTTCGCATACTGAGACAATGTGGTCAGTGTGGTTGGTGAAAGGCAGCAGCATCTGGAACAGTGAGATGTATCAACTAATTTGTATATATAGACAAAAAGGTCTTGACATAGCAATAGGAAGGCCTTGCTGCATCTTACAAAGGTCTGTGAAAGAGTTTGATTCCTGGTGTAGAAGGACACCACACACCTCAGGGCTTAAGCAAGATGTTCAAAGGACATCCTGGATGTCCCTTGCTTCCTGGATGCAGAAAGCACATTGTGATCTGGGGCACCATGGCTGGGCTGATCATCAGGAGCAACCTAGCAAAGTGTTGGATAACATTCTAGATCTTCCCAAGAAGCAGAGAATAAGAACCATTTTTGTTTTTATTTAGGTGGTCTCTGTTACTACAGAGGTTGTTTGTTATGATATATGACTTTGCTGGGTATAATACAGCTGTTACCTTGGAGATTTGCCAGTGACTTTGTTTTAATATTTTGACACACCATTCCACTTCCAGTGGGGGTAGCTGACTGCTATCCATAATGAAGTATTTCCTCTGTCTATTTTTCTGGCTCTTTTTAACTAGTTCAGGGTTACCAGGCTTTGAAGCATAGTAGGTGTTGGCACAATGGTCCTAACACCGTCCCATAAAATGTATTGAGTATTTTAATTTCTAAATGTGAAATTGCCAGCTCATCTATATTTGTGTTTATTATTATTGGGTATGTCTATTTATTTTTATTTGTATTTGTCTGACAGGTCAGGATAATTTTCAGGACCCAGATTATGAAAGTTCAGCAGGGTTTTAGGATCCAAATAGAAAATGAGGTGGCATTTGCTGTTTTAAAGGATTTTTTTCTTTCAATCTTTGCAGTCCCTCTAGCTTAGTGGTTCCTAGAAAAGCAAACCTGAAGAAGGGCAATCTTCCTACCATTAGCAGTAGTTCATGAAAATACATTTTGCCGATTTTAACTTTAAATGTCCTTTTCCAATATCAGAATACTTTAGCTAATTTTATATTAAATTTTGACCTCATTAGAAGTCCCAGAAAACTGCTTCTAAGGGTTTGACAGGGTTCTTTCAAAGAAATTAATTTGTAGCATCCATCTGTTTCCTGGGGTACCAACTTTTATAAAGTGAATGATGTAAAAGGTTCAGACGAGCTTCTACGTTGAATGACTTAGAGTATTGTTTCTCAAGCTCTTTAGTACCATTTTGCTTCAGTCAATTAATAACTCTTTACAAGCTCTACCATAACACTGAAGACAAATATGTGCTTTCCCTTGCTGTCCCATAGCAACTCCCTCGTTAAGTCTATAGACCTGTGCACAATTCTCCTCCTTTGGTTTACCCGTTCTGTTGTCTCTGAGAACAGGTCATTCTGATGTTGAGCTGATGTTGCTCATTCTATTCATTGCAGTGCAACGACTGAGCCTGTTTAGTTTGTAACTTGAAAGTATTGGTTGGTTGGTTGGTTGGTTTTTTTTTACAGCCAAGAGCAAAGAAAAACACCTCGGACAAGATACTTTTTCTTCTATTACAGTCTTTAAAGATTTTCTAACTTAATGTCTAGAATATAGTGTAGGTCTCCAGGTGCCTTTGGATATGCAGCCTTAGGAAGTTTTTCAGGATGAAGATAATTTTCACTTGGGAAACTGTAAAAATGATACAATGACCTTCTTAGTTCCCCTGCCAGATTCTTTTATAGGCAGACTTATATAGGTTTCTTTAGGTATTATGTTTTTGCTAAGTACTACTTTTCTTCTGGTACTAATACATATACTGCATGGAAGCATGCTGACAAACTATAGACTTCAGAGGTTCCATTTAAATTTTTTAGTGGATAGTCTGCAGTATTATTCTGCGGGTGAGCTGATTACAACAAAGATCCTAACTCTGCACTTTTCTGCAGTCTGCATAAAGCACCTTTTGCTGCAGTCAATAAGAAGAAGGGTGCTAAAATTAGGACTCAAAGTCCCCTTTGTGTTACCCCAAACACCGCAAAATATTTTCAAGTTAAATTTAAAAGTGAAAAAGCTAAACCCATCTGAGTGATAGGGGTTTACTTTAGGACTTTCCCCTTTGCTGAGGACTTTGACATGAGACTGAATGTCTCGATCACATCCCTGAGAACAGGACAAAGGAATCGCTGTGATCGTTCCTGCTGATGCATGGTGCTGAGATGCCCTCTGTCCAGCTATCAAATCCTACTTGTAAACACACGCATTAGAGCCAAGCAAATCTAATATGCTAAATTCTTCCCTGCTTGAATTTCTCCTTGCGTTCATGTAGAAATAAATATTAAGAAGTAAAAAGGAAGTTCATGCTTAAATACGCCTAAAGCCATTATAATTGTTTAACGTCTTATTGTTTATAATGGCCTCAGGTTGCACCAGGGGAGGTTCATATTGGATAGCAGGAAGAATTTTTACACTGAAAGGGTTATTAAGCACTGGAATGGGCTGCCCAGGGAAGTGGTTGAGGCACCATCCCTGAAGGTGTTCAAAAGATGGGTTGACATGGTGCTTAGAGACATGGTTTAGAGATGGAGTTTTTTTGGTTGTTTGATTTTGTTGGGTTTTTTTTAATCAAAGTTAGGTTGATGGTTGGACTAGATGATCTTAAAGGTTCCTTCCAACCCAGATAATTCTATGATTCTATGATTCTATGGTAATAATCTCTGATACCAGCAGAAACAGGATATACTTTTAAAGAAAAGAGCAGCAGCTTTGCTATAGAAACAACTAGATG
>JAOXNG010000021.1:97015037-97025687 GCA_028566535.1 Scolopax minor
CCTCATGAACACCCGAGCCTATGGACAGTTATAGGATGTGAAAAGGGGAGCCATAGGATGCCCCCGTGGACAATCAAGAGAAGAGTGCTCGGTGAAGGCTGCGTGAGGGAGATGGTGTGTCATTCACTGGCTCTGGGCTCTGTTTGGACAAATGTGTGTGACATCTAACCAGCCTTCCTGCAAGTCCTTTGCTGGATCTGGGTATAAAATCCCTCAAGGACCTCACAGCTCTCTACCTTCTTGTAGGATTCAGCAAGGATGACACTTTTATCCTTCGATTACTTGCTGACGAGATGATTTTGGTGTTGGTATTTGTTACTTTTCCTCCTTTGCAAACCTTTCAACATGAATTTGTAAAATACAGTAAAAATGCAGTATTTTGCAGGGTGTCTGCCCAACCATCCATCCTCCACTACACAGGATGAGAATCAGGAGTGCTGGATTCCTCATATCGCTCTTGTCCCCGCGCTGCATTCTTCATTCACACATACTGCCTGCAAGAGTGAAAAGGCTGATCAATTTTCTGTGTCCATTTACTCTTCATCTTTTTCTGACCCTGACTACAAGCGCAAAGAACAACGAGTCCAAATTTGCTGTGTTGACTTTGGGATGTTGTCTCGTGACTGTTAGGAATTTGTTTGTGTCAATATAACTCATGTACCAATGGGTACCGAGCAGTAACGAGCTTTACCTACTGCCACCTTAACCTAACTTTTCTGATGTTATATTCTTTCTGTCTTCCTTGTTTGTTTTTTCCATTCTATATCCATAAATGGAACAGATCCTTTCCATGGCAATAAGGAAAGAGAAAACCACCTTTTTTCTCATTTTCAGAGCATTGCTGAGACATTGTTTATACTCTCCTGGAGGTCCTACTTCCTTTCTTTCCCACTGTATTGACTTATTTCTCATGGCATATGAATCTCGACTTTAGACCTTCCAGTCAGTACCATAATTAATATTCTGTGCTGCTGGATCACATTTTGCTGCCACTTTGGCAAGGCTATGTTAAAATCTTTGAGACCATCATTAGGTTGTTGACCAAATTCTTCCTTCCTCTTTTTCTATTTTATTCTACTTGATGTGGAATGGCTCCACCCTAGGGCTCTGCATAACAAACATTACATTTTCTTCTTTTTATATGCTGTCTCCTACCTCAATTTTTCACCATTAGAGCATAATGTTCTCTTGCTTTGCTGATGGCTTCCAGCTCCGTCTCCCTCTTTCCTGATGCTTCAGCTGCAGCCTATGTTTTGTCGCAGTGTTTGGCAGAAATTCAGAACCGAACACCTTAATTTTAAAGTGAAGTTGAACAAGATGGAAGTAAAACTAATTATCTCATGGCACAAGCTTGCAACAACCCCTTCTGCAACCATGTAATTTAATAGTCCAGTGTTCTTTGTGCACTTAAAGATCTTGATATTATTTTTGGATCAATGTCTTCATTTTAAAGACTAAGTAACGTATATATTCTGATGAGAGATGGGTTTATCACTTAATGAATCCTGCTGGAGAGAAACCTTTTATATTACATTGCTGGAGTGATGATGTTTTAGTCACTGACAATGTTAATTTTAGTCTACTAAAAGAATGTACTTATGCTGATGTTAGGAGTATACTTAGTCTAAATGCTTCTTCACAATTTATTAATTTATTTCAAATTACTAAATATCATTACTGCTTTTCTCTAGACCCCTCAGTGTTTTCATTTCAAATTTTATATTAAATTTAAATGTTATTGACAACATTCCTTAAGCCACTGAGAGACACTTTTATTGACCTTGCCATTGCAGTTATTCTCTGGAGGTGAGCAGGATATCATATCTTTTCCTCATGAAATTTGTCAGCCTCCAGTGTTTGTCTTAGTTATTTTGGCTGCAAGTTTATTAAGTTTTTTGTAAACCGATATTTGACCTTTCTCCCCCACTTATGAGGCAATGACATTAAAATTACAGTTTAGAATTTGCACCATTTATTATGTTTAAAGAGAAATATTGGTGATATAACACATGCAAAATTGCAAGGGAAAGATTCAATGAGGAAAATATTGATTCCTCACTCGTTACTGCGGTACAAATTTTCCTTTTAAAAATTCAAACAGTTGCTGAAGCCCTACTTTTCTTGATTCTGGCTAGCACTTTCTGTCATGTGGTTGCAACAACAACTCTTACACAGCTAACCCTTCTGTGCACATCTGACTTCATTCTTATGAATAAGGGTTTTGGTCACAGTTAGGTTGTTCAAGCTAATGGGGCCCAAATGCATACGGTGCTTTATACTGTGTTTGCTTTAAAAAGAACCCAGAACATTTGCAAAGGTTATGTTTCTCTCACCTCCCTCCTCTTTTGTGCTCTCTTTCCTCTTCCTTTCATGTACCTTTAGCTTAGATTCTTAACATTTTTTCTCTACTCCCTAATGGTCAAACAAACCTTTTGTTTGATAAAGGTGAACCCTTTATGTCTTTATTAGTCAGATTTTGAAATTTAACTGGGGACCTAGTTTCTGTCATGCTAGATTAAGCAGTTTCTGTTATTTAAACAGAAAAACTGTGCTTGTTATTAGTCCTTGAACACTTCATAAGTAAAAAATGCTAGTATTTTGCTGAAGAGAGGCTGTAAACCCCTGAAGAGCTAAGTGAGCTTGTTGACACAAGGAGAGAAGCTGCCTAGATAATAAGTCCATAATCCTTACAGAAAGTGCACAAAGTGAGAGAAAGCAGCCTGGCAGCTCCCTCTAAGTAGAGTCTGCTGCTTCTTTACCTGCTGTTGTAATTACTCTTGTTTCGTGTTCTTTGCCTGCCTTTATTCACCAGGTTTAAATGCATTTAAATTATTAAGAGTGTTGTGACTATTTTGGCATTGCTTCTTACCAGCCCATAAATGTGATTAAATGTGCTGTGTCCAGTGTACCTGACACATAAAGTGGAAGGGTAGAACTACTAGAATTAATAAAATGCAATTAAGTAGCATAAAAAGTTTTTTTTTTACCTAAATGAGGACAAGATAGAGGTTATTTGTATTTCTATTTTGGATAATTTTCATAGTAACCTACAGATTAGGGACTTGATCCAGTAAAGGTCTAAGTGTATCAGAAATTAGAGACTTTGGGGATTCCTAAAAGGAATCTGCATCCCAGACTTAGGCTTCTGTCTCCAATTAAGTGTGCAGGGAATACTAAGCAATGGGCAGTGCCCCCCAGCATCCTACCCAGAGGTGTCAGTATCTCCCTAAAGCACAGTTCTTGCTGATGTCCTATGTCAGAGCTCAAAAAGCCAGGTTGTTCTCTGTGTTCTGCTTGTCAGCTACAATACCTTGTCAACAGAGGGCTGCCATTATTCTTTCAAAGAGAATATTATTTTGTTTATCTGCTTGATTTCTAGTGATAGTGGTGTCATCTGATGTACTATTAATAGTAGTTACTGAAGCCAGAGACCAAAACTGAAGTGCCTTTTTCCCCAAGCCCAGGGAAGATCCCAGAACCTGGATTGTGCCTGGATAGAGTTCTCTCTGGCAGCCCTGACTCTCCAGTCTAATGTTGGGAGAGATATCTACCCATCTGTGTTTTCTATGACTCAGGACTAGGCAGGTATCTTAGGGCTCTGGGAGAACAATTTAGGATATCATACAGAGAGTGTGGAAACCCAAGCAAACTCTTAGGAGTCGAAAAAGGGGAAAGAGGAAGACTGGAAGATAGCAAATTACTGTAGAGCAACTCATGAGGAATAATTATCAGTGAATAACTCAGTAACTGCCAGTGAATTAATCAATAAGTCATACTTAAAGGCTGTAAGTATGTTACTGGACTTGAAGCAAAAGCCTGGTCTCCTTCAGTAAAAAACACGTGCTTATCAATGGTCATTCAAAAACTGCATGGGGCTGTGCAACAGAAACAGGGCATCCTGAGGCATCCTTGTCTAAACCTAGTGAAAACCAGCAGGATTCCTCTGGGCTTTTAGAGAAAAGGGGAATGGGAGATGAGGAAGTTGAATTGTGCAACACTTCTCATGTCTGCTAAGGAAATTTGTAGCATGAGCAACCCATACAAAAAGTAGGCTAAAGCTAAATGTGAAGCAAGCCCTTTGGCAGAAGAGCTCTCTTTACCTCTAGATATGTTGCCTTTGGCCCTTAGAAAATAGAGGGAGGATGTCAACTACTGGGAAAAAAGGACTACTTTGTGTCTAATACAGTAGAGTCGTTAGGTGTATTGATAATTGCATTGGTTTCAATAGTACTAGTGTAACATTTAAAGGCAATATAGTGCATAATTATATATATACACTATAAATTCTTGTATGCACTGTAGTGCCTATTTGTCTGTACTATATGTACACACAGGGTCAGACTGGGATTGAATACTCAATCTACTCTGAATGTGTCCTGTTAGGATCCTATACAGCATTACTAAAACATGGCAGTCCTGGAAAATGTCAGTGTCCTCTAGTCAATGCCCTCATGCTTGCCCCCACTACGTGCTTGCATTCAAGAGCCTAAAATTAGTTCAAGAAATAGGAGATAAGTTTAAAGTATAACTTGTAAGTCAACGGGGGCATCACATTAGACTGACCTAATGGAAATGATTCCCGTTGTGAGCAACTTGCAGACAATTAATTTTCCATGTATATTTGACTGCAGGGAACTTGACTTTAAGAAACACCTTCCATGCATTTTGTCAGCTGCAAAAGGATATTGTTGCTTAGGTAAAACATGATATATGTTTTTCTATTTTGTACTTTAGTCTTCTGAAAAGAAAATTAAGAAAGCAAGCTTATCCTGTTGTTATGGTTTCAGGCTACCTTTAGCCAGTTACCATTTACCAAAGCATACCTCAAGGTACCTTTAAAAAAAGCACTAAAATTTTGCTCGGAGTCCAATACATTGCATATTGATTAATTTTGCAGTAGTGCTGTGACTGCTTAATACTTTACTGTGATGACATACATAAATGGGTTTGTTATTGGAAGATACTGAGGGGCCATTAGTGCCTCTTTCAACACAGTATGGGTTGACCTTGCTCAGTTTTTTCATGCAGAAACAACTGCTTATTCTGTATGTGTGTCATGCTTCCTCAGGAGAAATCATACAGGGCAAAGTAAAAGCCAAAGTTAATGCAGGTCAGTACAATATGCAGTATTGAAAGCTGCTGAAATACTGCATGATAATCTCAGCTGAACGTTTTAGGTATGCTTTGCTTAGTCAGGTATCCCCCTTTGAGTTTTAAATTACCTTATTCATATGCTTTCAGACACTTTTTCTACTTTTGCAGTCAAAGTCCCTCTTGTTCTTAGTGCTGAGAGCCTACTCTCATGAAGTTATCATCAATGTGAGTTTCCTACTATTTGTTTGCTTGTGAAACCTGCAGCACTAATTTTGACGGAGATCAGAATACTGCAGTCTCCTATAAAAGCCCAAAGGACTTTCAAATGTATCTTTTCTGTCCCCATTTTTTTCTCAAACTTAAAAAGTGTTTAATTAATGTACATATTTTGACATCTCATGACCTATCTGCTGCTTTCTTGTTGGTTGCCTTCATAGAGCTTTGATTTCTGCTCTCTGGCCAGAACGGCTTCCTTACTGAGCAACACTTTGGGGTTTGGGACTTTTTTTGCCTTTCTGTTCTTCTTTTATACAAGGTTGTGCCTACCTCCTGAGACAGTGCTACACAGCACTTCAGAAAGTAACTGTAGAGTATTAGGTCTTTTAATTTCCTTTGTTTTGACTGTATTATGTACTGAATCCGTATTTTTTTGTCCCTGTGCACTTAGTAGAGACTCCTTCTGATTTGAAGTGTACCCATGCTAACTAGGCTAGACTTTATTCCCAGAATTTGCATGCTGCTTTGATCTTGTTGCCACTGGAACATCAGTGCAGCTCCTGGAAATGTTTGCAAGGTTTCTTTAACTTTCTGCACTTTTCTGGTCAACTTGCTACTATTCACACAAGTAAATGTAAGCATATGCAGAAGTGTCTGTATTGTTTTATTGGTCCAAAGGACTGCAGCTTTCAAAATTAATTGTGTTTGTTTCCTGGATATTCCCTATTGTGATGCTGATTACTTGTTGCTAGAAGCCACTTGTTTTTACTATTTCATGCTTGCTTGCCTCGGATTCCTTTGACATTACCTGTTTACAAAGATGCTGCGGCTGTTAATTACAGGATTTCGAGGGGCTCCTGTCCCCATGCTTTAACTCTGGTCCTGGCATTTGTTTCTTAGAACTTTTATGTCTTGAGAGAAAATCTTACAAAACCCAAGTCAATAAAACTCAGTTCCATTTTATCAAACTTTAAGGGCATTAATGTTGTTTGGCAACCTGCTTCATGAAGGGAGAAGTCTGAGCATGGAAAGAGAGTAAATCCATGACAGCAGTTTCCCTTTTTAAGCTTTGGAGAGTGTCATAGAAACAGTAGGGAGGACAAAAATACCGATGCGAAAGCGGAAAAAATGTGTCTCCTTTGGAATTGCAGTGCAATTTATTTTTACTGGTCATCGGTCTTAGTGATCACTTAAGCTAGAATGAACAAAATGCTTTCCAAAAGCCATTGTCTGCATGTACTGATGTGTTTGACCTTCATTTAAAAATGGCTTTGATTTGCAAAGGGCTGTTTAGAAGTGATATTTTTTTCTTCAGTGTCTGTACCAAATAAGGTCAGGATTCAACACCTTTCACAGTGTTAATTTAACCATGGAAAAGCTAATTATGGTTAGTTACATCCTCAGTGGAGCTAAAATGCTTAGTACAAAGTTTTTGTCTAGAGATTTTCCCTCTTTTTATCACTGTCAGAAGCTCAAGGTTTAATCTTGCGTTATAAAGCCTCCATCCTCCTCCTAGATTGACTGTTTTGCCATGTTACAATTCTGCTAATCTTACTGCTCTTAGTCTTAGCAAAAGAAATGACCTGTCTGGTCCCTAGAATAGCTTAATAATTCAGGTATTGTTTCATAGTGCCTTTGAAATGTTTACCAGCAGGGCCCTTATTGAGAATCTTTATTTTTCCTTCTTGGCAGCTTTCTAACTACTCTCTTATAAAAGTAAATCTACATATGCATATAGTAAACATTCTAGCAAGCTAATTCAGCCATACCATCCCACAACTAGGCAACACAGAGTATTAATAAATCATTGCAGATTAGCCACATATTCTTTGTGCTGTATCTCAGATGTTTCTGGTAGCTGATACATAATATTCCTTCCTTTTCCCCACAGTGACTATTTATGTAAAGCATATCACTAATTTACACTTCAATATTTTTGAAGTATGTGTCTCCATGGGTGACACATAGGATGTATTATGTTTCCAGACATGGTATATATTGAGAGGACTGAACTCACTTATATGAAGTAAAAATCAATCCTAATCTTGAATCAGATCCAGACAAAGTGTTCTTAAGGTTTGGAAAACTTTATTCTTGGCTGTTTCATCTACCTCTGTATTTTGAGGATCTGAGTATAGGAAGTTAAAAAAAAAACAAACCAAAACCAAAAAGATGACGTATAAATAAGACTTTATCCAAAGGTATATTTGTAATAATCCTTGCTCATCCAAATAGGAAAACTTAAGGAAACATGAAAAAATCACTATAAATGCTGATTCTAAAAAGGAGAATCAATCCAATGGCTTTTTGATATGTGTCCTCCATCAATACCAGTGACAAAGATTGCTCTACTGAAATAAACTATGCCATGTGTAAAAAGAAATTACATACTTGTTCTATTTTGCACAGTTACTAATTTGATGTGTCTGGTAGTTCTACTACTCTCAAACAGTACGTAGACATTTTGGAAATTCTCAAGCTTCATGAAATGACTAGCTTAACTCTTTATAGCAAATGATCTTTAGCTGGAGCAATTTATATTCCTGTGCTAATATTATGTATAAATTACATTTTATTCAGAGCTCAAAGATGTGTCAGTCTCAATAAACAGAATATATAATTATGCAGTGGGAAGTGGCTAATACTAGTTAAATTATTTTTTAATGGTCTTTATCAGAGTTAATTTTGTATGAAAGTGAGAGAAGTTCAATTTCCTGTTATTTGGCATTGTTAAGCATTTAAATTTAGCAAAGATGTCTTCAGTTTGAATTAGAATTTTTAACTATGATATTTTTGTCATGATATTTGGTGATAGATGTGAAACAGAAATGTATATTCTATAGCTCTTTTGCTGATTTGCAGGACATCAATAGTGGATCGTTGAAATCTTGACTCTGTTTTGAAAGATATTTTAAAATCTCAGAGCTGATGGGCTTCAGCTACTTTCTACCGATACATAGTTTGGAACACAAGGTAAGGGGTAGCAACACTGGAAACACAGTACATCGATCTCACAACTTACGAGACTTTTTTTTTACCTCACACAGTGTAGAGACTTATTTCAGGCTAACTGGTTATAATGTTCTTCCTGAAACATGAATGAGCTAACTAAAAGCCGTAAGTTTTACTTAGAATTTTCACATTTTCCTCAATCAACCAGTTAAATCATGACCCTTTTTGTGGAGTCAGATCTTATTTCAAAGTAGCTGTGTTTCCATTATTTATAAAAATGATGCTTTTGTAGCTGCTGAACTATGACCATATTCCACAGTGATACAATGACCTATCAAAAGCTGCTTGTACCATGATCTATGAGCAGAAGAAAACTGGAGATCAGAGGAGCATATATGATGCAGTATCATAATGATTATGATGTATTATCATAGTGATGAGGGTGAAAAAATGATGATCTTAAAAAATATTATATTGTGATGAGCTTTCCCCTCTTTGGTCTGAAAATAGAAAGTTTTTGACCAAATCCTGTTGACAGTGACTTCTCCTGGCTATGATCAAAATGTCTAAAATTTCATCTTTCTCCTTTATGCTAATATTTGTAATGTACATCACAGACCAGAAAAGCCCAGAAGATGTAAAGAATCCAATATGAATCTGAGCTGCTGGATCTCTGCAGCTGCTTTGGTAATAAAAGTTGTCTAGGTCAAGGGAAACACAAAACATAAATAACATGACTGTCAGAAGAAAATAATAATAGCAAAATCAGCTTGGCTTTACTACTCTGTCTGTAAGTTTTCTTCTTAGCAGGAATAATGAATTTTTAACCTGGAAATAACTTAAGTGTACTAATTCACAGTATCATTGCAGGATATATACAGATAGAAAGCAGTTTTGACAAGCTCCATACTTGTGAATTTTAATTTTGATCTGGATATCATTCATTCTTTCATTATCCACCTGTGAGATCAGTGCAGAGCATATAGGGTAGCTGTAATGCTTCTACAGGGTAACTTACGCAAGATAAAAAATTTGTGGTAAATAAGAAATTAGTGACATTCTGAAGACTTGCAGAAGACACAAAGTGATCAATTTCTTCATACAACTGAAAAGCATCTGTGGAGCGAGGCGGGGAGTGGGGGGAAGTTCCACTTAAAAAAGCAGCTGGTTTCACATCACTAACTGACAAATGTGATATTGTGATTCACTGGCTAGAAAACTCTGGCATTCTAAACCCACTATTAACCTTCTACAGAGGGCAATTGAGAAAAAAAAGCCAACACAGGCAGGAACAATTCAAGCACTAGCAGCACCATCATCTTCAGAAGAAATCAAAAAGCTGTATATCAGCACAAGTCACCACTCACCAGACCATAAAGGCATTGCCTCTTGCTCCTCCTAATTATGGTGCTGCAGCATTTATTCACAGGCACAAACTGTGATTTGTATTCATTTGGGAATATGAGACCACACCAGTTGATTATAGTTGTACAATTACTATTCTACACAAAAAAGAGGGTGACATGTCAGACTGAAAATTGTCTTTTCTTAAGAAAACACTAGCAAAGCACTTGTCATTCAGATTGTAGAATATATATTAGGTCTATTTCTGCCCAAGAGTCAATGCATTTTGAAAGTAGGCACTTGTCATTCAGATTGTAGAAATATGTTAGTTCGATATCTGCCCAAGAGTCAATGCATTTAGAGAGTAGGCTGTGGTACTCAGATAAGATCTTTATTTTATAAAGTAATTCCATGCAAAAGAACACAAACAGTATCAACTGAAGTACAGGACTCTTATGGTCTTAAAAGAACATTGCAGAAACTTGTTGGAAAATATGGGAGATCATGCAAAAGTCATCTCTATCCTCTTATTACTTCAGCTGTAAGATGCATCTCTAAGTATCTCTAAGATGTATCTGCTCCAGTATACTTGCTGGTCGCTTCAGAGCAGTAAATTCTCTGCTGGAATTAGAGAGCAATTATTGCCTTTCACAAGTTTAATAAACTTTTATGGATTTTAAAAAGGTACCGGTCTGATTGACAGGCTCATGTTACTCATCTTGCTGAATGATTCAGAAGTCGGAGTATTTCACCCAGGGGAAAACTGGAAGGTTTTTATGAAGTAGTACTGTGTGAGACCAAGTTCCTTATGACCAATAAAAAACTTTGCATTAGTCAAAGTCAAAGCTACTTTTTGTCCAGGAAACCTCATACCAGACATTTTCTGGGAATGACCTCCAGGGATGGGAGTTAGCTTCAGATTAAGACATCTGCATTCAGGTGTCTGCGATGAAGAAGTGAGGTAATGGTCCAAGTTCCCAGCAGCCCATCCCACTGCCGCAGCCCCCCAGGGTGGCCACAGGGGCTAGGGCAGCTCCAGCCCCG
>JAOXNG010000021.1:97074319-97087992 GCA_028566535.1 Scolopax minor
TTTTCCTTTTTTTTTCCAGAGAATAGCATCTTCCAAGAGATGATTCAAAAAAGTAATACTTTCTGAAATACACACTATTTTTCTTCAACATGCAAGATCAGCCTTATTACATCTTAATATAAGGTTCATATGGATATAACAAAAAAACCAAGAAATCAAAGTTTAGGATTTGTAGATAATTTTAATAAATGCTCCACATTTTGAACATTTCTATTTTAATATTCTGTGTGCCAGAAATCCAGGAAGCCAGAAATACTCAGGGATATAGATGAGCCTGTAATAGTGGACATGTGTGACTGGCAGAACCTGTGGCTCGACAACTGTCATGTCCAAATTACAGTCTAAAATATAGTGAGATATTCACTGACATTTATGATGCATTTTAAAAGTCTTATTCTATTTTTAACATTTCCCAATCCCAGTGTTTGTGTCTTTAATTTGTATTTCATATTTACTTGGCAAACTACTGGATCTGAAAAATGTACGCGGGCAACTAGAGTGCAAATTTGAAGGAATTTAAGAATGTGAGCCCGAAAGTTATATTCACAGAAAACCTATGTCTAGCCAGATAAGTGCCCAAGCATGTAGGAGTTAAAGATTAGGTGGTGAAATACCCCAGGGCTTCAAGTTCAGAGTTGGCAAAGCAACCTCCATTATCAGTATCCTGCCTTCTATTTAACAATTGGGCTTACTCAGCATTCACAAAAGTAGGAATTTCAGTGCCTGGGGACTAAGAATACTCGGAATAAACCCTAAAAACAATCACCATATTGAATTCAGCAGTAAACATGCAATGTGGCTGTATTCATTTAAAAGCACAGTTAGGGAAAGCAGTGCTGCCCAGAGATAGTAAGGAGAATTGTGAGTAGAGGTGGAGAAAGTCAATCTTATACTATTTCATTTCTTTTTTATTTGTGTGAGAAATTAGAGAGCTGTATTCACTGACCTCTTGAGCATTAGGGAATTCAAAATGTGCTTTCTAACCCCTTAAAGACATCTTTTTGTGCCAAATTAAAGACTATGCTGTCATTTTCTTCAGCCTTTCTGTTGTAGCTGTAACAAGTTATAGCAAAAAGTGCAAACTTTGTAGGTACTGAAAGGGAGCAAGTGAGCAAGAAGTCATCTCCAAATCAGTGTTTACTTAAAATCTGTATATTTACTGGAAGGGAAAAATCCTGGAGCTGTGTTTCAGCACTGCTGAAAGGTAATGTCAAGGAATTTTTCAAAGCCAGATGAATAAGCAGCTTTAGAAGTGGAAACCAGAACCCAGGACTATTCTTTCTCACCTTCAGGAAATTATAATATTGGCTATACATTCCCTCATGAGAAATGAAGCATACCTAGTAAATGTGTGGACTCACTGCTGGATTTATGTTTAGGGTAATAACACAGGCATGAAGAAAAAATATTGTGGTTTCAAATTATTTCAGCTATAGGAAGACATACATACAGGGTAATTACATACCCTATGTCTCAGTTCCTGGCAAATAATCTACTACTATTCAAGTATTGTTAGGTACATCCTGTATAGAAGGGCAAATAATCTTTTACAAAGGTATGAATCATCCAGATGGCAGTGTACAGTCTTAAATCCAACAAGTATTTCTGGTCAGAGAATCCCAGAGCTGGAGATAGCTCAGGTAGCCAGCATTACAGAGATATATGTTTCAGAACCTGAAGCTTTTCCACACAGTGTACAGATGCTGTGAAATCATCACTGTACCACCTCATCTACTTTATGGAGATTTTAGGTGTTTAATTCAGATTTATGCAATATACACCTAGAGGTAATCCCAAAAATTATGCTATTTTGAAGTGGCTTTTCCCATGCTAACTATTTCAATCTCTTTTTTTTCCTGTATTTCCTGGTGCTTTGGGAAAAGATATTTAAATGACATTTTTATTGATATGAATACAGTTGATACGGATATTGAAAGAGCAAATTATCATAATCTGAATTTGTGACAGGGAGATTATTGAAGTTCTATTCTAAAAGCTCCTGAAAATATGTCCAAAATATCTAAAAATAATCTGAGTTTCATAAATTATACTCTGCTGAAGATGAGGAATTATTCTTCTTTTTCAAAAGTATACAGCAAAACTAGTCCTGCAATTCCAAAGCAAAATGTCACATTTTTCTTCAGGCTAGTCATTCAGGATGAAACTTGAGGTTTGATTCAGATTTTAGTGATGTGAATGACACACAGCTATGGCCTATTGTCACACATCACAGAATCCTAAATACTGGGGCTAAAAGTGAGCTCAAGAGTTCATCTTGTCCATCAGCCTGTTCCAAGCCCAGATGAAATATCTTTCCCTCTTTCCAAAAAGATTTATCTAACCTATTATTAAATATCTTTGATGATGGAAATTCCACAATCTCTTTATTCTTGACCTTAAAAATCCAATGAGAACCAAAGAATTCTGAAATTTTCTCTGGCTTGTGTGTTGCAGTGAGAATGAACTCCAACTTCCATCTGGCTTCACCGGATCTTCACCAAAATGTAGGTGTTTGTGGTGCAAACAAGAACGTTTATAGAATGAGAGTTTTGAATCCCATCACAATGAACAGCTCTTTAAGCCCCAAGAAGTTCTGTTGATATCAGATTCTGTTGTTATCCATGGAACATATTGTTATCCAGTTTGAAAAAGGGGGCAAAATTTGGTAAAATTAATAGGGCAAGAAGATTCTTTTGTACTTATTTTTAGATATGGCTTTCAATAAGACATATCTTACAGTGACTGAGATATTGGCCAAAATAATAAAAATGGGTTTTATGTTATGGTAATTGCATTCTGATACAGACACAAGGGTCTAATTTCCTGTAGTAGTGGTAATATAGTACTGCCACTACAAAATAAATGTATATTTTGTTTTGGCATTCCTTGTATAAATGGATGTCAAATCCTAATTCAGTTTTTGATGTAGTTTTGCAGTCAACCATTCACTTTGCATAATTGGGGTGACAGATGCACTTTATTGTAGCAGCGAAACCACTTTGTAGCACACTTTGTAAAACAGTACAATGGGTCTGGATCTTGGCCAACATCAATAGTGGAATAATAAACTTGTACAAGTAGCAGCGAATTGCAGTTGTTTTAATGAAAAAGCCACTTCTCATGGTTATTCTGTTCAACAGTTGCTGTTGGGACACAAGACTTTTAAAAAAGATTTTCAAACATTCTTGTTTGAGAGAGGGAAGACGGGACATGGGAAAACAAGATTCTGAAGGAGTCCAACAGCACAAAACCCACCATGTCATGCACTGTTGCCAGAGAAAGCACTGGATCATTACTGAGCCACCACTCACAGGAGGAAGTCTTTTTGTACAACCCTCTAAACTAAGCATCCCTTCTGAAAATTGTTCTCCGGCCCTATCAGCAGTCAGACAGGAAAACACAGCCTGGTCTACACTGTAGGGTTTTTTCCATGGTTTCCTCATCCATGATGTTGCTCACTCACCTGATCAGCAGAGATTTGTCTACAAAGATTTCCTGATTCATTTGTTACTAGCCTGGATGGGACAAATCTAGGAAAAAAAGCAGCACCTCTCACTGGCGTTCTGTGAAAAATGTCAGTGCATGTCAGATAATTAAGACAGGTTGGTATTGATGTGATTTCTCTTTTTGACAGTTGATGAAATACTTGCCTATCAAAAGTCACTGCCTTGCATAGCTGTTTCTTTGAAGAGAACCTGCAATGTAATGCTCTTTAAATGTGATTTTGTTCGAGATACTTTAGGATTTTGGGGTGTCTTTTTACTCTGTAAGTAGACAGAAGGCAGTTGTTGAAAACAAAATAGGCTGATGAATGCAATCCAGATGACGTAATTGAAATTTTAACTGTGAACAGAGGCAATATTCAATCAGAATAATATTTTCCTTCTAAGGAAATTTGAATGTGCTAGAGAAGAGCTCAACAGCATTTTAACACAGGTTGCTAGCCTTCCTATTTCTTTAACAGCTTGAGCACACCATCATTTCTTAGACATAAACATGGATAGAAAGAGAGTGATAAGAGAATGCAACTCTTGAACACATTTCTTATCTTGAACAACCACTCTGCCATTTATTTCTTAGGTCAAACTGTGTACTTTTTTCAATGAAACTCATATCTGATTTGACACTTAACTCAAAATCCATCAAAAGCATTAGAAAAACAACTACTGACTTCACCTTTGACTTGAAAGGGTCTCTGGGTCCATTTCTAGGCAATTATAAATATCTGCCTGGAACATGGGAGGAGGAGAAGACATATAGATTTTTTTTTTTTTTAACAGCCATCCAAAAGGTGTAAATTGCTCTATCCTATACAGGTTACAGTACTATTTTAGAAAGTTTTGGTTTTGGCTTTTTCCATGTTACCGACTTATATAAAACTAAAGAACTATGTAACAAAAAGTGGGACATAACAGTGACTCAAGATCTGATGAATATTTTATTTAACATTTAAGATCTGATGGATGGTGATTTTAAATATAATTGTTGCATATCTCCAAATAATAAGCTTATTTTCCAAATGCAGAAGTGTAAGGAACACTGATATGTGGCAATTTTCCCATGTTTCATGATTTAAAATTGTCAAAAGAATTGTCTGTGGTACTACTGCTAAGAGGTCAGTCTCACCCCAGTCCCTGGGAAAATCATGGAACAAGCAATTTTGGGACACACTTCTCAGCACCATAAAGAGAAGAAAATGATAGGAACAGTCAGCATGGATTTCCCCAGGGTGAGGGAACTAGGCTTATTTAGCTTTGAGAAGAGGTGGCTTGGGGGAAATCTCATGGCAGCCCCGGTGCCTATCGGGTAGGTTATGAGGAGATCAAGCCAGACTCATAACAATTGTGCATGATGGAGAGATGAGGGACAATGTTGTAAGTCAAAACAAGAGAGGTTCATACTATATATAATGAGAAACCTTTTCTGCATGAGAACAGCCCATCAGGCTGCAAAGAGAGGTTGGGCAGTTTCCACCTTGGAGGTTTTAAAGACCTGAATGGATAAAGCCCTGAGGAACCTGGTCTGACCTTATAGCTGACCCTGGTTTGGGGTTGGGCTAGAGACCCTTCCAAGCTGAAAGAGTCTGTGACTCTCTGATTGTAAATTGAGTGACCACTTGGAGCTGACAGAATGATCACCATTGACTATCTGGCATCTTAAGCGACTATCTATGTGATTAGAAATGCCAATTGTTCCTGGACATACAGAAAGGACAATGGTTTTAAAATTTAAATAATAGCTCTAGATGTATTTGTGAGTTTACTTGATCCTGCTTGAGCAGGGAAATTGGACCTGATGAACTCAAGCATTTTGTGATTCTGTAATTCTGTGATTCTGCCTTTTTTTTTTTTTTTCAAATAAGTGGATATATTACAGGGTATAAAACTTTTATGTATTTTACATATTTTATATTTAAAATAACCCTGGAATAAATAAGAAGAAGTTAACATATTGCATGTATATTATGCAATTTTGTAATTGATATCTGATGAAGAGAAGATTGTTGAAGGACAAAAACTCATTATCAGGCTTATGATGTACATATAAGGGTTCTCAGGGCTTGAAGGGTGCACTTTGCCTCTCACTTCAGCATGTGTGAGCTGGGAAAATATTACCAAAAATCTATGGAGTTTCAAAAGTATAAAACTTTGACAATAAGAAAGCAAGAATTTGTCTTCAAGAAGTATCAGAATACCAATTGCAGTGAGAATAAACTTTAGATTTAGAATTAGATTACTTCCAAACAAATCTTGATATATTGCTGGATTCAAAAAATTGTCAACTAAAAGCACATATAAAGAATTATAATATTTTCACATTATTTGTAAATGAAATATAAAATGAAGATATTCTGCATCAGAAAGGAAAGAATAACAATATACCTAAAAGGATCTATTTCATGGCCCTGGCAATTACAATTTTATTTTAAAACAGTAACTCATTACTTTATTTTCTTTTCTCTTAAATCTTTCTCCAAAATGTCCTATTCTGTTCCAAACTGCTCATCCTCCAGATAAGTCAACAAAGTTAATAATACAAGCATGCTTAAGTTAATGAACATGTTTGTTTAGATACTCAGAAAAACCACAATCAGGGAATTACTTCTTTTGGAGGAAAACGGGATGGGAAGGGTGTGCTTGGACTACAGTCATGCAGACACACATACGTCGTATTGGTCTTACAGTAGCATTTGGCTTTAATAGCTCTGTTCCTTCTCAGTTAATCACAGTAGATTATAGGATGTCTCCTTTCTTATGCAAAGCATATTCTTTTAAGTTTTTTTTTCCTCCACTGAAGACTCTTACCCATGCTTGTTTCCATATGATTTCTTTTTTTTCTTGAATGTGAGTGAAGAGTATCAGATAATCTTGCAGATAAGGTTTTACTTGTACTTTGTATATGCATACCTAATGCATCCTAAGACTACATTTCTACATTTGCTTTTTAACAGCTATGTCATGTTGTTCACTCATAATCATCCTGACTTAATAGCATGCTTAGATCTAGATCCTCAGTTATTTCCAGTGGATGAATGTACAATTCAGGTGAGGAATTAGTGTTTTATAACTGTTTTGTAACAGCTAACTCTAAAATTCATGATGTAGTTTCTCTGTTATTCCATGTGATTTTGGAAGCAACCTGTCCTTAGATAAGTATTTATATAACATACATTAAAGAATTTACAAGATGCAATCTCCTCTGAAGTTTGCTTCATATTACAGGCATGCAGAAAGCTGTAGTTCACAATAGATCCAAATGGCAGCAAAACCATATCAGTCAGAATATTCTTTTAGTGCTACAGCTAATACAGTGCCTTTGATTTTATCTTCATTGTACAGTCAATAGAAAACTTAATCAGCATCTTTGGTGAACAAAGAAACACAATTAGAAGCTGTTTCATTGAAAAGACTTCTTACTAAGATCTACAGTCAATTGTCATCTCAGAATATTTCATGAGCTTGTTTTCTAAGTCTGCATAGTTCAGTTGCATGTGTTTTCATTTTTATAGCAGTCCACAAAAAGATCAAATAAGGTTATGTCATTATTTCTATTCTTTCCTGTCCTCCCACAGGCTAAGCATCCTGAAATGTAGATAACTTGTCTGATGTTTTAGGCCGTTTCAATCTCATCTCTTCAGAGGCAAATTGAGCATATTCAACTTATCAAAGATATCACCCAGATCTGTCTGAATACTCAGTCATTACTGCTCAGACCACAGTGCCTGCACTGTATTGCCTTCCTGAAATAAAAAGACTTAATATCTGAATTTTTATATTCAGCTCAAAGTATTTCTGTGTGATAGACATCTTACCTCAGGAAGGAGAGCAGTGGTGGTGCTCAGAACACTCTGTCACAATGTCTTGTGCATTTGTCTTGATAAATTCATCTGTTTTATTGACCTGATAAGGACAATAACTTGCATTTAATTCAGAGGACCATTTTCGTATGTTTAACACCTCTTTTTGGATAGGATAGCATTTCATGTGAGACCTGGAAGCTCTCACATTGTATTATTTAAATTAAAAAAATGCAATAACTTATGCCTTTTGAGCAACACCATGTTTGATCAAGGCTTTGATTTTCTTTATCATTTGGGTTTTTTTTTTCTTATAACATTTTGGTTGCTGATATGTTTGGAGCTACTCTGTAATAATTTCTGAGTGTTCAGGTCAGGTTATTGGAAGGCTCTGAGCCTTCACCTTCAAAAGCAGAGCTGAGAGTTTTTGTGATTTGCTTTCTTTACCTTCTGGCCTCAAGAGGTCTCTCGGCCTCCTTCTGGCATCTTTGGGGCTGGGAGAGGAGGTGACAGCCTGGCACAGAGAGGACCATTACATCTGTGCTCATCTGCTTAGAAAACACACATTT
Source organism: Scolopax minor (assembly GCA_028566535.1). Classification (NCBI taxonomy): domain Eukaryota; kingdom Metazoa; phylum Chordata; class Aves; order Charadriiformes; family Scolopacidae; genus Scolopax; species Scolopax minor. The sequence continues at coordinate 97,082,186 of JAOXNG010000021.1, forward strand.
CCCATGTGTGAAAGACCCAATAGCAAACTGCTAATTTGGTGTCTTCTGCTCCGGGAACATGATACTGTGGGAATTCATGTAAAAGTTAATACTAATATTTCATCCCAGTTTATAACCCAGAAGATCTGAGAAATTCCTTAAAGCTTTTGTTCCATTCTTGTGCTTGGAAGACTCAAGTGATGTATTTAAAGTGCTACTCTAATAATTGACTGAGTATACTGAACTAATTGTTGATACATTTTCTCGATGACTGCATAGGTTTAGCAGATCAGGAGATTCTTTCCTTTTTTAAGATACAAAAAGAATGATTCAAGCTAAGTCAGAGCACAGGAAACAAGAGAGACTTGGATACCATTGCGTGTGAAAATGCTGAGCTGAGAAACTGCTCTGAAGCAGGACAGGAATAGTTCCTGGCATACAGGAGATCAAAAGAACTCTCCTGCAGGTCTAAAAATGAACACTTGCTCCATGGAGAATAATTATCTTGGAACAACCAGCTGAGACACAGGACCTTGCGGGACCAGAAGAAGTTACAGCTAGCTTCGTTATCATCAGCAGATCAAAAGATTTTAAGGTAGATGAGCACGGCAGCTGCTCTTTCAGGGAAGGCTGTCCTTTTGTTACAGTAGCTTAATACTTCCATTTTAAGAAGGCTATTATGTATGATTTGTGTCTGAGTCATAGAAAGAAAAACTCCAGGTACCTGAACATAGTCAGACTTACTGAGAAAGTGCAATACCCTGAGGTATTGTAACCTGGGCCTTAGTTGAGTACAGGAAAGACATCAATAAACTGGACCGAGTTTGGTCAGGGGCTGGAACACTGGTGCTTTGAGGAGAGGCTGAGGGAGCTGGGCTTCTGGAGCCTGCGGAGAGATAGCTCTGGGGGGATCTTAATGCTGTTCTCAACTATCTAATGGAAGGAAATAGAGAAAAAGAAGCCAGACTCTTAGGGGAAAAATAAGAGGTAAAGCACACCAGCTGGAAGATGGGAAATCCTGACTCAGTATTAAGGAAAAAAATTCACCATTGGAGTGGTTAAACATTGGAACCAGTTTCCAGAGAGGTTGAGGGATCTTTGCCCTTTTAGATAGTCAGAACTCAATTGGAGAAGTTCATAAGCAGCCTGCCATAAGGAAACCAGATTTAAGAAAGGGAGTTGGACTAGTGGAAGATCCTTCTAACCACTGTAATTCTGTGATTGTAACCTGTGGGTTACTATAAAAATGGGGTCAATAGTGTGGTAGGTTTACCTTGGCCGGTGCCAGGCCTCCATCCTGTTGCTCTATCCCTCTCTCTCCTCACCAGGACAGAAGCAGAAAATAAGATGGAAAAGCTCATGGGCCAAGCTAAATGCAGTTTAGTATTCACTGTTTCCCATTGGTAGGCAGATGTCTGGCCATTCCCCGGGCCTCAGTATGAGTAGTGGTTGCTTGGGAAACACCACAACTATGAATGTACCCACATCCACCTCCTTGGCATCAACTTTTACTGCTGAGGACAGTGGTATGGTTTGGTTACCCCTTGGTTATCCCTTTGGTTACCTGGGATCCTGACTGTGTCCCGTCGCTTGCCCGTGCCCCACCTACTGCCCTTTGGAGGGCACTTTGGGAGGGGATTTTGGAGAGAAAACCCTGATAGTGTGCAAGAACTGCTCGGCAAAAGCCAAAACACTGGTGTGTTCCCAACACTGTTGTAGCTACAAACACAAAGCACAGCACCATGTGGGCTACTGTGAGGAAAGTTAACTCCATCTCAGCTGAAGATGGCAGCTCATGGAATGTAACTGGGCATATTATGGGCTTGTTACTTGAACAGCATGTCCACAGGGACACGGGGATGGATCCAAAAAATACAGCTTGTCCTGAACTGTGACAGTAATTCTTTTCAGATAGTCCTACTTATTTCTATTTCAATAAAACTGATTTGACATTAATGCACAGTATTAGGCATCTACATGCATAAGAAAACAACTAAATACTGTGCTCCCAAAGTGCTAAGCAGCAACTGAAATTTAACAGAAAGAACTTGGCTATGCTATGCCGAGGATAAATTACCTGGGGAAAAAACCCAGAATTAACTGATTTTCTTCACAATTTAGTATTGATTGGACTGCTTGAGCGGTGAAAATTGCAGGACAGTAAATCCAATTAGTGGAATATGGTACTTCTTTTAGTAAGCAAACGCGCTTTGGTGGCTAAAGCTTGGTTTCTTTATTTTTCTGCTTCACGGCCTGCTTCCCAGCTTTAATGCCTAATCCTAAAATGTGCTGCTGAATGCATTTTGTGACAATTCAGAAGATCTGCCTACCAACAATTTCTGAATTCTCTGTAAAATTATGGGCGTTGTTTATCTTAATCAAAGTCAGATTTCTCTGCTTTGAGGTACATGGCCCCAACCCTCTCTGTTGTTCTTCTGCCTCCCTGACAGTTTAGTATTCACAGAGGTGTGCCTATGCAGCTGGGAATATAGGATTTGTTCAAATAGAAAAAAAAAAAAAAAAGAAAAAAAGAAAGCTGGCACCTGATCAAGAGAACTTGGTTTTAAATGGGTTATCTGGCAAGCAGATCACACAGCAGGGATCTCTGATTATATGTTGGACCTCTCTATTGTGTGTCCTGAGGAATGGAGGCAGAAAGGAGAAAAAAAGCCCCCAAAGCAGTATTTTTGAGGGCCATTTTCACTAGCTAACTGAGGACACCTGAGCCAATATGTGATGAAGAGGGAACTCTGCCTTCCTGAACACAGATTGATTCTTAATGAACATGGGATGTAGGGTGCAGAACATTAGCTGTATAGAGCCTGTGGGTTTTATTAAGTTTTTTTTTGCTAGACAGCATTACTACAAAAGGAACAGTGACCCTAAAAGAAAGATTTAAAGAAAAAGAAAAGGCTTTACGAGCTATAGAACTGAATTCTCTGTATTACATGGTAGATAGCTGAAATCGGCTAAGATTCTTGTTCTACTATTCAGGAAAAGACAATTCCCAGATTTAATTTTTCAGATCGGTAAAATCCAACCAAAGCTTATTCATGACTAGTTCATACTAATTTGTTCTGTTGCCATAATTTAAGCTTAAATTAACTCTTCTCTCACCCTCTTGTTTATCACCATGATGACACTACAGACTGATTTCTGGTGGATTTTTTCCTGAATTAAATGAGCCAAGTGTGGGGGTTTTTTGATTCCTTTCCAAACAAAGCTCTCCATTCAGTTGACCATTTCTAGTAGGATTTCTCTGCACACATTCCTATCTAAATTTATTTGTCTCAAAATGGATGAAAGAAATTCTGTATGTTGTATATAAAAGCTCACTAATGCGTTAAACAATGGTAATGATTGCAAGATCAAAGCAGATCAGCATAGAGAGGCTTTTCAAGGTTCTTAATTCAGGGGACAGAGTAGAAAAATAACTATCTGATCATAGCAGGATACATTCTTGGTCTTTCTTGATTCAAATGTCTTGGATGAAATTGTAGTGCAAAATTAAAAAAAAAATCTATTTTGATACTAGCAATTTATCTATCAGAATATTTCAGGTGAGAAGCATCAAAAAATATCTTTAGAGTTTAATTTGAAACACTGTTTGGAGCAAGGAAGAAAAAAGAAATTGAGGATTGGTAGATGAGCATTTTTTATTGTGTCAGAAAATGTTTCTGTATGAAACAATATTTTGTCATGCTCTACATTATGTGAACTAAAGAGAATTCACACAGGACATGTAGATTGGTGTCAATCCACAAACATAAATAATGTGTAAAGTAAAATATTTTTTCCCAATAGTTCTATTTATCTTAGATCTTAAAGCCATGGCAATAATTTATTCTGAGTTTCTTTTCAGATTTTAGAGAAACAGTCTATCAAAAGAAGAGAAACTATAATTTGCTTACCAAAGACTCCTCCATGGTCTGCTGAAAAGTTACAAAATCCTAAAAAAATAAGATGCAGAGAATATAATTTAATATTGTGGAATTAAAATACTGGAGCCTAGCAAAAGAAACCCCAAACCCAACAAAGACACACAACCAAAAAAACCCCACACCAGGAAAGTAGCAGGTACAATTTTGGAGAAATACTCCAAAGCAGCAGCCAAAGGATTATCTCCCCCATTTTCTATATTAAGTATCTGCAATTATCTGTGCTTACATCCAAGGAACAATAAAAGAATGGCTTTAAGACTGAATAGTCAGTCATAAAATACTAGAAAATGCCCAGGACAGCACTCATTAGAAATCAAATTTATCCAAGGCCTCCTACTTAGAAAATCACATTGTTCTAGTAGAAATACCAAATAAAATTAAAAACCCACTAGAGAGAATTTAATCTCAAACACCTGAAGTTCTGAAACTGTAAATGACTGAAAACTTCCTTGTAAGGGAAATTATTAACAACAAGAATAAAAAGAGCTGCTACCATCTCACTCACAGTAATGTCATACAGTTTCAGGGCCAGCTGATGCTGTCAGCATTTCAGTTTTGGTCAGGAGATGAGTTATTTGAAGCTGCTATTTATTTGCATAAGTCTTGATTAGTCAAATATGATGACTCTGATATGGAAAGTGGGTTGTTTTTACCTTGACTTTTCCTCTAGAATTTCTCTTGGTATTAATGGAAACTTGGGTCAAAGCTCTAAACATAGATTAAGCATAATTGCATGTGATTTACAACACCTATTGCTACACCATTACAAAATAGCATTATCCCAAATATCTTCCAGCAATTTTCCCTATGCTCTCTCAGCGTTACTAATTTGTGATTTTCAGTGTGGCTTGTTATAGTAATATTGACAAGTGGCATATTACCACTCAATCAAGCATATCAAGTTCTTTAATTTGGACTAATACAGGCATCAATGGAAGGTGTGAAGCTTTTATATTTGCTCTTCTGAAACTAATGTCCATCACAAAGGAAATTGATTTTCATTTTCAATACAAATCAAAATTTGATATCATGAAAAAGTGTTGTCAGGCCTGCTAAATTGATAATGAATGAACAAAGCAAAGTGACTGTTGAATATCTACCTTACATTTTCCTTTCCTCTGGTGTATAATTTCTTGCCACTCAAAGCAATTTTCTAAAATATGAAAGACCTCAGTCATTTTTTTGCATGTCTACTTTGTTTAATTCTCCAGGCTTAATTTTTGGTCATATTTTGTGTTATGGTACTTCACATAGGCAAAGTAAATGGATTCTTTTGTATAAAAGTTCTTGATTTGGCAAATAGCCAAATGCTAGAGGCAAAGCAGAAAGTGTATGTAGAGGAGAATGTGTCTCCACTAAACTCTGCATCCCAAATGCGACTCCAGCCTTTACTTTTCCAGAAATACAGAGGTGGATTGCACAGAAATGACTGATAGTGGCTTTGAAAGACAAATAAGATAGATTATGTCTATCTCTATAATTACTTTCTTTGAAGAAGCTGTAATTCCCTAATAACACTGATTAAGAGATATGTCTGCTTTTATTGTCTTTGTATTGTTAGTGATATACGTAATCTCAAACAGTTCTACAATAATTACACATAAAGAGAGAAAAATGTCTGGTATTGCTTTTTGTTAATGTTTTTCATTATCTGAAATTAGAAGTAATACAAATACAATAGGGTTAATCAGTTAATCTGTGATATCATATCTCTAACATCTTCAACACATTAATCTTTTGGGCATATTCTCTATGTCTTGATCTATGCCTGGAGATCTACATTTGTTCTAACGTGCTTAAGAGCAAGTGGTTAATACCACAGAAATATTTGATTTATAATGGTATAAAACAATTGTAAGAGAGAATCTGTCATGTCTCTGGAGTACT
>JAOXNG010000021.1:97105427-97118380 GCA_028566535.1 Scolopax minor
GAGACTGAACTTACTGGTAAACTTACTTCAGACGTGGCTTCCTCCATCAGGTAGGTAAGAGTAGACAACAGGTCCCAGTGTAGGCTTCTGACTCATTCCAGGTCTATATTCTATAATTCTCCAAAGGCCATACCATGGATCATATACTCCAGAAACTGAAATTTCATGTTTCTCCTTGAAGTACTGTGGAGGCACAGAGCTGCTTAGTTTTTCAGAGTAGTCGAGATCAAGCTGCTTTGATGATCTTATCAGCTTCTAGGCAAAAAAGTAGGTCTTGTGTGAGAGTATTAATGATATTTGCAAATGAAGGCTTAAAAAGGACCAGAAGTTCATAGAAATATGTATGCATTAAATAAGACATCTGAAGTATATTTCTAAAAGAGTTTACATATTTTAATACTGGTATTTATAGTTACATTCGTATACCATGCATTATACATATTCTAAACTTATTCAAATTTAGTATTTGAAGTAGCTGTGAGGGTAATTAGTACATGTAGTAGCCATTGGCAATTGGAATAGATGATCATTTTAGGTCCCTTCCAGCTGAAACAGTGCTGTTCTAGTCTAGTCTAGTCTATTCCAAGATTTTTGGGATGCAAAATTCCAAATTTTGGGGATGGAGGGCTGTAGATCCCATCTGTGAAGGCCAGATCACAACCTGAGGTCCTGCAGACCACAGGAGATGGGAATATGGCACATCTTGTTCTAACAGACTGTAGCTGTGTGATCGAGAAACTGCTGAGGACACCGAGACTGCCAGGGAAGGGCAGGCTCTTGGGCTTGGACTCGCACAGTGGTGGCTACTTCTCTGCAATTGCAGAGGTCTGTCAGCATCTTTATGACAAACAAGGATTTTGGTGAACTTAAGCAGCTTTTGGCTTTTAAATGCTTCCTGACTGAGAAGGGGGAAAAAAACCCCACAAATGAAAGTATATGCAATTCCATTAATATGTATATTAACTCACATGGTGGTGGTGTTGTTTCCTCAATGAAAAATGTTGAACAGACCACCATGCTCCTATTATTTCTGAGTTTTACCCCATTTCTGAATGAAATAAAATTACTTTAAATAATGTTTTTCTAGCCTACTGATACTAGCAGTTGTAGATGTTCTGCTGTCCAATTTGCATCGATCTTTTCTAATGGCATGAACAGCTCTAGATGGCATGGACATCAGTGAGTACACCAGGACAGACTAAATCAGTGTTTCCATTTTGCTTGTACAAGTGTTAGTAATGTCAGGATATGTCAAGGAAGACTCAGTAAACGCAAGCATAAAGATAAGCTTAAACGTACATAAACATAAGAATCAACATTAAAAATTGCAGTAATGATATAGAAGAAATATCATGGAACTCCCCAATATTTAATTAAATGTAACGTGGGAATGTGACAATTTTGGCGCCTCACCTTGAAACTGACTGCCTGTATTGATTTTGTGCTATATGTAGATTCTGCCCAAAACTTGTAGCAAGGTAATCGCTGTAAACCTTCAAAGTAACTTCTAGGATGAGTTCATCTCATGCTATCTGCATAGTCATACCACTGAATTCTCAAAAAGTAGGCAACCTGATGTCTGAAATTGGGAATCAATAATTAGGGTACAGTATTGGAATATAGCCATAATATAGGGTCAATAATTAGGGTACAGTATTGGAATATAGGGTACAGTAATAATTAGGGTACAGTATTGGATAGAGGCATAATATAGTTTTCTACAGTGCTACGTAATTATGGACAATTAAACAGGAAGAAAGAGTAAGAGAATGTTAGTTCCTCTTACCCTAAAAAATAAAGCTATTTTCTTTTAACTCAAACTCACAAAGTAGCTAGACATTGGAACAGATGAGAAAGAGCTTCATATATGAGCTTTATATATTCTTGAGTTCTATTATTTTTGCATTTATTAACCTTCTTTCATTATTTACAAATATATGTTTCAATTAATCACATTCCTTAATGCTTTCTGCTGTCAGTGATAAAGATAACTGGGGGATCTCACACTTGACCCGTCTTCGAGCAGGAAGCAGGACCAAATGACCTCCTGACACCATATTCAGCCCAAATTATTTTATGATTCTCTGATCTCGCACATCAAAGTATTCAATTTTTATGCATGTGTCAACCCTTCTTTTGACAATTAAACACTTTTCCGAAAACAAGACCTAATTATTCTTTCTGAAAAGATGCCATTCTTTACTAACCATCTTGGACAGGCTTGAGAAATGTTATTCAAGACACTGAGAAGAAATGTCTGCAGTTTTAAAGTCTGTCTGTTTTAAAGTATAAAGCCTGCCATCTTGAATTACATTGGTCTCCAAGAAAGCTGTTAACAAGCACTTTGTAATAAAAAAATGAAGACTTTTTTAGAGTTTCATGTAATTAAATTACATGAAATAAATAATAAATATACCTCATAACTGTCTTTGTGTTTAGTATTTTTGTCCAAGGAATATGTTTCCTTATGCCTATATCAGAAAGGTCCAAAGCCAGGATCCCCAGTTTCAAAATATAATCATATTCAGTGTTGCTAATGTTTAGCTGGCCAGGATAAAAGGTTGTAGGTTCAGGGTCGTATGGGCAGGTGAAGACCTGGGCAGGTGACACACAGGGACTGACACCACTGCACAGCCTGGCGTCACCAGCAGAGCAAGGGCTGCCCTACCACAAAGTTTAAGTGTTGCTGAATTAGAGAGTTTTGAGAAGAGATTTTCTGAAGTCTTTCTGATGATCGAGTAAAGCCAGTCTGAAGTAGCTTACCAAAACTTGTGGAGCTGTTTATCTTCTCTGGAGGTCCTGAAGGTACAGAAGAAAGCAATGAATTTTGCTACTTGTGTGAAATGAAATATTTTTAATTTTTACTGTTATTTCATGTGTGTTCTATATACTGTAGTTTAGAGAATGTTCTGTTTTCTCTGAGGTAGAAGTGTTACTTTTTCCCCCCATGCTGTTTTACTTTTGAAACTTTCAGAAGTGACCTTTTTAACAGCATGGAGACATGCAGTGAACACACATTGAATGTATTAAGCACTTAAACATTGCACATGACCTGCCATGTAAAATCACGGAAGTTATTGGCCTAAGACGGTACTCTTACATCTGAATTTTATTCCTTCATCATCCTTTACTTTATATACTTTATTGTTAATTCCTTCCAAAATTTGTATTTAATATTTAAAGTTATATTAGATGAGCTGTCAAAATATTCTTCAAATAGGCAACTATTTTCATTCAAATAAAACTACTATTCTCCCAATACTTGCTTTTATCAACAAATTACAGATTTTTTTAAGGACAAATTATTTTCACTTGAAAACTGTCCAATTTATGTACACAGTAACTTCTTTTTATATCGTTTATAACTGTGTGTGCATACTCATATTAACATTATAACATATTACAAATTGATAAATGTGGTGCTGTTATGAGATACCACATAAAAATATATTTAATGACCTTTTCATACAGCAGATAATGTTGTGCGGAGATGAGACTTTAGCTCATTGCATTTTAGAAGAACTTATGTATATTCAGTGTGGTTATTATGGTCTGTAATACCTTACATTGCAAGTTTTAAAGTCTATCATAATTGCCTATACACAATAGAGTTCCTACCGTACATCAGGTAAATAAAATGTATTTTGAAAACTCCCTAACCCCCTACTTTTCAACAGTGGTTATTGAGGTTATTTATGGATATATCTGTTCACAGCATGTGGAATTCATAGCCACAGGAAGTCATAGAATAAAATATCAGAGCTGGATTTGAGAAGTAGCTGGCTCATTTTACATCTACAGTAATGTTTGTGGGTGGTATATCCCTTAACATGGCAAGTCTGTGCAGGTGCAAGTGCCAGAGCAGATTCATTGCTTGAAGAAGAGAAGAAGTTAAAATCCATCCTTTGCTGAATGTCGTCCAATTTTTCAACACTCTTTTTGAAATGTGACTGCCATTGCTGGACAGAATAATCCATGGATACATTTTTAGTAATTGTTAGGCCTCTTCTCTGAATTTATTCCAGATCCATGCTTGTGTTCGAATAGTCACAATTTAGTCATGCCTCAACTGTGTTAGCCCTCCTTGCCAGCACTGATGCTGAGAGTGTATGTTCTGTGATCACCTAAGTCATTTTTCAGAGAAATGGCTGTGTATGACTCAGCTACCAGCATGATTTTCCTTCCTAATATACATTTATCATCTTAGATCCATATAAATGACTTATTGTTATGGTCTAATCAAAGATTTTTTTGTCATATTTTATTAGCAGTCGTTTTATCACAGATCATTGCTAAAGCTACCAAATATCATTAAGCCAAAACTGGAGCCTACAAGAAACATGGCTTCCTACTTCCAGTTACTTTGGAAAGTCTATTTATCATCCCGATTCTCCTCCATTAGTATGGGTTTTATTGATTTTATAAAGTGTTATATATAAGGGTAAATTAAATAAAAAAAATCTCACAGAAAATCAAATAGTTCAGATTATTCTACTACATTTCACAGTTGCCTTTTCCAGCTGGATTTGCAGTCCCATAAAACTGACGATAAGACTTAGATCAGTGCAGGCTATTAAACCCAGTTGGCCAGTTGCAATGCGTTTACACAGTAAGTTTTCACTTACACACTCACTCACCCACCCCCAACACATACACACGTGTACGTATACGTATTTTTTTAAAAGTTAAAGTCATATATGGAGGTAAAAGATTAGTCCTGATAGTCTCTCCATCTGATATACTACAGTGATACAATAATATTAAAAAAGGGAATGTTCATTATACTTTTGCTTTTTACAATTTTACAATTTTTACAATTGTTTACAATGTTTACAATTAAATAAAAGGTCTAACATGCATGTGTCCTGCCAATTATTTGAAATTACATGTTCCCAAGTACAATAAGAACAGCCTGTCATTCCTCCAAGCTTCAACACGTACTGAAATGTTAACCAGCCTATGCCTCAAATCACCAACCTCCCTTCAAAGGTTAGCTGAAACAGATTGGACCTTCCTACATATAACCAGAAATATACATCTTTAATGATGACATTCCAAAGCTCATGTTATGAGACTGAATCCTGATATTGAGAAAATAATTATTACTTTCTGCAAATCTGTAGTTTAATAAAATCTCAAAGGCAACAAAAGCCAAAAATATGTGAATGTAAGAGCAAAGATCACAAAAGCCAACAAATTTATTGTTACTTTAGGCATGTTTTCCTTGTTGTGATAACCCTTATGTGACAAATCTAGTGCGAGAGAGTCTCCTTGGGACTCTCCTGTGTGGGCAGCTGCCCCAGCAGAAGGATGCAGGAGACATCAGCCAGACGTACTCCACGCTGCAGCAGCCCAGTTCTCCAAACAGCACTGGCCAGATGTCTTCTCCACACTCTTTGTGATGAAGCTGGAAAACATTTGTCTCCTTGGGGAAGATGAAGGACTGAAAACCAAGAGTGTTACTTACATTCAGCTGGCCTGTTTTCTGTAGTAGAAACTCCATTTCCTGCTGCTATCTGAACAGATCTATATCTGCTGTAGATACCTATGCTCTTCTGACAAGGATCTTTCTTGCTAAAGTATCCATGGCTAGAGCATTTAGCCAGAAAATTGGACAAAGTGTTAACAAACGTATATCTTCTAGTTCCCAGAAGAGCTACCTAACTGATTACTTTGAGAACACCTGTGGGGCAATCACATATTGATCCTGTTGGGGCTGTTGTAGAATATCAAATAAGAAAATGAATCCCTGTCATGGAGGCAGGGGAAGAAGGGTTCCTGCCATTTTGTTCTACAACCCACAGTTGGTTTTGGTGACCAGGATCTGGGTAGTGAGACAAGGAGTGGAATACAAATTTCCCCTTCCCTGACAAATGGGTGTCATGATTAAGACATGAGACAATAAAGCAGTGCTTTCTGCTGGGCCTATTGATTTTGATGTATTTTAGGAAGGCTTGAGAATGTCCAGTGAGTAGGATTGTATAGGGAAGTGGATAAAGTTTAGGTGTCACTAAATCACTGTTATAGTCTTTGAGTACTTGTGCAAGGTGCATAGGGAATGTCTGTGATTCAAAATGTATGTGATGAATAATATAGATGCTGTAAGACTGGCTGGCTACAGCTGGAGATTGCTGGCTTTTTGAACAGACTTCTTGAAAACATATGACTCACTCTTTCAAGCACCTAAGTGGGCTCTTTGGGTCTCACTCATAGGCATAATTTGCAAACCTGAATGATTAAATACAACTCCCTCCACCTAAATTAGTATTTAGACAGGTTAATTAAAACTGAATAGTTCTATCCAGTGTCTCTGCAGCTTTTCTTCTGAGCGGAACAGCAGCTTTACCTACTCAAAAGGCCAGGAAACTAATTACAGGGGGTGTAAGATGGTGCTCTAGTATGGCATCTGCTCTGACTATGAATCCCAGATGTCAATGTTTTATTTTAGGCTATAAGATTCATCCCTAAAACACCCTAAGATGTGCAAACCTGTGAGTGATCTTTCCAGTTGTACTTGGGCCTCTTGCCCAAGTCATACAGGATTGCAGCTCTGAACTCAAGCTCTGGTTTGTGAGGGGCAGTAATTTTATAATGGGATTCCTTGCTTAGTTTATTAGTTATCAGTGACTATGATTTATTATTTACCTGCATCTATATTTCTCCATTAATGTGTTTAGAAAGAGGCAAAATGAAGTGTCTGTCCCTGCTCCGTTTCAAAAGATGGGAAAAGATTGTGCCGTCTAAATTTATGTTTCAAATTAAAGTAGCTGAAGAAACTGAACATTATTTATTTAATGTATTTGTTTAAAATTGTTAGCATAAGAAAACATAGTAACTTTAAAAAAGAATTGTTCAATTCATAAGTATCCTAAAGTATGAAGAAGTAATAATTTTTCCATATAAAATAACAATATTTTGTTAAAACACTATCCACAGACTGTACTTGCAGTCCAAGGCGAAAGTATGGAAGATAAAATATGATGTCAATTTATCTGATTGTTATAAAAAAATACATCCCAAAAGGAAGAAAGTTGCATTACCAATAGAAAAATCATATTACCATCTGTATATTTAAAAGAAAATGACAGTTTATTTTTCATGTATATTTCTCACAAATGTAAACTATACCTGCTTCTTGTTGAGCAGACCTGCTGAGTGTAATACTAAATAAAAGCAAACCAGGACTTGTTCACTAGTTTGAGCTCCCTTCCAGGCTCTAAAGGATTCAAGCAAAATCAAAGGTCTGCGTTTCTGATACCGGAAAGGGGCACGTTATCAAGAAACCATTGCAAGTTACTGAGCTACCATAATTTTTCCCCTGGTTGTTTTCCTGGCAGTAAAAGAACATGATGCATTCATTAGTTCAATGGGAACAAGCAAAGGACATGAAATATATCCTCAGTTCCTTTGTTTTGACTTGTAATAGCTCTCAGGAATGTGAGTTTCTGTGACTGCAGGTGTGGTTCCTTTTTTTTACACAGATTAATCCAAGGTCATTGGCTAATAACGTTAACAACATTTACTGTTTTGTCAAGGATGGGACCCCTGACTTGCATGAATAATGAAGGCCCTGAAGGATTTGGCTCCATTAAACAAAAAAAAGAAAGGGGACTTGAATCTACCATTAGATTCAAGTAGAATTAGATCTACTAATTGTAGATTAGATCTACAAACTCTCATACAGTGAGAGCTGTATCCTCATTCTCAGAGACAGATTTCTTTGTAAGCTCATGAAAATGTGTAGATTCCCCTTCCCAAAAGCTAGATGGTATTGGTGACTTGTGCTGAGTAACTTTAACTGTCAGCAGACTACTCTGCTTAATGTTATAAGTGTTTTAAGGCTATTTTGACAAGTGGTTGAAGATTTTTGCTCTTTGTGTGGCACATAGTGCATGTGATATTCAGATTGCAAGTGATAATCTGGGAGCATGACATCTCTTTCACATAACAGATCTAACTTCCTTCGATTTAGCCAAAGAATACCTAGACAAACAGACAGACTGACAAATATATGCTTAAAAATGCATGCATAAACCCCTTTTGCCTGAAGCCATTCAGACTGTAGCCAATTTCCACAGCTGGAGGTGTGTATCCACATTCTGAAAGTGGTATGTGAACCAGGGGACTCAGTACAGTACAGCAAGAACAATTCCTTTTTCTGTTTCTTGCTTAAACATCTAGTATACCCTTATATATCCTTATGCTGTGTGCAAGGGTATAGTAATGTTTTGTCAGTATCATGGGTCAGGTCATGAAAACAAATCCATCCAAACCATAATAATGGTTATTATTTATGGATTAAACAAATCCATTCAAATGATAGTCCAAACTCTTTGCCAATATCTAAGTGTCTAAAATCTTGCATAATAAATTGATCCTTACTGCTTGAGAGCTTTTCTACTTAAATGTAATATTTCACCACCGTGGATCACACAATTTAAAAGACACTATTTGGCTTGATGGGGCTTATCCAGATGGATTAGGCCAGCATTACTGGGTTATTGGAATGACCATTTTTCACAGTAAATGTATTTCTTTCTTCATCCAATACACCACTATCCAAGCAATAGAGCTTGCTCTGAGTTGCAGAGTAGCAACAGAAACAATATACCTGCATCAGGGCTGTTATCTCCTATGATCATGATTAGTATATAAGATGGTGCCTATAGCAACATTATGCTACATTTTGGGGGGCAATTATCTGCATGTACACATGCACATATTTACTCAGTTTTGTGGATTTCTACCTCAGATGGTATATTTATGCAGTTTTTCTCAAGCTTCTTCCAGACAAAGCTAGTTCCTTTGTCAAGGTTTTATTTTTCTTTGCAAAATTCTGGGGTCATGATGATTTTGTTAGCAAGCTGCTATCACCAGATGTATGGGAACACTTTGTTATTCAATAATCTGCATTTTAAAATTATAAAGTACAGGTCACAGTACCTTACCTGACAATCTGTTGAGTGGACCCAGTTTTATCAGCTATTGAAGAACATACATGTACATATGTGCAATGGGAGAATGAATTCAAAAGTAAGAAATGAAAAACTGTTTCCCTATGTTGCTCATCATGCCATAGAGCTGAAGCTTTGCAATGTGAGATAATACATTCATCTATGTGTGACAGCTTGTTACTTGTTTAAAATAAGCAGCTAGAAATATAAAATGCAATTCATTTGGTCTAAGCTTATTGATGCAGGGTTGGTCTTAGAGGAGAATGTTTTAGAAAATCTGTGATTCTGAGTTGTTGTTTTGAAAACTTTTTAAATTGTCTTATTTGACCATACATAATATCAGAAAAAAATAACGAAACAGATCAGAAATACTAGAATTTATTAGGTATGTCCCTCTGTTTTGCAAGAAGGTGTAATAGGGGAATATTTTATTCACTTTATTTACTATCCAAAGATTGAAAACACAATTTACATTGCTCAATAACTTTTTCTTCTACACCCTTTACATATAACTGCATAAATAAAATATATGGGAACATTATGATATTTTAGGGCAGTTTATATCCACTTTCTAATTCCTAAATATAAATAAACCCAAATTTTCAATAGATACATAAATATGCCGTGCCTGTCAAGATTTTAATTTCAAACACCTTACTTGGAGAAAAGTCTAACTGAAACGGTAATAGAAGACAAAGAATTAATCTAATTCTCTGCATCTTTTCCTGGATCTTTACTTTTCCTATTTTGAAGTAGGGAAAAGTCAAATTTAGAATGGAAAGATGGGCTCATCTGAACACTCCTGAACATTTCTGAACACTTCTGATCATTCTTGCCCATCTAGTGCAGTCTACAGCAAATTGCCAAAGGCCACCACCAGGGCATCACAGAAACACTGAAGTTAATACCAGTTGTGAGTCTCACAAGCCAATCTATTTCCATTTTTAACATCTTTCTCAGATGAGGCTGATCTAATTTTTGGGTTTCCACTTAAGAGTGCAGTTAACACATTATAGTACATTATAGATAAATTATAGAAGTCCTTCAGCACTTGGGGATTCTTATATGGGGAGATGTTTGCTGAGAGGTAACAGTTCTGTTTCCTACTGGATAATGTAAATTACTTTCATATATATAAAAATATATTAAATAGATATATCATTCAATTACCTTTGAATGAATAATTTGATATGTTAAGGTCTTTGAATATTTCCTGATTTCAATAAAGGGTTTATTTCTTCACTAACAGTAAAAGTAAGTGTGTATTTCAGTTGACTTCAACCTTGTCATTGAGTCAGTGCTGGATAAACTGTTAGTGGAACTACTTAATTGCACATGACAAGTGTGCAAAACTAACTAGAATGATAAAGAACATTCCTGGACAACTTCAAATTCTTAGGCCATATATCTGAAGTATTAAGACTTACTAATTGGAAACTCTATTTACTTAATTAAAATACAGTGCCTGTGTGCTAATACAAATGAGAACAGTCAATATGTAGCTAGCAGGCATAAACAAAAGGGGATTACCTAACTGAAAAACACATTTACCTTAATTACAGCACTCAAATTTTGTAAGTCTGTTCCTAATGAAAATGAGAGGGCATTATAAAAAGAGTTGAGGTTAGCATATTATTAATGAGATTCATTAAAAAACTATACTTTTAATACAATGACTGTATATTTTCTTTGCCATGTTCTCAACGTAAGAAACATTGTTCAAGAAGCGTTATCAGTATTTTATATTATTTCAGCTTTAACTTTGATCTAATTTGCTCCTATAATTCCCTTAGTGACTCTCAGGGAACAAAATATATTGTTCTGTAATTTGTACTAACGATGCCGATAACAGAAAGATCAGTGTTCTAAAAAAGACACACTAATCCAAATATAGCCATCTGCAGCTCGGCAATCAGCAGGAAACACCGAGACGTGTGCACCAAAAGAAAGTGAAAGTGAGATCTGTTAAGCTAAATGTCACTTTCAGGAGCACCACCTTAGGAACTAAAGTGTTTTGGCAGCAGTACATACGTGTTTTTGACAATGAAATGTTTTTTTCCAAAGTTGTTCTTTATGAAAAGCTGTTTCTTAGGAAGGTGACCATGAGCTCTGTCACAGATGCGATACCTCTCCTGCTGTGAACAAATATTGGAGCTGGGAACAAGCTGCCCTGCAGTATTTGTGATTCAGCCTGACTTCTTATCTAGTTGAAAGAGCGTGTCAAATCTCAGGACTACATGTGTTGTCATTCTCTACTCCTTCAAACTAAACGCATTTAACAGCAGCCTTGGTACCGATGAATTACCATGATATGAAAGAAGAAAGAAGCGACACACCGGCCGCTTGAATTTTGAATGAGAACATTATTCCAACACCAGGTGAAGCAAGGGCATGAATCTGAGAACTGCAGAAGTAGATTGAAGAGGGGCTGCGGATGCAGTTTCACCTTTCACTGAGGCCATCTGACTTTCAGAAATGATGCACAAAGTCCAGGAATGCCACAAGCAAACGGCAGCAGCCGCAGCTTACCTCTGGCCACTCAACACTCTGGTTCTGCCATGGGAATGTAAGGGTTCAATATTGAGTGCCTTTGATTGAAAATTGCAGACTGAGTTAACTTCTAAATTAAGTATAACCTAATCTTTTAAGATTCATCTCTAATGGTGCCTTTCTAAAGATTAGCTAAGATAAACTTGAAAACATGGTCTCTTTCCCTTTCCCTTTCCCTTTCTCTTTCCCAGATGCTGCATAGACAGTAAAGCATAGCCTTTTCCATCTCACTTTGTTGAAGATGGGGTGCACCAGGGGTGTCTACTGTAGGTGACTGCCAGCTGAGCACCACTGGCATCAGTATGCAATATCATCTGTGACTGCATCAGGAAGACCAGAAGGAGGAGGGCTTAATCCTACCTGCTGCTGTCAGCCACACATATACTTGAAACTTCTTTCCAGCAGCAAGGACTCCTTCCCTAAAAGGGAGGCCCTTTTATTGGAATAGCAGCTTCAGGACTGCAGAGCTGTGTTTATTGCACAGCTTTTAGCTACATTCTGGTGCTCAGAAGACTTGTAAAGGCATCAACCTCTTTTTAAAACAAATCACTGATGGCCTTGTGTCACAAGATCTTTAAATGAACATTAGTCTGTAATAGGTTCACCCATCAGTGTGAACTTTTCACTCACTTGATAAGATAATTACATCTGGCCTGTATTAATTTATCGCTGCTTTCTCAGAAAACAGCCTGATTATTGCATTTAGGCTTTCATTAAGCAAGCAGCTGTGCATGAGGTTTAACTTACTTGCATTTTGGTGCCTGATCCCCAAAAGCCACCTCCCATGAGGACTTTACTACCCCTCCTGTTTCCTCTGTACTAATGGCCCGTTGCTGGCTTCCAGCTGATGACTCTGACCACCCAAGCCCTGCCGGCAGGAGGGATAATATGAATTCTCCTTAATCTGCTTTTGGCAAATTTAGTCACTTTAGCTTAAACCATTTCCACTGACAGGTTAAGTTAACCTGACTGACTTTGCCTAAAGAGGATGAGGGAGGGTTTGTGTGATCCTTCCCCTGGAAGACTGGTGGGAAGAAGAGTGACCTCTGGCAGAATGACTGAGAGCTGCAAACTCTTCATGGACTATGGCAGTTTGTGAAATGAGAGAATTCAGGACCTAAGTATAGGCACCGTTGACCTAAGTTGCATGACGTACAAAAATAATGACTATGCCTGAAAACACGGTATGAGGAACGGCCTCCATGACTATGACTAATAATAAATAAACAGTGTGAGACATGGTTTGAGGACTGGAAATGTGACCATCTGTGCTGTTTGCTTGTTAACATGCTCCCTGGCAGTTCTGGCCTGGGCTGACCAACCAGAAGAGCACAGCTTGTTGAGGGCATAGGTCAATAAGCAGCATGGACAGGCACTGTTGTTTCTTTAAAAAAGTTCTGGAGACAATTTTATGTCAGTTTATTTTGCTTTGTAGAATAACCCTGCGTG
>JAOXNG010000021.1:97189875-97203396 GCA_028566535.1 Scolopax minor
TTATAAACGCTGACAAAATAGAGTACAACTACAAACCGAGGCGTTTCACACATGCCAAGGCCTTTTCCTCTCCAAGGTACAGGACATATCTCTGTTGAGGTCCTTGGCTAAAGGAGCGCATCTGCCCTGTTTGATGCTACATAAACTATTGTCAGAGTCCAGGAAAGAGGGTAGGGTTATTTCAGGAAGCTGACAACAATGGGCAGAAAAGATGGATAGTGGAAGGGGCAGAAAAACATGACACTAAACTGAGAACACTGGTTTGATGTCTCTCGCATCATCTGTGCTTTCTTTTTTCCTTTCTGGTCTCATTCCTGTCCATCATAGTTTCCAACTAACTTTTTTTCTGTAGTGAGCTAGACAGAACTGATAATCTATAGCAACATGTCAGAGTTCTACAGTGATATTTTTCACTACATGCAAATGCTAAGTAATTTTGCTTGATGTATTTGACAGTGATAGGTAGTTTCAATACAATGACTTGAAGTTATACCTTTTCTAAGTTATTCTTATAATTTGTTAGCTTTTTATACATAAGTGGCTGCTATTCTCAATGGAAGAACTTGCCCCCACCTTCTCCACACACAGAGGCAGCTCTGCTTTTTTCAAACAGTAGATAAAATATATAGGGTGTGAAGCTGGCTTTGCAGTCTCTTGTTGAATCTCCATGGCAGTACTGCGGAGCTGTGTGGATCTGTTTTTGTGGAACAAGGATAAGGACTGGGATGTGAAAGAGTTATTGCTATGAGAGAGTTTGCCTGCCCTGGAACTGAAAGAAAGCCAAGCATCTCAAAAGGAGTAAGGCAGTTTGATGCTTTTGTGGGTGTACTGTTAGATCCAGGACAAGGATTAGTGGGATTTGTTGAAGTACTGATGCAGTATCATATTTTGGAACTATAAAATTGTATACAATTTAGAAGCTATATATTGAACTGTCAAGCTGTGCACACTGTTAGCCTACATAATAGCAGGATTGCTTGTAATCTTGTCCCTTCTCTCTTATTGCCTCCCAGTGTCAGTACCACACTTCTTGTGTCTTGTCCTTAATTGTCCTCTGATTTCATATGAGCAGTGAAGCTCTTTGCCCCTGTTGAACAACACTGGTTTCAGTTAGCTTTCCAGAGTGCAAAGGTGACAGAGGGTGAAGGACAATAACCCTTTAAAGGGAAAGACCTAATTTATCTCTGCATCCTATGAATACAAAACCCTTTCGAGATACTCTGTACTGGTCAGTTAATGACAGGGGTTTAGTGAAAGCAATCTTTCAGCTACAAGATGACTGTTATTTTCCTGCAATGACTGCTCCTGATCAAACTGTGTTTGGGACCTGGGATGAGTGCCCATGCTCCCTCTCCAGCACAGTGAGGCAGGTGAGTGTGTTTGATAATCTCAAGGAGGACATCCTGGCTGTCAAAGTTTATGCACCTAAACTGAGCAGACAAGATCTTCTTCTCCACAGACCAGGTGCGAAATATGGTATCCTTTTTAGTAGGACTAATCTGGCAAAGGGCTCTATGTGCCTGCATCCAACAGACTGGTTTTGCCTTTGCTGCATCTGCTTGAGTAGGCTTTCTTTTTCAACCCATGACAGGAGCAGGTAAACCTAATGCAAGTGCTACACTTGCAGTGTCTCCACAGGCAGAGGAGCATTTGGAATGTGTGCTGCTTTAGTGGGAGGGGGAGAGAGACGTAGAGCTATTTAAGCTTGACTCTACCCCACTATTGTGCAGAGGAGAAACTCCAAACCACCTCAGTCTGCTGTTTTTTTTTTTCCCTTTTCCTCCCATAATCTCTCAGAGCTCAGAGTAGTAGCTGCCATTCAAGATTTCACATGTTTTAAAATTGCTGACTTCAAAAACTCTTTATGCTTGATCCTGGTGTCTCTGATCTGTCAGTGAAGCCTGAAGTCTTTACCTACCTATTAACCCCAAGACCTATTCATCAGCCATATGCTGGTAAACACTAGGTGCTGCTGAGGGAGCAACCTGGCTTGCTACCAACAATGCCCTTCAGCGTACGGCTGGGTTGCATACAATTAAAATGTGGCAGCAGAAACTAGGCTGGACCACAGTCAATAGCCCCATTGCCTTATACAATATTTATAAATTAGCATTCCAAAACTTGGAAAAATAATTTAGACTGACCTTTTTTTATCAGGTTCCAGGCATAAAGCATTCCAAATTCCAACAACAGCCTAATCTTAGGAGCTGTGCTTCTGTGTGTAGGGATGAGAAACAATTAGATTACTTATGGAACATAGTACATTACTGAAATAGAGCTCACTACATTTCAGCAAATATTTTAATACATAGGAGGCACCACCATTTTCATTACTGACAATTTCATTTCCAGTGTCTCATACTGGGAGAAAGAGGGTTTGAAATTGCTGCATTTGTCTCAGAGAACCTATTAAACTGAAATGGTGAATGGAGCAGAAGGGTTCGAATAGATGAGAATGCGTAGGGCAGGCAATCGTTTGCTTTTTTCATACAAGATGTTTCTCTTTCCAGTAGTCTAAGCTTTAAAGCTTCAAGATATAATTTCTACCTGAAAATAGGTTGGTGGAAGATAAACATTTCTGAGAAATGTCCCCCTTCTCCCATCCCCATGATTTCTCCTGGCTCAAGCTGCCACTTCTGCTTTACATTCTGTGCTGCGAGGTACAGTGCAGAGCTGTGGCAATTTTGGGTGCTCGTCTTTCAGTCAAGCCAGTGTAAATGAAGCTGTCAGCAATGAGAACAGAGATGTTTGCTAGAAATTAAATAAGAAAGCCTATGCTAAAATGCATTGATCCCACTATTTCATCGTTTATAATATTATTCATACATTTTTCTTTCTACACCACAGCCTCAAAAAGTGTCATATTAAATAAAAGTGTCAAAAACATGTAGGGTTGCTGGTACCATGCAGAAATTGTGAAAAGCTCTTCAAAAGTTAATGTTGTCTGAGCTTTTAATATTTATTGTGCACTGAACTTAAACTATGCTCTCGTTTTCTGTGGCCTTAATAGCTTTATTATTCCCTGGCTGTAATGTTTCTGAGAGGAACCTTTGTGTCTACAGCTCCCTAGGTGAGTTCACACATCTGTCCGGTGTGAATTCTGCTCACTCTCTCTCCACCCTCATTTTGTGTCTTAAATGTTCTCACCTTGAAAAGGTGCAATTCACATATCAGCCTGCTGCTTCAAGAACTGACAGATTCTCCAGCCAGCAAACATTACAAATTCCTAGGCCTGCATGTTTTACCCATACTTTTGTCTTTTTTTTTCTCTTGTTTTTCTTAATTCCGTTCTTTTACCCTTTTCTGAGGTGCTTGCTTTTTGGTTTGGGTTTTTTAGTTTGGTTTGGTTTTTTTCCCTTTTCCCCAAACCCTTATTTTATTCTGGCTAATGCCAACTCTGGGAATCAGATACTGAATCTGGTGCTGAAAAATATGTTTTATAGAACAGGTATATATTTTATATAGCAGCTTAAGGTGAAAAAAAAAAACCTTCACAAGGAAAATATTAATCATTGTACAAAAGCATTAAATACCTTAAGGTCTTGCTTTACAAACTATGAAGAACTCTGCATGGCTTTATGAAAGAAGCTGGGATTGCTTCTCTATTTACTCAAAATTTTTCTTTTGCATGAATAATTCATTTGCATGGAGGTATACATTTGAGATTAGAACCACACTCCTCCGCATACATACTGGTATTATGGTGGTGTCTTTCCCCTAAAGGCACTATGCAGTGAATCAGGAGAGTCACATAACATATATAATAAATGAGAAAGACCTCTATTTAGCAAAATTTTAGGGACATCAGAGATGGTAGCTGTGGGTTCTGGTGGCTGTTGGTGGTAGCATCTGACCTTGCTCAGAGGATATATGTTAATCGCATCTTTTATTCAGGAGAAACAAGTACACAATTACAAAATCTCTTTTTGTTATGACAGAGATCAAAGCCCAGAGCACAGAGAAGCTTGTCGAAGGCAGAGACATGCTGACTGAAAACACATGAGTTGGAGGTGTTGATTTGGGTGCAGGTTTCTAAGAATGTCTGTAAGGAACCAGATCTCTGTATGCCAAGAGACATGTACAGGGTGTAACACTGGAAAGAGGGCTTATTTTGGAATAAATAGCTAAATTGGTTACTTTACAAAACAGTTTTACTCTTTTTCTTGTTATTGGTTTCAGAGGAACAGGACTTTGTGTGTATTCATTACAAAAGAAACAGGGATGAAGTGAAGAAATATTTACCTAAATTTAAAAAAAGAACTCAGTAAAGCTGGATGCATCACTTGTCTTCTTTGAGGAAAAACAGACAGACTGGTTCAGATGGGCCACAGCGTTTGATGTTGCTATGTTTGAAATCCAAACTTGTATCATTTAAAAAAAGTCAGAGAAAAAGAGCTGACAGCGTAGGCAGAAAAGCAAAGCTAAACCCTGCCACTTAGTTTCCCAATGACTCTCCCAAACAATGTGGCAAAGGACATATTTTCTCTAAAACCTGGAAAAAGTCAGACAGAGTAAAGAATTAGTTATCAGCTGTTAAAAGATGTTACTGGACACATTTTATCCTTTTGTGTTGTAGAAACCATCTAGATTATATCATTTTGTTGCCTATAACATTTGTTGAATTTCAGAATATTTGCAGAGTAAAGTAGGTCTGAGTTATGCTTTCTGAGACAATTGCAAGTATTAAAATCTGGGCAGCAGTGTTTCAAAAGAAAGAACTTTGACAAGAGAGAAAGACAAATACTTTGAAAAATTTTTGTTGGGACTGGAGCTTGGAAGCTATATATATTTTACAGAGCTGTCTCTAGTCAAACTTTGTTATTAGGAAATTTTAAAATGTGTACTTTGTCCTACAATAACTATGACATGAAAGGCATATCTTATCCTGAAATGCAGCACCAATATGTATGTGAAGTTTACAAAAACAAAAGGAATTTTCTCTGAGTAGAGCATCTGCTGCTCCAATGGATGCCTTAACTATACCAGGAAAAAAAGATTTTTTTTTCTTTTTCTTCTGGTGGCAGCCATGTTTCCACTAGAAGAATTTCCCAATGTACTTCCATATGCTTACTGGAAGAGCTCTTGTACTGGATGGCAATCCAGTGTAAGGTTTTCCAAAAAGGGGGAAAAAAGAAATAAAAAAAAATTAAAAATAAAAGAGAATATTAGAAAGAGCGAGAGGTGGAAAAGACAGGAAAAAAACCAATGATGATAAATTAGGTAAAGAAGACAGCTAAAGTCAGAATAATTTCAGTGCCTTCACTCACCTCTATCCTTTCAAAAATTGTCACTCAAAGAGCTGCATATAACGTGACAGCTATTCTCTCCTCTCAGACCATCTATTTGGCTTCCATAATGATGACTCTAGTCCCAGGACATAATGACCAGATTTTTTCCCCTACCCTCTATGACAGCCTCATAATTTGCAGGCAGTTATATTTCCTTCTCAAAGGCATCCCTAACCATTAAAGACTTGCCATAAGGCTTAGGAAGCAGTATTCCAATACAAAAAGCAACAGCTATAAATAAAATTCATATTTTTGAGAAAATCCAAATGCCCAAGCTGTATTTCTTTAACATCAACTGTCAGTATATAATCAAGCTTGATGTCTATTTATCATTTTATAGGCTATGTTAATGTATTCATTTTTATTTTTGTTATCTCTACTGAATGCTACAGAATTGTAACAGATGCTGGTAGCAAGTAATATGTTCATGTCTGAAAAGGCATTTCTACTGTAGCTTTTGATCTGTAAACAGAGTATGTTCTTTAAGATACTTGTTTCAAGGTCAATGAAAATACCCACGTGAGTATAGAATGTGGAGAATGAGCCATCGATTAATAATGAAAACACAAGTCTCTGCTATATGCAGTGGAAAAAAAACAAAACAGCACATTAACAAGAGATCTTTCTCAAGGTTGAGATTCCCAGAAACAACTAAGAGAATTAGGATAAATCCCATTGACTGTTAGTGGAACTCTGGCTCCTAAATCCTACCCAAATCAATCAATTTTATTTATACTGTGAGCTACTTCTTTTAGGCAAAGGAAAAGCAGAAGGGCTCTGAGTTTTTCTTATGTCAATCAAAGCCCCCTGTGTTTTCTACAGTTTCTAAAGTATGTTTTCAGCACTTTAATTACTGTTTTCCTGTTCCTAATAAAAAGTTGGTGAAAGCTATTCCACTGCAGTTACTGGAGTCTGATTGCTTCATTGTTTTCCATTTGCCATAAAGTGAGAGTTAATTTTAAACCAGCAGTACATAAACTTTCTTGAAAGAAAATGTACACTGGAAACTGAAGGAACTAATTTTTCTTTTAACCAGGAAACCTTTGAAGGATGGGTGAACTGAAAGTAAGAGCAGCAGGAAAGTGTGTTTTGGTGGATTTTTTCCTTAGAACCATAGAAAAAATTTCTTAATTTTCCAGAAGATAGAATTTTCTTAATGCTTATGATCTGAATTAGTTTTATTGTCTGTTTGATAAAAGTATGCAACATTAACTTTACTATACTAAAATTGCCCAGTGCACTGTATTGTACACGTAAACATGCCATATGAAGGCGACAGTCTTATGGTAGCTTCTAACTAATATGTACAGATTTATCAAAAAAGATGTCATCTGAAGCTTGGTGTCATGTGAAAACTTGCTGAGGGTCCCCCCAGTCCCACTGTCTACACCACTGATGTAGAAGTTAAATATCTGCATCAGCATTAGTGCCAGCATGGACACTTAAGGGATTATTTCCACTTGGACTGGGATCCATAAACAACAACTCTTTGGAAGCAGCCATCCAGCCAATTCCTTATCCATCTAACAATCTATTAATGAAACCCGTATCTCCCCAATTTAGAGGTAAAAGTGTTGTGGGGGCCTATGTCAAAGACCTTACAGAAATCTAGGTAGATCACATCCATAGCTCTTCCCTTGTCCCCTAATGTAGATTTGTTGTAGATTCTCTGTTGTAGATTTTCCTGTGGTGAAGCCATGTTGAAAGATTTGGTTATTAAAGAGGAACTAGGACCAGAGCTGTCTGTGTGTATGTGGTCCTGATATGTACCTGTATTCTGGAGATCACAAAAATGCCAGAAGTCAGGGTTAGACAATGCTAGAGTTTCTGTTTATTAGTCATATTCAATGCACCTGTTTCAAAAATTAAATTAATTTCTACAGATCATCTCTCTTTCACCCCTTTCCCCATTAGGACTTAAGAGAGACCTGAATCCCTCTGCAGTGGCAGCTGAAGGGCAGGCAGTGCCTAATGACGCTATGTGGTACATGGTTTTAGGTGACCAAATCCAGGTCCTCATCAATAAAATCAATTCAGCTAACCAGGCATAGGGACCTTGTGTCAGTGGTCTAAATATGGGCATCTAGAGTGATTTGGGGTGGCTGAAAGAATGAATACCTGACATGGATCTGTTGAATGTTGCTGACTTCGGGAGCAGGGGCTGGAGGTCAGACAGGATACCATAGGAAGTCTCAAATGGCACTAGATGCGTGTGTTTAGACAACTCAACTGGGCCCCTGGCATTTACATGAGAGTCATTTGAATTACTGTAGAATTCACTAACTGCAATGGCTAGTTTTCCACTAATTGTAGCAGGAGTTTAGACATCTAGCTTTCGTGTAGGCACCTAAATTTACAGTTTTTGAATCTTCAGCTGACTTCTGTCACAGATGTCTGCATGGTAGATATCTATGGCTGATCTAGTTACTTGTGTTCTCTTTAGAGAGGAAAGAAGTATGCTTTTTTTGGGGCAGTTTCCATCTAAATATATTTTATGATAAAATGAATCAAACTTCTTTTTTATTGTAAGGGTGGTCTGGACAAGAACCCAAGAACCTCAGATAGCAACATAGGAAGGTTTATGATCATCTCCACTGGAAAGAAACATACATTTGGGATTAGAAAACAAATACTATAATGGAAAACATATTTGAGCAAAATGAGGAACACCAGAAAAGAGATAATTGACTTTGTACTTGTTTCTGACTATAAGACTACTTCCTGAGTAAAGGACCTTTTCACGCAGAAGTATGATATGTTGTGGGAGTGATAACTAATTTCTTCTGGAAGAATTTAAGTGGAATGTTTCTTCCTAAATGACAGTCTGTGGTATCACTGAAATAACAAATTATGAGGCTTGTCTCTATTTTATGCTAATATGCAACAATCAGTTACTCTATATATTTTGGGATACAGCCTTCATAACATGAAGGTCAGGTTCTCCAAAGTTACAAACACCCAAGACGTAACAATTGAGCATGGAAAACATTAAATATACACAGTCTCTAATTTCCAAACATGCATCTGATGATGATACACATTATTCACATTAGCAGGAACTTCTACTGAGATCTGTTTCAAAGACTGATATTTTTATTTCTCTTCTAGCTTTTGCAATAGACAGCACTAATTCATGTTAATGCTTTTGTCTTGTTTTGCCTAACAGATGGGAAGATATACGATGCATATGTTATCTACCCCAGAAGCCACACCAATGAAGCTAATTTTGTGGAACATTTTGTTTACCAGATCATGCCAGATATTCTAGAAAATAAATGTGGATATAAACTTTGTATTTATGGGAGAGATATATATCCCGGAGAAGGTAAGTTTCAGATTGGATAATGCACTGAATGACTTGTCAAACTGGAGCAAATTGTGGTTCTAGTCCCTTTTAGGGGTATAGGAGGTCTCTTTATGTTCCTCAGCTGGCTGCTTACCTCCTCAGAATCTGTGTGTCTACTCTTTCAGGCAGGGTGACTCAATAGCACCCTGTAGCTTGCTGGTATGCCAATAAAAGCAACCTACAGGGCAGGGACACAGATTGCTCCTTAACTTCTTGGGTCATTGAGGAAATGTGACCCCAAGTATGACTCTTTTAAAGATACACCCGCCCTTTGGGTAGCATAACTCTGCATAGCCATTATCTGGGCAAAGCCATAACTGTGTGTGAGTAGATCTACAAGACATGTAAGAGGAGAAAACCACAAGCTAAGTTGAGGAATTGACCTTGCTGTTATCACTCAGGGTTTTTCAATCTGTTATGAGGATGTTAGAGTCACAGGAAGTTCAGCTTCTGTTCACTGATGTGATGTACTTTCACTTCATATAATTCCCAGTGCTAATTCAGGAGGCAGCTGGTAATCTTTATTCCTGCTTCCTTTTTTCCAGAATGAAATCATGTTAATAAATCTGTGCTAATTTTCGTATAGACACCTCTATACTGACTCTTATGATTGCTGTCATCTAGGTGTTATCTGCCCCTTTTTAGAGCTGATTTGCTGCTTATTCTGTGCTCTGGTTATTCTGTGGACCAAATCTTCTCTCCCTGTCAGTAAGCAGGCATGAAGCATGACACATTTTCTGTTACACATTTCTGAAATCATCTGAATTGGGCCACAAGTCATTCCCCTTCCCAGAGCTGGGCTGACATCTTTGATGTCCTTCTCTTTTGGAGAGTTACAAAAGCAACTGGCCTTGAGAAAACCCATTGCAACAAGAATATAGAAAAAGCTGTGAGAGTTGCTGAGCCAGACCATTCCCAGCATGTCAGATCCAGAACAAGGAACTAACAGTAGGTCACAAAACCATGTGACATGTCACAATGCCAAAGATTTATGACATCTGTTCAGGCGACTAGAGACAGGGCAATATTTTGTTATGGGACAAAGTGTGGTTTTGGATGGCGATCATGAAGAAAACTGACCACAGCATGCAGCTGAGCTGAAGACTGGGACTAACAAAGGCTCTAATAAATTGGCTGAAAATAAAGACATTTTCGCTGTACAAAGGCCTGTACTGAGGAGTCACAGACAGAAGACTCACCAATCCAGCCTCAGACAGTAACTTTTGTTTGACTTATTTGGTCTGATTTAATCAAAACTTTAAAAATGTCCTGAGCATTG
This sequence comes from Scolopax minor, assembly GCA_028566535.1. Classification (NCBI taxonomy): domain Eukaryota; kingdom Metazoa; phylum Chordata; class Aves; order Charadriiformes; family Scolopacidae; genus Scolopax; species Scolopax minor. The sequence goes on from JAOXNG010000021.1 coordinate 97,199,789, forward strand.
ACCATTGTTCTTCCTTTTTTCTTCTTGCCTACTTTCCCATCCTTCTGCTTTTCTCTTCCGTGTCCACTTTCATGCCCCAAAATGCTTCCACTTGGTGGAAAAATTTATTTAGAATCTGTGTGCCACAGTGCACACTTAAAAGTTCTCTGCTTCCAGGAAGATAGATTTTACCCATATTGTCCCCATTCTTGTTTGTCTTCTGATCTTGAGTATTTCATTACCAGGTTTCCAAATTCAAAACTTTACAATTAAAAATATGCTAAGCAGAGTAAAACAGGAAATGCCACTTCAAGCTACTGTGATCCTTCCTGACCATGTATCATAGCATTTGATGAATCATAATTTCAACTGTAAAACTGCATGGATTGCCTAGAAAAAAAAAATGCAGTGAGGATATACAATGGAATTTTTATTTCAAGACATGCTTATGACTCTTAAGTCCAAAGCAAAGCTCTGTTACTTGAAACCTGTCTTATTGCAGTAAAAAGGAAAGGTAAACAGAATTATTCAAGTCATAACACAGCATCTAACCAAACATGGCTAGATCTGCTGTATCGGTAATACCAAAAAAAAAAAAACCATGAAGAAATAGCAGAGAAATGATCATACTTCATTGGAGCAACATTCTGTATAGCCAAGTGTCTGATCTTCAGCAGTTGCCACGGGCAAAGGATTGGAAAAGAGTTAAGAACAGGGGAAGCTTAAATTATACTTCCACTAATGTACTCTTCCAGCAGTATGTGGACTTCAGATGCTCAAATTTTTGTGTATAATAGCTGCTGATGGATTTTTCTTCCATGATATTTTCTTCACTTTCTGAAACCATATAAACTTCTAACAATCACAAAACAGGTTGCAGTGAATCCTTCAATTAAAGCATTTGCAACATACAGACCCATCTTTCCTCTTGCAACACGAATGGCATCAGGAATTGAAATGTACAAGTGTATACCTCCCCAGGCCCCTGGTCCTTCATTCCCGAGCATGATGGTCTGCACCTCGAAAGAGAGAAAGATGTTTTTTAAAATGTGTTTTTACTATGGGAACTAAACATGACAGTAGCTGCTTACCTTAATTTTTCTCACCTTCCAAAGGATCTATTCTCCTAACATGAGGAAAATTTAATGACAAAGAAGAAAATTAAAGGAGTTTGAATTGGTGAGCATCACAGAAAGGCAAATTATTTTCATAGAATACTCTCAGAGCCAAGAAATAGGATGGAGCAGTCATTGAAAGGTTTCCTGATCAGAGAGCTGAAAAATCTCAGCCTGTCCAAGACTGATAAGACCCTTGCAATGGCCTGGCAGCCCTCAGAAAAGGAAAAGAGGATGCATATAGAGTAGGCATCTATTGCGGATGACACCTGCAAATCAGTGGCTTTGTTAAATAATTATTACATTGAATTTCCTTATCTCGGCTCCTACCTCCTTTCTTTTGACTCAGCATCACATGCTCCCATCAAAACAACTCCAGCTTCCATTCTGCAGACCACAAGAAACTCTTCTAACTGGAATGAGTGTTTCAGGCAGTCATCTGCAATCTTGCTGCCATAGATGTCACATCAGGTCATCAAGAAAAGCAGTTCCTGGAGGCTTGATGTTGACTTTTCCAGGCTGGCACAGAAGTTTCTCCCACAGCATGCTGGCTTTTGAGTTCCTGAGGTTCAGCACCTCCAACATCACAGTCCCCGTAGTGGTTGATCATCTCTCCCTAACAAGACCGTGGGAAAGAAAACCACCTTCAGTCATGCAGTATCTGGATCCACCTCCACAGGGCAGATGCAAAATCTATGCAAGGGTTAGCATATAAATTAGCATCCTATAACTCATGAGAATTAACACTCCCTCTGCTGGTAAGGAAGCCTCTTAGAAGTCACCCACCCAAAAGTCTCCAGATGACTAACTGTCACGGTTAAGTATTGCAGGATCAGTCTGTAAGGCACAAAGCTTGATAGAACATGATTCCTGTTGATTAAGCACAAATTTGATGCAATCCAGATCTACTGAACTTGACCTTAGGTTGTTAGATTGGAAATTCCTAACAGTTCTTAAAAGCAGTGAAAATATTAATGCTTCAAACCAAAGAAAACATCTCAAATGAAGGCTTTAGGTTTTTTGCTTTTTGTTTTGGTTTTCCCCCTTTGTTGTTTTTTTGTTTGTTTGATTGGTTGGGTTTTTTTTAAGCTCTATTTCTAGTGAATATACGAGACTGAAGCAAGACAGAAATTATTTCTGGTTAACAAAACAATAAAAACGAAGTGCCTAAACACAAAAGAGTTTATAAAAGATATTTCAGGGTCTCATCTGTTTCTTGTACATTCCTAGATACAGCTAGTGCAATTGAGAAGAGGATGCAGAAGAGCAGACGGCTGATCATTCTTCTAACACACCAGCTGATTAATTGTAAAGAACCTGCATATGATCAACACATTGCTTTATACAATGCCCTCATTCAAAACGATACAAAGGTGATCTTGCTGGAAATGGAGACAATTGGGACTTATGAGAAACTTCAGGAATCTCTTTGGTTTATTATTAAGAAACAGGGTACCATCAAATGGAAAGAGCAGCACACTGTGCACCCACAGTCATCCAGTTCTAAGTTCTGGAAGCAGGTGAGGTACCATATGCCTCTGACACTCAAGTCCTCCTACTCAGCTAATGCTGGCTGAATAGTGAGTCTAAGAAAATACTGGTATGCTATCAGGGTGAACCACATGCCTGCAGCTCCTTCTCCTTTCAGTAGGTACATGATTTTACACTCTGGAAGTCTGGCTGTATATATGAACTTTTTTCAGCCCTTCAGTTGAATAACAAGAAGGTAAACTGATGGAAGAGGTCTGGGGAACTGAGGGAAGTTTTTGTGGGTATGGGAGTTCTGAAAATAAATCATTCTAGACTGTATAGAGAATTTTGCATGTCACAGGAAACAAAATATACCTATACTCTTTCTATATACAGTCTTGCAAATTACTGAATGTTTTGATTCTGAAAACCTGAATGTTCTGCAGGTTTGCTTTAACTTTCTGAAGCAATTGTTCAAAGAAAAATGCCTTCTGTACTATTCAAATAGAAAACATAGTGTGTATTATTCAACTAGAAAGTATAACATCAGGCTTTTGTTAATTTTTTCTACCACTTACTCCTTTTTGATCCTATAGTAATACTCATTCTATGAAATGTTATTCTACCTTAGTGGGGATGCCTCACTAAAGGCTCTTTTAAGACTGATGTGAATATGGCATTTTTTTTTTAAATGCAGTGTTAAAGAAATAAATATGCACTGATATGTTTATATGCAGTTTAGTATTTTATATATATATATTAAAATTAATCTCACAAAAAGTCAAAATTTAAGTCTTTCAAGTACAACAGACTGTCTCGCTATTGATTTTATCTCCAGATAGAAATAACATTTTAAAATTTAATATTTTTTTTCTGTACACTGATAGCATTCTTGTAAGCTACTGGAAAAAAGAGATTTACTGCATTTTTATAACAGCCAGTATCCACTTTTTTTTTTTTCTTTCTGCTTTGACCTTTTGCCTACTTACACTTTCTTCTGATAGGGAATAACTTGAGATACAAAGGACAGAACCAAATCTCCTC
>JAOXNG010000021.1:97212937-97227475 GCA_028566535.1 Scolopax minor
GGTGGGTGGGCAGGGGCAGGGTGGTGGAGACATTAGGAGTAAAGAATTAGAAAAAAACATCAAAAAAGACAGATCAGCAAAGAACAATACATTTAACAGGTCAGGAGTTACAAGCATAGAAAAGACCTGTTGAAAATCAGACTGATTCCAGCCTTGTAAGAAAACTGAAACAGATAAGAAGATATCAAGAAAAAAAATCCCACAGTAGATATAATATAGAAATGGCTGAATTACTTGCTGCATATTTTGGTGAAAGGCTGAGAGAGTTAGGATTGGAGAAGAGATGACTGAGGTGACTTATAGCAGCTTCCCAGTATCTGAAGGGAGCCTACAAAAAAGCTGAAGAAGGACTTTATACAAGGGCAAATAGTGATATCTTCAAACTGGAAGAGGGTAGACTTACATTAGATTTAGGAAGAAATTTTTCACTATGAAGGTGTTGAGGCACCAGAACAGGTTGCCCAGAGAGGTTGTAGAGGCTGAATCCCTCGAAGAGGTCAAGGCCTTGGATGCCCCTTGGATGGGACTTTGAGCAACCAGTTCTAGTGTGACACCTTGTAACAAGGGAGCCTCCGTTCTTTGTACCTGACCTTTAAATACTGGAACATGGTAAAAAGATCTTCTCTAAGCCTTCTTTTCTCAAGGCTTAAGAAACACAATTGTCCCAGTCTTTCCTCATATGACAGGCTTCCCCCTCTCCAGCATGTCCACATTTTTTCGTGTAACAAATGTCATAAAAAAAAAGGATCTGCTGAAAGACTGAACGATTGTAGTCTGACAATGTCTAAAATTACTCCAGATGCTCAGGTTAAAGTCTACAGTCACAGGAAGAATGAGAATCAACAGAGGAAGTTTCAGATAAAAATCTGTGAAATTCAACCGGAACTATTTTAATATTTTTAATTTGCTTTCCACTAAATCTCAAAATGAAATTTAACGTATTTGTCTTCCCACAGAGACCCAAATTGAAGAGATTAACTGCTAAAGCAAATTCTGCCATCTGCTCTAACAGTATACGAGATCAAGTCAGTAGGAAAAGGGATAGGATATTATTTCTGCTTGAAGTTGAAGCAAATAGCCTATTTTGGTGTGAGATTATATTTACAGCAAACTTGGACAATCTGGAGGTTGAGATGGGATATGAGCTTTGTGCAGAGAGCTGTCTTGGGATTGAGTTTATCTGTAAGAGTAAGAAGGAATTCAAGATCATTTTGTAGCAGTCAACAGGGACCAGTGTTACTAGGGAATATTTCAATTGCATATATTCTGTTGTTGATGGAAGATGCTGTTTTTTCAAATTATTGTTTGTAGGAATTGAATATTCTTAAATTAGTATGAAAAAATGTCAAATGGGCAAAAAAGGGATGAAATGTTGATCATTAGGGAAGTACTGGTAAAGACATAAGCAGATTACTTGGAGACAAATGCATCTTTCTATTCGATTCATCCAAGAATTTAACTTACCCCTCCTTAGGTGAGTTCTCTGATCTATTGAATAAGATGTCAACTATCGTAATGTTATGAACCTCTGAATATCTTCCAGAGGTATGTTTGTGTAAACAATTGGCACATAGGCCTAGATTTGGACTAGAATTTCCCAGATCCCAAATGTGGGTCAATTTCAGTCTTGATGTTTTGCTCTCACACTTTTTCACATTTGTAAGGTATTAGGTTTATCCTGAAAGAGCACAGGAAACCATTTCAATTCTCAAAAAGCAGTGAAAGCAGTGAAAAATTTTCCTCTAATTCCTTTTGGAACTTCAATAAAGAGCTCAACTGAAGAATCATAAAGCACAAATAAAAATCTCCCTCCTTAATTCCTCATAGGCCTTTTATGTTTCAAACATTTGCTGTGAGCCTTGTAAGGTGCCTGGTGTGCTGGTGTGTCATTGATGACCATTTGATATTTCATTTATATTGAGGATATTATGAACAGCTTTCCTTTTCGAATAAGAAATCATCAAGTTGAAAAGACTGAGCTGTGGGTAGGTATTCACATACCCCAAAGTTAAGTACATAACTCAGCTGTCCAGTTTTCCTAGGCTACCTATATAACCAATGCAGGAAAACATTGTTTTATTTTTGCAGATTTATTCAAAGCAGGACCTTGGTGTTTCAGGGGAGAACCCAGCCACAGTGATAGTGATTATCTTGCAGCAAATGAGAGTCTGGATGCTGAAATTGGTATGTACATTCCCACTGCAGTATTTTAGTTTTGACAAATCAATGTTTTCCGTCAAAATTAGTTTGCTGAAAAATTCCCTGTCAGTGCCAGTTGGCATGTGTTTATAGCTAGAGTGAGTCAGCCACATACATTGTTCACTGGCACATGTAGCTGTTATTCAGACTGACACTATGATATGATGAGTATTTGGCATGTTGGTCTTAGTGCAGTGGCAAAGAGATATCTTTGTCATCTTCTGCTCCTGCAAGCCCCCGTGGTGGCCCTGTAGAAGTTACAAGTTCTCTGCATACAGCAGTGACTCTGTGGATGCTGGAAGGACCTGAAAGAAAATGGTTTTTTAATTTAGATTTTTTAGTTGACTGGAGACATCGAACAACGGTGACCTCTTGGTTAACACAGTGTAAGTAATTACTTTTTCTTAGGAGAACAAACTAAATAAAATTTTAAAAATTATTTCATCTACAATGAACAATTTCATTACTTAAACTAAATTGAAGTTTTTTCTTAAATTAATTCTGATAGTCTGTAAAAAATTTTGTCACAAGAAAAAAATGATTTTTTTTGTCAGAAAGAAAAATTGATTTTTCTAAGTTTTCCATTTTTCTTCAGCTTGAGCTACTTGGCATATTTGACCTAAATTCATGAATAATTACTCACTACATACCACTCTCTCCCCCATCAAGTGACACTTCTGGCCACCTGTAATCAAACTAAGGAGAAGAAACCTCACTCAGAAAAGAGATATGATAAGAATATTAAGTTTTGTCATACTCCAGTTCTGCAAGATGCTTAAGTAGGTGTACGGTCCCACTGAATTCTGTACCACATGCTTGCAGCGTGCAGTTAGGTGTTGAGTTGTTTTAGGACCCTGTGCTTTGTAGGATGTAACTCTGGCACTTCTTTCTCTGAATCAAGAATATTTTACACAACAATACAAATCTTCCTATTTCCTCCACTTACCTGAAGGTACTGGTTCTGCTTAAATAAAACGACCACTTTCTTTTTTCACACAGTTGTACCTGCCATCTTAGTGTTAGCTCCATATGAGGTGGGCTGAGTTGTTGGGGTTTTTTTGTCAGAACACTCTTTCTGAAATGGACCCCGTTGCTACAGTTGCCACCCCAGTCACTATCAGTGTTTGTGCTGCTCTTCCTCAATTTGTGGAATGCATTCTCCAAATTCTCCCCTTTTTCTGTGACATTTTCATAATGATATCTTGCATAATTCTACTTCTAACCCATCAAGCTTAGGATTTCCATTGTCTTCCGTTATTCATTTGTAAGGCATTCCTCCTAAAGCACTTTCAGCAATTGCTTTTCCTTTTCCTCTTCCCTTTTTCTTTCCAATTACACTTTCTCAAAACTGTAACACGTCTGACCTTATGTTTGAGTAGCCATGTTGATTCTTCATGGAGAAAGATGCCTAAATTTTCAAGCACATCCCATTCCTTAAAGGAGAAATTGGCTGACACCTTCTCTGGTATGCAATTCATACATATGTAGTTGCTAATCATAGAATCATAGAATAAATTAGAGAGGGATACATGGAGGACATCTGGTTCAAACTCTAAACACTGGTATTGTTTATTGAAAACAGTAGGATCTATGGTATTCCTGTCCACTCTATGTTCTGTGACTCTGATAATGAATAAAAGGTCAATTAAAACTATTTTCCAAATGTCATGCAATATACTTTGTATTCTTTGATGATAAATGCAATCAACCTGAAGGAATTAAGTGTTTTGGATGTTCTAAACTGTTTGATCTTGTTAAAAGGAGTGATTATAGGAAGATTTATCACAGTTAGGAACCAAGTACCCTCACAGAGTATTAAAGACAGCCTATTATAACGGAGTTCTTCAAATGAGGGCAAGTGTGAGCTGCATCATTTCAGAGCTACCCTTAGTTTAGTTCATTTCGATAATCTAGAATGGACTTTCTTTGAGAGGATCAACTGCCATTGCAGCTTGTAAATTACTTGTGAGGAATGTATGATGTCTGATCTGGTTAATTGAAGGTCATGCCAATCATAAGGCTAATCTGAAAATAAAAAAATTATAAAAAGCTTAGCAGTCCCAGTTAAAATGTGAAGTATCTGCCTAATGTGCCTAATTGTTACTGCTTGAAAATTGATTCTCATTCTTTTTTGAAGCAATATTTTTGTTCTAAATTAAGGATAATAGTACTAGTTAATATTATTTTCTCATTGACTAAAACAGAAATATGCACAGTCTTGTTTGATCTTTGGCATATTGCTATGAGATGGAGCTGGATTTGAGATATATGAGATCCAAAGAGACCAAAGAGAACTGCAGGCTAATTGCACCCTTGTTAAGGCTGAGGGAATTTTCCATTTGAATTCACTTAGGACAGATATATTACAGTTCTGAATTACAGTCTGAATACAGTCTGAAGTCTTGTGTAGTAAATTGCTGGTGCATCTCAGCTGGCTAATACTTCTAAAATGCAGCAACATGAATTAAAAACTAAAATGACATGCTGCTTTTGTAGCATAAACAGGAGCTATTAGAATGAAAATTTCCTTTTCTATTTCAGTGGAAGTCTTGCGCTGGCTTGTATCCCAAAGAGAAGGACAACTTCTCAAACTGGGTAAAACGGGTTATTGCACTGCTGTGAAGAGCTTGCTCAGTCTTCTGTAACTCTTCATGTTCTGTGGAGGTGGACACCATTTTTGATTTTTCATATGCATAGATTTGTCTGTGATTATCTCACAGGGTCTCTGTATGGACTTATATGTTACAAAATTATTAGTAGTATTTCAGTAACAAAGTTATTATGCTACATTTGGAATCTATTAGGTCATCTTGTCCAGCTCATTGTTAATGAATTGTTTCCTCACTGCATTTTCAATTGCTTTGTCCAAGCTACACCTCAGTAAATCAGACCAAATGTTCTTCTATTGTTCGTACTGGGAGGCTTTCATCATTCCACATGATGTTAACCTATGTGACATGTCTTACAGCAAAAGCCTGCTATTTCACTATTACCATGAGTATGACTTTGTTCTTATTGCTCAGTTATTCTTTTTTATATAGTATTCAAATTCACAAGAAGATAAGAAACTCAAGGACAGTCTTTTTTTTTTGTTTCTCTAATAGCAAGATATCTAACTCTCATCTTTTCAGAAGGAAAACCTGCCCTTATGCTCCCAGGGTACTGGGACCAGGTTCAGAGTTTGGTAGCAATGCAACAGATGTTTCTATATTCATTAAGCAAGTCTGTGAATATCAAGTAACTCTTGCTTTTCATCTTACAGAGGCAGAGCATTTAATGAAATTTGCATATATTGATCCAACAGGATAATATTAAAAAAAGATGCTAACCAAAATGAATGCTAGTCATTGGTCAAGAGCATGCAGTCTTCTGTAGATCTTTAACCACAGAACGGGGAAAATGTACAGTGCTTAATCATGTAGTAGGTTTCTGGGGCTGGCGAGAGTTGTACAGGCTGTATCGGATAGAAAACTGTAAAGCAAAACATTGACCTATCTTCTGAACTGCATTACTCCATACCACCTCTTGTAAAGCAGCAGAAGGTGTGGAACCTATGCACATTGTAAAGCTTACAGCAGTGCTGCAGAGCTGTGCTTGCAGAAGGAGAATCACAGAGGAAACAGGCTCAGATCCCTGAAGAGCTTGTGGTGTGCCTCAGGCAGCTCTTTGTGACCAGAAACTTAAGGACCAAACCAGTTACTACTTCAGTGGAACCAGCAAGGGAAAGGGAGGGAGAAAACAAAAGAAGTCCAGAAGAATATGCAGGAATGTCTATATGTTGAATCTTGCTGAAATTTTCCACGTCAAGGGGTAATACAACTACTGAAAGGATGAAGAGTTCTGGCCTACACTCTTTGATCAGACTCAAAATTAAGTTAATCTCTAGGTAGATGTTGAAATGTATTCCTCAGTGCTAATAAATTTCTAATAAGGTGGATATCAAGCTATATAAATCATACATGTAGTCTTGCTCTGTAATAGCACAAAACAAAGATTGAATATAATTTTTAGCACAGTCTTAGGGAAGATGCTGTTCATTGTAAGCTCGGTTAGGCAGTTGGTTATGCATGAATTCATTATTCCAGCAGACTGGTTCTCGCGACTGAGCATATCCAATGGATTCAAGTGTCAAGAGTGAAATAGTCTCACACCTAATGCTTATGGAGATTTCCAAAGCAACCAATATTTGCTATTTTAAAATAATTTCACAGTAGCCAAAGACTCAGAGACAACGTGGGCTTAAAATAAAATGGAAAGGTAAAGTACATTTTCATCCTGCTAAAAGGCACCACTGTAAACTGGGGCAGGGAGCCTGCACTACATCTCCTGAGTGACCACATTTCATGTCCAAATATGTACGACTGAGCCCAGGAATCCCATGACAGGGTGTGCTGTCTCTGCCTTCTTTTGCTGTTTTAGAGAGGGATGAAGGCATTCTGCTGTTTGATGTTGGCCTTCAGGGAGGTCTCATTTCTGTGCTCCTGCACATGGCTGTACCGAGCGATGTATAACCCAGAAAGTGAAACACTTATGAAGAGATGCCCTTTGCAAGGGCCAGAAGAGAAAGAAAGAACATCTACAGCATTAGTAGGGATAATGTTCAATCCCACTAGGCTAAAGCAATATTGTAGGTAAGGGATTAACCTAGAAAAGGATATTACTCCTTTTAAAATAGAGAGCAAAAGCTAATTAAAGTAAGTTGGAAAGTACTGTCTTAGCTCTGGAAAGCATTAGCAGTCAGAAAGTTCATTGCTGAAAGGTAAATTCCAATTCCTTAACTAAGAATAAGCTGTTCGATTAACCTTTTTTTTTTTTTAAATTACAGATTTTACCTTATGAAAATGCTTTGACTTTCTGATGGCAAAGTTGATCTTTTCATTCCTCTTTTCATCATCAAAGCAGACCTCTGCTGCATAACATCATTAAAATGGCAGCTCCCACTGAGAGAAACGCCTCTACTTGGCGAGTGGAAATCTTGACAGAGTGGCAGCATGTCTAAAACCTTCAATGAATATTTTTGCATCCATGACCAGTTGAATACAGGGACACGTGGTTAGAAGCATGCATGTGTTGATGTTTATCTAGAAAATATTTTCTGTGTTTAGTTCTGTAAATCTATTTTTAAAAAATCATGGATCCTTTGTTTTCTGCTCTGTTCCCCTTGTCATTACGTTTTCTATAGCTCGGTCGCATCCAACAACCAAAGTTAATTTCAAAGGACTCAGATGTACTGCTTTAACGCAGACAAACATTAGAGGCTATTCAGCAGCAGCTCTCACTCTAAAACTGGTGGCCATCTGATTTCTTCCAACAAACAAATAGGTGGGCAGCAGGATATCATGCACAAGGTCTGTCAAAAAATAGGAGGTGCAAAGGGCAGGAGGAGACGTTTCTGTTTTTCGACAGTAAGACTAGCATCTTGCATTCCCCAGAAGGTTTATCAAGACATGCATGGGCTTTCCCAGTTATGAACCAGAATACATCTGTCTCATTCCTGGCAGTCACATCCCAGGCTCTGCACTAGGATGCTGCACATTACTTTCTCTGCCCCAGCTGCCCCAGCTGTGAGGGAGATATCCTCTAGCAGAGAAACAGACAGAAAACAGAAAGATCATACCATAGTCTGCTTCAGTTACATCCACTCATACAATCCTGCACCTCCCTTAGAATCTGCATCCAGCTCAGCCTTTTCCAGAGATATTTCTGGAATTCAGCATCACATGATGCAGAATCAATGGTATATCTTTTAGTGAACTTTAATGTATTGAATACTTCTTTCTCCTTAAATGTACTTTTTTATACACATGAAAAACAGAGCATCATCTGTAGAACATGTCTGGAGATCATTCCAGACACATTAAGTCGTGGTATTTGGACTGTTCAACATAAAAGGGACCTTAAGCTTGGGTGAAAAGGGACAGCTGTGGCATGAACTGCTACATTAGGGAAAAATGTTCAGTAGTTGAATAGTTAAATATGTCAGGCTTGAGGAGGATTTTACTAGATATTACACTTCTTTTCAATAGAAATACCTAGGCAGGAGGTCAGAAAAAAGTGTATAATGCCATTCATGTTCCTTTTTATTGATATACTTTTAAAAGCTACTTGAACCTGTCGCATAGGGCTTCATCTGGTACTCTTTGAAGTTAATGGAAAGCACTGAATTGACTTAAGGCCATAGTTCAGGCCTATAATTGATCTAAATGAGGTGCTAATTAGCTCTCTATATTAATATCTCTACTTTGCCTCCTCCAGTTGCTGGCACTACCATTTACTGTATCTTGTCTTAAGCTAAATTCATGAACCTCTGAGAAAAATGACAATTTTCTTTGACAGCAGAGCTACATAGAAAACACACAAATAAAACATGAAATTAGGAAAAAGGAGCAAATAATAAAATTCAAATAACTAAAATTTGGTGAGACAATTTATAAGGTTTTCAGCAAAAAGAAGATAAATTTAAAAATATTGGTTATGTGAATCTTGAACCTATAAACAAGGAATTCTTAAGACTTCGGTATTTTTTTGACCTGTCAGCAGCAGAGACAAATAATGTGAAGCTGAATACCCTCACACAACTAAATCTGTTTTTACTGAAGATGATCTTCGAATATTTCTGAATATTTCTGAGTTTCTCAAACAAAAATTTGTGACTCATCATGATAATTTAATAAACCTGCATGCATTTTTTTTTTTCAAGACTTCATAATAATGTCAAAGAAACCAAGTTTTGAATGTAACTAACGAGCTGACATGTCATTGTTTGAAATGAAATTTTCCTGCTTCAACTAACCTTTTTGGAAAGGGAATGAAAAAAAATGTAAAGTTTTAGATTCGTGCACAGATTGTCTCTACTAAATCCTGAACTGGAGTATCATATGTATTCTCACTAATTAAAAAAAAAAAAAAAAATAAAATCAGCAGTTTTATAGCAGCAAGTGTCTTGAGGGAAGCCTATGACTAGGACCTCCAGTTTTAGCAAAAACAGGGCTGGCTTTCTCAAGCGAGGGGATCAGCACATGCCCAGCCAGGTGATATGACTGGACCTATTGCACAGGAGCAGGAAATCTGCCACTTTGCAGAAGAGCAGTGCCTTTGTGCATGCACAGGACACAGAGAACTTCCACAGGAGCACCAGACCTACTGCCTGGTTGGAAGAAGGGCAACCCAGAAAATGGCAGCTGGTGCAGGATGTCAGGCTCTGTGCTCTTTAAAGTGGAAAGTCTTTAAAAATGCAGGCTTAGATATGAGGAAAAGGTACATGGCAGAAGAGCTGCAAGAGAAGACAGGCTTTCTTATAAATTCTTTAACTACTTTCTGTCTTTTTCATAGCATAGGTTCTGACTGCAAGATAATCCTGATGTAATGCAGTCATACTTTTTTGGCAATTAAACAATCTCTTAATTTAAAGAAAGTAAAAAAGAAAGCCAGTAGCTTTGTCAAGTTCACTGTAAAACTCATATTAGCAAAGCTTTTTAGATTACAGAATGTCTAAAAAGAAGAGAGAGACACTAATGTAATACACATTTCAAAAAATAAAGTGGAAAACAATACAGTTAATTAGATAAGGAATGATCCAAGCCTTTCATGGTTGTATTAGGAGCATCTGCTGTACTTAACACTAATATGTTGTCTAATATAATCTGGGGTTTGAGATTTGTTTGTTTGTTTGTTTGTTTGCTTGTTTGTTTTCTTTTACCACCTCTCTATCTATTGATAAGACTTGAAAAATCTTGAAGGTCTTCACTTGTCCCAGCCTGCATTTCACCACTGACTGGACGTGCAACTTGTATCACAGCAACAGAGAGCTGAGAAAATGAGTGTACACTCAGCATTTGGATTAGGCAGGCTTTTCTGCATGGGTTGATACCCTCAGTGTTATAGAGCCCTATAGAGTTTAATGGTTTCCTGTGCAACAAAGTTGACCATCACTGTTTAAAATATCCAGATATCATTACAAGGCTGGATTTTCTCACACATATGTGAGAAAATGGCAAAAGACACAATAAGGACATTCTCTGAGTCTCAAACCCTGGCAATAGAAATCAATTCATTAATTTCTGTAATAAGGAAGTACTTTCTGTTTCATGAAACACAGATCTGTTGGAAAAACAGCCAAACAATGCAAAAACATAAAGCCATGGAGAGACCATCTACAGTGTTGAGTCGCATACTTTTCAGGAACAGATACAGTATTATTACAGTCATGGTTTTCTAACAATATTTCACTTGGGACTAGAAAACAACTATTATTGGGTAGATGGTGCCAAAATTCAGTTCCCTTCAGTTTAATTTGCTCAGATACATGTCGATTCACAGAATGCACAAAGGAAGAGTAAATCTAATATTATGGTCAAATTAATATTTTATCATGTATCCTATATTGAATAGACAATAGACAGATAGCTTAGTCATTCTCCTGCCCTAGGGATTCAAATCTTTGCAAACAGGCAGAAAAGAGACTTGAAGCTTGAATTTACACAATGAAGATGAATAATTCACTGGTCAGGAGCTTCTGGATGTCTATTTTTGCTGGATGTTTTGTTGTAGTGGTTTTTATGCTGTGGGTTTTTTCTTTTAAAAGAGGAGATGTTACACAGCTATCAAAATTATGAGAATGTGTAATAGGGGAAGAAGTGGGGCTGAGAAAAAAGAGTTCTTCAGATGGTAAGGCAAGCATAATCATTAGAGAGACACAAAATACTTTCATCAAAGGCTGCTGTTACAGTGAATTTGTCTTACTCATCCATTGGGGATGTCTGGTAAAAGGCATAGCAGTGTATACATACCAGTGTCTGGGGTCTCATAATTATACTGTAGTTTCCCCTTTTAATGATAAATTTTGATTGCAAATTGGGATAACGTTAGGGTGTTCTTCCTCTAAATGGTTATATTTGCATTCCTTATCCTTGGGAATTCTAAAAAAAAAAGATGAATCTGAGATTTTCCCTGTTTGCTCTTCTCCTGACAAATTCTGCAACTGATGACTTGCCTGTTGTTTGCAATTACAATTACAATCATGTCCTTAGTTTTAATACCCTAGAGAGGTTAGATAAAATTTGCACCCTTAATACTAAGACTTATGATGTTGTGGGCCACAAAAATAAAGATGTCAGTATGTCTGGAACTGTGGACTGCAGAAAAGAAGTTATCCAAAGATAACATCAAATTTGTTATGTACATTGATTCCAGAGGAGAGGAGAGATGATAAAAGTAATTTAAAAGATTCTAGGTGTATGAGAGCTTGATGTTTTAATATTTGTTGGTGAGGCTCAAAATTGTTTGTCTTGCACACAGAGAAAAAATAGCTCGGGGTCTTGAAATACGTATTCTCTCAGCGCAGAAAAACAATCTTTCTAAATTGCAAGGTTAGTTGGGGTTTTTTTTTGGAAGGAGAGGATTTACTTCCCAAGCCAATATAAATCCTTCATTGTATAGAAAAAATGTCCACTCTTCGTATGTTGTTCTTCCTTCAGATTTCCTTTTTTTTGAAGGAATCATTCAGCGACTGAAATTCCATTTAAGAGATTCACATTCCTAAGGAAGCTGCCTCTTGGGGATTATGTTGCATGGTCTTGAAAAATATATTTATTTTTTTTTTCTGGAGCGGCCTTTCTGTTGAAGAAAAGGCTAAAAGTGCAAATAGTGGCAGTGAAACTTTTCTTGGTAAGAAGCCTGAAACCTGAACTGCATAAGTTACCAGGATAGTTTATTGCCCACATCTGATTCAGTGCTTGGCCTCTGCTTTAGGCTTGTGGCCAAAGGTGGACACCAGTGACAGCTGTGCAGTGTTTTCTGTTTGTGCATGGTGTAGAGACCTGTCACCTGGTAACTGCGACCGCCAAATTCATTTAACAGGCCAATGAGCCCCTATTAGAAGTCATTCCAAGACACTTTGGTTTACGACAGAGAAATTTAAGTTACCTGAAAATGCATCACATATGCAGAAAAGAGTAGGAGAAATATTTTTAAGTTTACTAACCTGAGGTACTTTTCCCTTTGTTAGTTCCAGAAAGTTAGCATTTGTGCACATATTACAGATCACATCTCCCAAAAAGAAAAAGGGTAAAAGAACACCCGGGACCAGTCACAACGCCTGCTGCAGAGGTCCCAATTATTTCAACAACTGTTACTTATGTATAAATGATAGGATTACTGACACCTTTTACTTTAGAGATGAGTAACAAAACAAAAACAAGTGACTAGTAACTTTAAAAATAGAGTAGGTCAGACGGATAGGACAGCAAAAACACTAATATAAAGGAAATTCACAATTAAAAACAAGCCTACCTGTTTATTATTTGGAAACTTGATGGGTATATTGCCCTTAATATCCTAAGCCTTGGTTAAGTTGCAGACCTATGGTCTGTATTGTACATTTGGATCTTTCTCTTTTTTTAATTTTAGGAATAGATTTTTCCACCTACTTAAATATAGTCTGTTATCTCTGAATCATTATTTCACCTTCATACACACAGAGTAAGATCAAAACATTCCCTGTTTACTCAGAACAGACATTTTGGCCCCACAGTAATAATTTTTACACCTGCTCATGAAGCCCACCTGCAGCTTTTTAAAATGTATGTTTAGATTTACTCCCAGCTGTTCCTGTGGCTCTTGTGTTCTTGCTTGCTTGACTTCTTCATCTGAGGTTTAAGATCTAAACACCCACACTTACTGAGCAATCCACAAAAGCGAGTAACTCTTTACAAGTAGTGATTCACTTTTGCTGTTATTGCTTCATTTGTGCTCTGTAGGAAATAACAACCAAAAGCCCACAAAGGTGCAGGTCAGCTCTTCCACCCAGTTTCTGCAAAGGCAATGTCATTCTTGGGGCGAGGGGAGATTGAGCAGTCTGCAGTTCCAGTACTCAAAGCCAGCATTTTGTTGAGTGTTAAATTTAGTGAAACTTCGCCCTACCGTACACCATATCTGAAGCAGGAATAAGGATCTCAATAATCCAGCCAAATACTCACTTGCCTAATCTATCCAAATTCTTATTCCAAAGACAGAACTTGGTCCTGAAACACAGATCTGTTACTCAGAACTCTTATTCTTTCAGGAAAGACACCACCCAAAGGAATAATTTGCCCAGCTCTTGAGTATTTCTTTTGCAGCTGGCATAGTCAAGAAACTATTTTCAGCACTGTGCCATGCAATGTGCTAGCTGGCAAAATACCCCTTACAAGGCTGGGAGCTTCAATCCATTTTGAATCATAAGATATCAGCGTGTTCATTTGTCATTTCAAACAGCCATGCCTTTGTTCATGAACAACATGCAAATCAGTGTGCAGAGCAATTTCAAACCATAAAAATCTAATGGGAATGGATGGTTCAAAACACTTGAAGTTAATGCTCAGGTGCCACGTTGATAAGCATGGGACAGATCTTTGGAAAAAGGCAAAAATAAATAACAGGAAACATCAAACAGCCTTTCATCCCTCACAGATCATTAACAACTGAAAGCTGTTACCACCTGATTAAAGTTGGATAGGGTATGGTAATATCAATCCAATCTCCTAGCAAGAAAGACCAGATCCACAAAAAAAAAAAAAAAGATTTATGTCCTGCCTGTTCACTAAAGTGTTACTTAGATCCCACTTCTGGAGAATAATTTCCAGTTTCCACATCTTTTCTCAGTTGTTGCCTACCCTGGAATGAGCTAGGTTGCGTAAGTACCTCAGATTTTCAATTAATAATAATTGGATGTTTTCAGTTTTGCTCTAACAAAGTCTATAATTTTCTTGTATCAAGCACTATGATCCTCATGTGGAAGAGTTGTCAAAAACTCCAGATAACTTTCCCTCTATCTTCTTAAGGATTTAAGCTTATCAGAGGGCCCAAACAAATGCCTGACGAATTAATATAGCCAATTTTTATTCCAAGGAGGCCTTGGATTTCCTTGTTTCTTCCCTAGTTGTGTAACAGCATCTCTGCAAACCTCCCAAGTGGTCAGTCCCTTCTTCCACTCAGTGTAAACCTCCTTCTTCCACTTTAGTTTTTTCAGAAGGTCCCTGCTCAACCACCCAGGTCTCCTGCTTCTCTTGTTTGATTTCTTGCTCTTGGGAATGGACTGGTCCTGAGCTTGAAGAAGGTAATGTCTGAATATTGCCCAGCTCTCATGAGCCCCCTTGTCTTCCAGGGCCCTCGCCTATGGGAGTTCACCTAGCAGTTTCCTGAAAAGGACAAAGTTAGCCCTCTTGAAATCCAAGGCTTCAAGATTGGATCCTACTTGTTGCTTTTTTATATGTTACCTACTATCCTGAACTCTATCTTTCCATGGTCACTGCAGCCGAGTTTGCCCTCAACCTTGATGTCCTCCACCAGTCCCTCTTTGTT
>JAOXNG010000021.1:97227575-97246093 GCA_028566535.1 Scolopax minor
GATAGTAGTCTGAAGAATGCATTAAGTCAGGAAGTTTCCTGGTGATGTCCTTAACCCGGACTCCAGGGAGACAACAGACCTCCCTCTGTGGAGGGTCCACATGGCACACTGGGCGTTCCGTCGCCCTTAGGAAGGAGTCACCAACAACTATAACTCTCCTTTTTTTCTTTGTGGGTGTGGAAGTGATCTGAGGTGTACATTTTATTGTCTGTTTTTCATCTACATTTCCACTCAACTGACCTTCCTTGACCAGAGCCTCATATCTGTTTTTAAGAGGTGCGGTGGGCAGGGGGAGAGTTCCTCTGCTCCCCTGAGCTTGAACTTTACTCCATACATTGTTCTTACCTAGGCTTCCATCCTTAGCCTCATTTCTTTTCAAAACTGATAGAAATATCTACGAGAAAAATATTAAATCTATTTTCTGGAGCATCTTAGAACTCATCTCCCACTTCAGATTTATTTGAATGCCAGATGTTCTTTCTTAAACTTGGTGGATTCAGAAATAACCTTTCTGGAGATGCAACATATTTCAAATCAAAATTCTTGACTTCACTGGGCTTTTGCAAAATGCATTAATAGGCAGAAGCACAATTTTCATTCTAAAGTATTGTCATTTGTGTTCCTAGATTGATGGATGTATATTTGTTTATTATACAGTATGTATTTGGTTTACATAGAAAAAAATCTAAGGCTATATTACTACCACAAGAAATTACTTCCTGAGGTCTCAGGTTTCTTTCCACCATGGTCTTCCATCAGCTCAGTGTCCCAAACCAGGCAAGGCTAAGAAGAAACTAAATATTGCCAAAAGTGGATTGCAGCAGACCAAACAAAAATATATGGATTACAAAGCCAATGATTTCTCATCAGAAACATTTATCTTAAAGTAAAAGAAGAAGACTTTACACTTTTAGCTTGGCTGTCTCAGCTTAATTCCACTGTTGCAGTCATAGAGATGAAGACTATTGATTAGAGATTAGTGTGGAATCATCATCTCTAACTTCCCAAAAGAATAAAATGGCCTCTGGAGATTGCATGATTTTATTCTGGGACTGGAATTAGCCTTCCAAAAAAGAAAATTAATCTTCATGTTACACATACATGGTAAAACTTGTCTATAGCAAACATTAACACATGGATAAATACCACCATATATTTTCCATTTTTAATGCTCCTTACCTTATACTGATGGTTATTTTTTAGATAGTGGGCTGAAGCTGGATGCTAGTTGTAACCAATTCTCTGCGAGCATATAAAGATCCTCTAGCTCTTAGGTTGTAATGGCAACTGCAAACCGGTTGGTTTGTACTAGGGACCTCAGTGAAGTTTTTCAGAAACTAAGGAATTAAATCATTCAAGTGTGACTTCACTCCCCCTGGAGTTTTCCAGTGTTTTATAAATTGTCAAGCATCTTATCTTTATCCATTGCCATGTTCAGGCATAGTGTACTAAACAGGCTGCTAAGCCATTTTACGTCAAATAGCCCAAGAATCTTCAAACAGTGCTGGAATCAATTTACCACAATTAATTCCCTCTGCTCCCAAGAGGAAGATTTTGGTACATGATGAAAACCCAGTTTAAAAGATTCAAATTTAAGGAGTTTTTTGTAGCAAAGCTCACCTATATATAGTAACTATTTCTTATTCCTGAGCGTGCAAATCAAGCATATATCTGACTGACAGAACCTACCCCTAGAGCTTCCAGACTTCACCAGGTGGTACTGGCTGAAACTCATGTAGAGAAGACTGGATTTAACCCCTAGGCACAACTCTGCTGCCATGGAAGTAGCTGGTTCCAACCAAATCTGAATATTCATATCCAAAAAATAAATGGAAATTTCTTCTCAACATATGTCAATTCAGTGTTTTCTGACTATCTGGCACAATCTTCCTGATATCCAGTAAAAGGTATTTTATAGCCTTAGCATTCTGGATAACAAAATTCAACAGTAAGTGGAAAATTTACCATAAATTTAATTAGCGTAGTCACCATTCACATAGAATTGCAGATGAGAGCAAATGATTGCTGTTTTCTTTCAAGTATGTACAGCCACATTTTCAAAACACTGAACAAATATTGACTAATGAATTAGTATTGTAATTAAGTCAGGAAAAATACAGAAAAAAAAAGAAATTCTTTTGTATAAGACTTCTCAAATATCACCCCAAAAGTGATCAGTGATCATTATCCTGATTTAAAAAGAAGATAATTAGGAACACTTAAACTGAAGTTATTGGTAAGGAAACCAGATTTCCTGTTTCCTCAAGGCTGATACATTTGGTATCTAAAAAATTAAGGCTTGATTGAAATGTCTGTTCTGCAGCTTTCAAAACATCCCTCTCCTGAATGGATTCCTCAGGGTGAAATTTAATGTGCCTTATTTATGTGCCCAGTTTAGACCTTACTTCATCGAAAATATTAGATCATGAAGCAGGGAGGGAGGGGAATGCAACCAGCGTAAACTCCTACAGTCCTTCTGCTAACAGAAAAAAGCAATTTCCCCAAGAGTCCTTCAGAGGGACACATAGTTCACCTAACTCTCATGCTTCTCTCTTCCTTTAAGAGTCAGAGCTTGCACAGGACAATCCAAGACATTTACGTGTTTCCATATGGATCAAGAAGATTAAGCATCTACATTTGGTTCATATTCATTCTAAACACATATGTTCTGAGGCAATTGCAGAGGTGGACAAAATTAGTTGTAGAGGACTACATTCTGGCCTAGGCCACTAGTTTGGCGGATGTGACTTCTCCCTTGCTGACAGCTAAAGAGATTAGTTTATGTTGCTGCCTTTCCTTCTCTAGGAGCATTAACAGTGTCTCCTTCCTCTACCCAGAGACCATTTTTTTTGGTTGATATTTTTAAGAGTTTCCCCCTCCAGAAAAATTCAGCTTCAAGCAGCCAGTAAGTTCAATAGTTATTAGAGGAAAAGCAGAGACACCTACAGAACAAAAATGGACTGTAGTAAATAATTATAATCTGATTCACTGAACAACACGATAGTGCCTCAGGCTCCTGACAAAAGGTTTTAGAAAATATATTTACTTAAGCAACAGTTACCAAACTCACTAGAGGGCAACAAGAACTTTCTGTGGCCTCTATTATGAATGAACTTAGACTAGAATACCTGCAGTCACATCCAGCCTTAAAATCTATGATCGTGGAGTCATAGATCAGTTCCCTTAACCTCTCGGCTGCCACACACTCTCTCCTCTCTTCTGTTCCTGTTTTCTAGAATAGTGAGTCAAGTTCAAATTCCTGCTTAAAATTGCATCATTCTTCTGGGCCAAAAAAATGTCAAAAAAATGATTGAACTGCAGGCTGGAAATAGCAGCCAACAAATCCATTCCACTGCCAAAGTGAATTCTTTACTATTAGAAAAAGTTCATCCCACTAGAGAGATGCTTTCCATGGGACTATGGAATAAACTTTCTCCAAAGATTAGTGATAGTATCACACCTGCCAGGTGTGTTCCTTTGACATTCATTTGCAACATAAAATTCTAACAGCATTTTCATTAACAAAAAAAAAAAACAAAGAAAAAAAAACATAGGCACAAATGTTCACTGAAACAAAAACTGCGCACTGTATGTAGGGAACAGAAGATGAGAAATAAGGCCCAACTGAGATGTGCTCACTTTACTTGTAAGCCATTGAGAGTTTGATGAGGAATTCAGTGTAAGAATATGTGCATACAGTGTATTATAAGATCATGTCTTGTTGGGTTTAAAAGTATCAGAGTGGAATTTAATTTCATGAACTTAATGAGATACAATATGACATGGCCAAGATTCTCATTAAAGCACCTGGACAATGCCTATGGATCTGTGGCCATTTAAATAAGCAGAAGAATTTTCATAGATATACTGTGAGAAAGGCCAACAGAAGAGAAGCTCAGAAATCCAATAAGGAGAGAAGTAAGATAGGCCACAAGGGAAAAACTAGGTATGGTCTTAGATCAATAAAATCCATGGAATCTGGAGAATGAGTCAGATGGACAGTCGCAAGTAGCTCAGTTAAGCTGCCCACACGTGGGCATCATGAACGTCTTTGGATGCCCTAGGGTACTAGTCAAGGTCAACCTTGTTGGCTGTTGATTAAATGAAGATCAAATCTCCATTGATTATAATGGGGGCTTGGCTGCATCTTCTGCAGATAACTGCACAAAGGCACCTATATTTAGCTGTCTTCATCTCAAGAGGAAAAGGTAATTGTCCCTTTCTTTGGATTTTCCTCTGCAAAATACTAGAGGAGGGAAAAAATGGCACATACTAGTATACTGGTATCCAAATAACTGACAATTTTCCCCATGTCTTATTCTTGGTACCATAACATTATGCAAATCGTGGACTAAAGCTTTTGGAAAGCTAATGATACTGTTTGAAGCTTTTACCTTTCAATAGAAGCTTATGCTATGTCTGTTCTTGTGCTCTGAGGTTATTGCAATCAAAATAATAAAATAACATTTTGGTTATATTTAGAACATTTATCCAAATTCTCCAGCACCAGAAAATATAGTAGCTACCTTTTGGGGTAAAAAAAAAATAACAAAAAAATAGGTTTTTCTATTGATATAGTCAGAAAGAATGGAAAATGCAATTACTATCAGTGGAAGTACAGAGGAGAACTCCATCAATTTCAGTAGACTTTTGCCAGACTACATCAAAAAACAATCTTACAGAAAAAATACGATCTTCATGTTTTACTTGGAGACCCGAAACCTTTCAAAGCCCTTGATGACCCAAACGAAGGCTTCAGCTTTGCAATGTATTATATTAAATCACCGAAAAATACCTGAAACCCAAACACCACTTCTCAGAAGGGTCAGATTTGCAGCTCTCTGATGATATCCTAGTTAGTGTTAAATCACCTGGTATGCTAAAAATGCACTTTGTTTTTAATGTTTGGCTTGGACTTCCAAATAAAAGATACTTTTGGACTCTCTGAAGGTGTAAGTCAATCTGCCAATTTCTAGGATCAGAGACAAATACCAAAATTTCTTGGAAGGATATTGAAGTAAAACTCTCAGGTCAGGATCGTCAAAATAATTTTATTTCTTCTCAGTTTGCATATGCTTAGTCTTTACTTCAAACAGAAGTAAAATTATATAAGATAAAAATTTCACAGAATATCTCATTTTACTTGTACTCTTGGAATATACTGAGAATATAGTTCTAGTCATAATGTATCTCTGTTTGGTAGAAGTGAAATGCATTTGGTAAAATAACCAAGTGTACATATGCATTTCATGTTGACATCTAAATTGGAGATGTAGAGAATTTCAAACATCCTTTGGAACTGTTGTTGTAGCTGCCACCTTCTGTCTATGCCAGCGTAAGTTCCCCTTTTTCATAGTGTTGGGTTGAGGTACAGTATTTAAAAAGGGGTGTGTTTCTTATGAACAACTTCATCAACAGAGAACTTTCTTAGTCACTTTCTCAAAGAGGCAAGAGGCAGCACTTTTGACAGCAACAGGATTCCATGTGATGGAGATCAGGTAATATCAGCCTCACACATCTGCTATTTTCCTCTGTGTTTGTGGACAGCTTTCTGTTATTCATAGAACTGCTCAAGCATTCAGCATATGCAGTAGAGTTCTAGTGATTTAGAACCATCTGCTTAAGGTTTTATTTTGACAAGCTGTTCTGCTGCTGAAGTTCTCACAGGGTTGTTCAGGCTTTTATCAAATGGCTACTAAAAGCTGCTAACCACATTTGCAAGCTACCTTTGGTATATGTTTGTATTTATTCTTTAAGAAGCTTTATGCTAAATAGTATGACCGTGATGGGGAAAAAGCCTCGACAGGGTCAGAGTAACTGCTTGTCTGCTATAATTTGGTTTAATGTGTGTTTTTACCTTAATTCTTTTTTCAAATAGTGTATATAATAGCCTTTTATCTTGTACCACACCATAAACTTTAGTATTTTATTTAATTTTACTTACTAGTTTCATTCCATTTTGAATAAAATTGCTTTTATGTCTTTAAGTTAAAGGTTTTAATTGCCTGGTTTTCAACCTCTTGCCATGCATTTATCTACTTGTATGGCTAGTATATGTATACTGATTTATTTCAAAGGCTCTCTGTGCTGATTTACATTGAAATGGTACTGGCATTGCTAGCCAAATAACACCCAGGAAGAGCTCATTGAGCCACTCAGGTCAGATTGTATCATTTATGAGAGTCTCCTTCAGGGAATTCTAGGGTCATTTTCAGGCAGAAGCATCCACCTGTGAAGTCATCTCTTCCCCAGCTCTCTTCAGTCACCCAAACCCCATTTTCTTTCAACATCTCATCCATCCTAGGTTGCTCTTAGGACTGATAAACTTTCACCATTCTCCACTGAAGTAAGCAGGTCATTTTCCTTGTCATGTAGAACTCAGGTACTCTTCAGCCTGCTGGAGGAGATCTGCCACAGCATTTCAGACACTCTTACCCAGTACAAGGGAGAAAAATATTGCCATTTCGAAATCCTGCGACAGGATTAAATTCTGGCAGTTTACCCCTTGTTTTTCTTTGCCAATGCTTCTCATTTGAAAAATAGATTCATAGTCGTTATGTGCAAACCATTATGATCACTTGGTCTATAATGTATATAATTTTCTCAGATGCTGAGTCAAAGCATGTTTTCCAGAAAGATATCTAATCTCATTTTACAGACTCAGAGCCAGAGCGCATCTATTGCCTTTCCTGATAAATTGTTAATTACATTTACTGTCTCTGTTTCAAGGTTGAATGTGCATATCTTGTTATGCTTTTGTTTGTAAGACTAAAATTTTTCCTTTTTTTTTCCCGTGAACAGATTTCATTTCAAAGTGGAAGTAAGTATCTCTATATAGCAATCAAATCACCTTTTAACCTCCACTTTGATTAGCTGAATAAATTGAGTCCCTAAAGGCTCTGTTTATAAGGGTTGTTTTTCAGCTACCACATGTTGCTTTTTCTAACATCCTTTTTAAATGCAGTCAACAGGGATGGTCACAGTAGTATAACAATACTCTGAATAACTGTGTCTGCAGTGGCATATTCTTATTCTACAGTCCCCTTTTTGTTCATTTGAAAGGTGGATTAGCATATTAAGACAATTATGTACTATGACTCCAGTGTGCCTTCTGAATGTCTGTTTTCCAAAGTGGCGTTCCCATCTTTTACCTATAACATCCATTCCGTGTCCCCAGTTGAATTACTTTATCTTCAGCTGTTTGAAAATATGCTTGGTTGGGGAGTAACCCTATAACTGAAGAATTCAGATCACTCTGTAATGGTAACCTTTGCTGTTATTTACTGTCCTATTCATGGTTGCGTCAGCTGTTAACTCAGACAAGATTTTGTATTGTTGTATACATTCTTAATAAAATTATTGAGTAGCATTTGGCAAAATACTATTCCCTTAAGATATGTCCCCAAAAACTAATGAATTTCCATTAACAACTATGTTTGGGAAAACCTATTTCAGTCTTTCTTATTTTCATATAATGCAGATTTTTAATCAATCATCAAGTGGAACTCGGTCAAATATTCTGATAAAATTCAAATGTGCAGTTCTGTCTTGCTATTGTGTTCTCTGTCAGCAAACAAGAAGAATGTAAACATGTACATGTAATGCATTTTTTTTTTTTTTTCCTTGAAATTTAATGAATTTTTTTGTGCAGTGTCCCATCATATGCTGACTAAAAAGGCAGCATAATGCAGTATCAAAATTCTCGGGTCATTTGGATTGCAACTGACTGGCAGATCTCAAGAGGTATCGAGGAAAGTAAAATCCTTGCTGAATGAGCATGTGTCTTATGGGATTCTGGGTCAACCAGAAATAATGTCAATATCATTCCATATTCATCTAAATGATCTAGAATTAGATAAAGGGGGTGGGGAGGGTTGTGGTAAAAAGAAAAAAAAAAAAGCTGGTAAGATCTTTGAGTAATTCAAAGACCTGAAGAATGAATGATACTGATAGTCAAGGCCAGTTACAGAGTGTAATCTAGACAATATGGTGAAGCAATTAATTCAAACAAGTATACTTGAATGCTATCAAATGAAAATATAGTCATGTGCAAGATAGGAGAACTTGATGAGTAGAAGAATAGGGAAACCTTTGGATGCATTAAAGGGGAGAGAGTAAGCAGCAAAAGAAACAAAGCAGATGCTGCGTCAATTGGGAAATTGATATTGGATCAAAGTTGTGTAGGCAGTGTCTATATTTCTAAAAGATTGCATAAAGCTTTAAAGATTTCATGAAGTATATGAAATAAATATGAGACTCAGAAAGATAGTGCGACTTGTTTCATATGGGGTATTAATCCGTTATATATGAATTCACTAAATTAAACAAAATAGGTTGATAAATTACTATTTTGTAGCGCTTCTATTTCAAAGAGCCCACAGCCTTTTACAGTCCTGACTTTTCTCAATTATTCTGTCTGTCTTCCCATCTTCAGGTAGCTCAGAATCAAACACAGGCTACTAGAAGATAAGGAAGGCTGAAGAACGTTCTAACATTGACACTTGACTCTTACAGGGTCCCCCCTGTACACCAACTCTGTTGTGACTTCCCTGGATTTAAATGCTTAAACCAGGTGTCTTTATGTTTCTGCAACTGAGATGACTGATTTATTTCTAATTCTTTGAGAGATCATGCTCAGTTATACTGGAAGTCACTTGCAACACTACTATAATGAGTTAATCTCCTGAATTCAGATTGATTGCTAGTAGAATGAAATCTCTTAGAACAAATTTTCTGTATGCAGGTGATCTCAGAGACTAACATATTAAGTGGAACTAAATTATTTTGCGTCCCATGGTAAATGTAAGAAGTATATAGATAATTTTACTTTCCTTTTTGGTGTACTCATTGCACTCTTACAGATTAAATAAATGTATGTGTAGGCTCTAAATCTCTTATTTCTTTTCCATTCAAGATGCTTGTGCTTATTAAAGTAATAATTCTGTTTTCAAAGTACTTTTGACAATCTCCTTTTTATATTTTCAACCAGATCTTTTTAACAAAGACAGTCTACAGCTATGTAAAAGTCTGATCCTTGGTTAGTTTAATTTACCATAGGGTTACATCCAACTGACTGGGTACTACCTCCTTAAATCTAATTAACTGGTTTGGCCTTTTTCTACAGCTATGCCTTTGTATTTTCCTTCAGAAATTGCCTTGCCTGTCTCCAAATAGTTTTCTCAAAAAAACCTTTTCTTTTAAAGCCAGCCAGAAAAAGATTAACTTGATGATGCTTGCTAAGTGTCTCAAGATTTTTTTCACCATTCAACTCCAATATCATTATCATTACTCAGAATTCATTAGGATTTCACTTTATAACCAGTATAAAAATAAGCATGGAATTAAAGAAAATAATATCTGTTTCCTGCTGCATGGTAGGAAATTTAGACTTAAAGCAAAAAAGGAGGAAAAAAAAGAAATCTCCCCTTAAGGTACAGAGGTCAGTTTGCCAGTTCAGCATTTGTTACATTAATCCCTTTCATTTAAATTGCCACCTAATGGCTTATTGGTAGCTGCAGCTAGTGTTGTACAATTCATTTCATTCTGAGATGTGTTGTTACCAGCTCAGAAGCATAATGGCTGACTGTTAAAGAAGATAAAATACCCAGGGCTGAATTCATCCCAGCTAATTTGTTCAAAACAGCATTTGTCTAAGGATTTTTAATCTGCATAGTCATGTGCTTGGGTTAAAAAAAAGATACAAAAACACCCACACAAGACTTCCAGGGCATGATTCATCTTATCCTAGCAGTAATATGACAAGTTGCTGATGATCCAGATTTATTTGGGGTTTATAAAAATGAAAGCTGACCATGAACACCCGAGGAAGAACTTCATAAGGATAAAATTCCTCTCATCAGACATAAATATCCACAATGCAAACATGTCCGAGTCAGTCCACTTTGCAGTCAATGGAGAGGAATAAACACCACAAGGATATAAGCCCTTTTCTCTTGAGGTAGGTAGGTAAAATTAGACAGGTGAATTTCTGCAGATGGCTAAAATAAAGATGAGATAAATCCTACCATACCCCCTCTTTAGGCTGCATAGACCTATCTTTGTAAAAGCTGCAGGTGTGTCTACAGCATCTGTAGAATTTTCTGCTGTAAATTTGTAGGACTTTATCATAATGAAAAATAAACAAAACCAGCATTAAAGCTTCACTTCAGTCTATCTCAATGCAATTATTCATGTAAGCGGAGACCATTATAATTGCCACTTTTTAAATAAAAAGTATATAAGGACATGTGTAGTCTTCAGGTTTTTTGTCATTCACAAAAAGGAAAAAAAAATATATTCCAGGTTGTAATATCTTTTCAGTATCTGCTTTTTCAAGGAGGATTTTCCTTGTTACTTGACATTATTTCTTCAGGTGATGGAACAGTTTAGTGTTATTCCCAAAACACCAGACTGAAATCAGGCATTCATTTTTCCAATATTTTTACATTGCTTTGAGATTTTTTTAACTTCATCTCTGCAAAAATCTATTTCAGCTCACACTCACCATCTAATTCCTACTCATATACAGCTCCTTTAGTGGCTGATTCATTCTGATGCTTCCTTGTTTAGTTGTTATCTGTGTTTTCAGCAGAACCAAAATCAGGACTTAGTATAATTATTACTACATTTCTCTTCTACTAAATAAACCAATTAGATAATACATGGGAGAGGGTTTGGATTTTTTTCCCCACGTATTTACTAAATCTGTCAAAAGCACCATGGACTTTACGCTGCTACTTGGCTTGCCCAGCATTTCAATAGCATGACTTTACTCACTGGAATGGTACTCAAATGATGAAGAAAAGGAAAATGAAAAAAAATAAGACAGAACATCATGTCTTTCTGAATGACTGGCTATAGTTTCAAACCCCTATGTTATCTTGAAACAGCATAACAACTCAGAAGGAATATATTAAGATCCATAGTCTACACTCTGATACATGAATGCAGCTTCCTCTAGTATCAAAGTGAACTATGGAACTGAGTTGGTACAAGGTCTTCTTTTTTTTAAAAAATATGGTCTTTTTTTTTTATTTGGGTAGATCAGAGAATTCTAACATCCTCCAGATCCAACATCTACTGTACGTATTTTATAATTAAATAAATCCAGTTTGTTCTCAGATAAATCAATACTATGTATTTATACTGGGAAAAGACTGTGTAACCCTTCTAGGACTGAAGTGTTACTGCTGGTGAGGGGAAAAAAAAAAGAGAAAAAAAAAAAGAGGGGAAAAAAAAGATTAAGAGGCAGCTAAAACTAGCAAGAGCTAATCATCTTCCAGCTCAGTATTTCAACACTCACTGCCAATATGCAAAGTCTACAATTCTGAGACAAACTCAAAAAAAAATGCATCTGTCTTAAATTGAAGTTCAATTTGCCTAGGGTAATAGAGTGAAGGTTTCCAGCTAAATGTATCTTTTTGTGGAAAACAACAACAATAACTATTCACGTGTTA
The DNA here is from genome assembly GCA_028566535.1 of Scolopax minor. NCBI lineage: Eukaryota > Metazoa > Chordata > Aves > Charadriiformes > Scolopacidae > Scolopax > Scolopax minor. The sequence goes on from JAOXNG010000021.1 coordinate 97,239,032, forward strand.
AAATGTACTACAATAAATAGGTTTTCAGCAGTGGTTTTGTCCTCAAAACACACAAAAGAGTAAACAAATATTCTTTGTGACCAGTTTCTGGGCAAGTTATGCTTTTACTCAAGATCTACATTAGCACTGAACAGGACTGAACAACTTTCCCCATCCTAGGCAGGCTACCCCACTGCTCCTGGCTCTCCTGTTCCTGTACCCAGGGAGCAGCTGACTCCCACTGCACCCTGATATCTCCTTTGTTAGAGCTAAATCTCCTTCTGCTGAAAGGGATGCTTATGCTGTCCATACCCTGAAGCTTCCCTTTCCCTCTGACCTTGTCAGGTCCCTTTCCTCTTCCTTCATCACTTTCTTATGATCCGCCTGACTTTGCAATCCCCAGCCACTGACAGTTCCATTTCCAATGCAGAGTTAAACGCCTGGCACTTAAACGTTGAGTGCTAATTGCCTAGTAATGAAACCTTTAATCATCAGGTGATTAAAATTTTAATCACTAAAAGGCCTGTGGAAATCCACTACATAATGCTGAAGATTAATTTCGGAGTTTTTTTAACATGTGCTTCCAGTGCAGATTGCTTTATGTTGTAGAGATGAAGAGTGCAGTATGTGAAATGCAAAGTTCTTCAGTAACTTCTGTGCCAGGAATAGGAGTTGCAAAGAATTGAAAGATACAGCTGTAAATGTGAAATATATTTAATGTTAGATGAATTAAGAAGGTGATTTTTTTTTAATCTTCTGCTTTCCAAGTCACTAGGAAAGAAATATGTTCTTGCATTAACCTCCTAGCAACTAGACACAGAATCATGAAATTTTGCTTTTCCAATCAAATGGTAGAGAGCTGAAAATACAGCTTTTAAAGATATCTAGAGGGAACTTTATCAATTTTGCCATATTGAATAAGAAATAGTAGCTATTGTGCACAGAAATCAAATCTCTTCATCATAAAATTTTGCAATGAAGTTTAGCACATGGATTCCAAATTAACATGTTAGGCAGTAATGACACTACTAGTTCAATGAGCCACGAATGAAGAAGGATTTACCAGACAGAACGAGCCATCTGCTACAATCTACTATATCCACTCTAAAAAAGAAATAAAGTGTACATTTGAAAAGTTCCCTAAACTCAGAGTAGGCTGTGTGTACCAGTTCTTGTCATTTCGTAACCACCCATTAGCTGGTGCAGAAAAGTGGGAAATCCTTTGCCAGTCACAGGGACTGATGGAATGGATTTACAAAGCTGTGATTAGAAACAAGACAGGTATCTCTGAGAACTTACAACATTCTCCCACAATGGTATGTTTAATGATGCATTAATCATTTGGGATTATACTATGACAGCAGAAAGAAAATATACCACATGCATCAGAACAGCAGCATCCAATATTGGATGTGTACCAAACCGGGTACAAAGCAGAGAAGCACCTAGTCTGCATTTCTAAGCCTCTCCAAATTAGCCTTCCTGAAATTAAATTCTTTACATTCCCTTATTCCATAATTTCATTGCTTTTCATGCTCGTAGCCTGATGTTTCTCATGTTTGCCCTTTGTATTTCTAGCAAAGCAAGTGCATCATGTACTCTTTGTCTCCATGCTATGGATCCCTGGATCACGAGCGTACCAAGGAATTCAGCTGCTGGGAATCCTGCAAAGAATAATCCAACTCTGAGTGAATATAAAGGCACATGAGGGAGATATTTTTGCAGACTCACAAACATTTTTAATGTATCAGCACACTGCTGCATCAGGTCTGTACTCTTTAAAGCATTTTCAGTCTTTCAGATGAAATGCATGATGATAATTCTTTACCTCCACGGTAAAGAAATATTAGGAAATAGAAAGGAAGTAATGGACCTGAAAAGAATGTTTTGCTATGGGAAACAGGCAGCTTTGTAGAGACAGGTGTCCAAGACCTACAAAGCACAGCCTCACACATTTCAGAAATAACTGTATAAAAATCTGGAAAGCAATTAAAAATACCTATTTTTCATTGTAGAAACAGAATAGTTTTAAAACCAAAAGAATGAACTAGTAAAATGAGTTACACGTGAATTTATGTTACCATTCAATGTATTCTTAGCCCATGAGATGAATTCTGTGATATTATGCTGTAAATGTGAAGGGGAAAAGCTCTCAAATACAAGCAAACAACGTTTTTTCATTTGTAATTGTCTTGCATTGAAGGTAATATATGTACTGCTGCCTAATTTGCAACTGGTTTTATATTTCCCTACCCGTTATCTTCATATTATTATTGGTTTATCAGTGGCTGGAGACATCTTCTGAATGAAAGACATTATATAAACTAAATTCCATTCTATTCCAGTCCATTTGTAAAGGTCAACTCAGCAGTGAATCAATGCAGCACTAGAAGGGGGCAGTTCTCCTGAGACTGGAGATATCAAAAGGGCTGACAAACGGTGGTGTTTTGCAAAATCAATTCACTACAAGAGACATGTTATGCCAAATTCAGACCTCCTGTGCTAAGCTGGTCGTATTGCATTCAACTCAAGGGAGTTGAACCTGCTTACATCAGGTTTGAATTAGACTCAGCACAACAGTTGTCTGGGATACAAATTCCCCCGGATAAATGGAGTTACACCAAGGATCAGTCTGGCCATGTTGCTTAGCATTTCAGGGTACTTGCCCAGTTGTTTCTGTCATGACTGCCCAGTCATAGGCTGCACTATAATAGGACCTCACTCTCTGTGAGTCTGGTCTTAGATTTTTCACCTCCAGGACCTCCTTTGCTTTCTTTTCTAGAAATCCCTGGACTTAAGTCCTTTGAAGAATAGACCAGCTTTTTAAAATCATTTTCTCACTTATGATGTGTTTACTTTTTTTAGATCAGGTACAAAGCAATAGGCTGAAAAATCAAGGCAAATATCTCCTTTGCTGAAAAAGATTATTTAAAGAGACATGATTACATGATTGTTCTATAAAACAAGATCTATATTGGGGGTTAAGTACTTGCTGAGTGACCGCATTTCAAATTTAGTTCCTTGAATCACTAGTCCTGAAAACTGTATGTGGTACTTGAAGCTGGAGTCTCTAATAGCTTTATTTCTGCTTTTTTCTTTATTAGATTTCTTCAGCTTCTTTGTGAGGCCAAATTCTATACTGTTTTAACAATGCAGCTAACACTTTGTTTCCTCTTTTTCGTTTTATTATAAAATGTGTTATATAGGTTTTCCGCATTCTGATGTATCCGTATGTATGTAATGAAGGTGCAAATGACTCGCTATCCTTGAAACATTTAAAAATGCTACACACAGACATTTCTATTAATAGAATAATGTCCTATAGAACCACCCCTCTAAAGAGTTTTTTACTACACTTTGTATTATAATCTATTTTTATAATGGTCTAGCGATATTCTTGGCTGATTTCCATCTTTGCCTATATTAACGATTGGAGTTGTATTTCGTGTGTCTGGCTCTTTTAATTTCAGACTTTTGCTTTGCATCCCAAATATTCTTTCTGGTTTTCACCTCCGTTAGCACGACCTTGATTCCTCCTTCCACTCTTTGGTGCTATGACCTAAAATCTGCTTAAGCACTTTCCTGTCTGAGAAAACTGAGTTGTATGGGTTGTTTGCAGATGCTTTTTTTTTTTTTTTCATCATGTGTGAAGTAATTTCATTTGTCCATGAAATTCAAACCTAAATGTAACATCCTGAACATCCTGTCTTTTCTGCTGAAATATGGTATTCTTTCCTCCTTCACCCTTTTTGTCTCCCTTGCTCTTCACACTGCTTTAGATTGTCCCTCCTGAAGCTCTTGTTTATTAGTGCCAGCTATGTTATCTTGATTTTAATCACACTGCACTTACCTAGTAGTTCTTGATTTCTGCCTGAACCAGAGGCTCCCATCAGCGATTTCATTCCTCTCTCTGGATGCATACTTCCTTCTGCTTACAGGCATTGACAAAATGCTGGGCAATCAGACCTTTTACCAGCCAGACTTCAAACTGCAAATACCTAATCTAACTTTAATGGCTGAAGTGTGTGTATAGAGGGTGACTTTGTTTTTCCAATCTATCACCACCTTAGTTACTCAGCAAGGCTCTTAAAACACTACCATATCGTCATTTGAAGCTAAGACAGGTCAATACTCAGGTTTACAAGATGTGCAACCTGAGAATATTAAGTATGTTTAGTGTTTTCTGATTTTCCAGAGAAAAATAAGTGTTGAAAAGAGATGGCCTATTGTTCTGCAGGTACAAATGAACATCAGTAACAGTCATGGGTGCAAACTGAAGAGACATTGTCAAAAAACCTAATTCTTATTTCTTGATCGTTCTTCAGAAATATGAGTAAAATAAACAAATAAAAAGTCAGGAAAATGCCTTTGATTATCGACATGAATTTAGTAGCAGCTACTTATAATAAATAAAGAACAAATAGAAGTGCAAAGCACCCTCCATTTCAGTCCCAGCTACACACTCAGACTGAACATGGGCTTAAATAATTGGAAGGATCTGTTGCTTTTGTGTCTGTGTTTGTGTATGATACTGCCATTCTAGTGTCATCTGAAATGACACAGACCAAAACCACGACAATAGACATAGAAGGGTGTCTAAAATCTTGTCCTTATTCCAGGAAAAATGGCAAGGATCTTCTTGTTTGGTATGTTCCCTTATTCGTTTGAACAACTACATTGTACTTCACAGTAGTTAGTTTCTGCAATGCCCATCATAAAAAGTAAGTGCAAATAGATATCACAGCTATATGCTGTCATAAATACAGGAAATAATATAGGAAATTTGAAGTATCATAACTGCTACTGCATAGCTTTTTACATGAAATATTATACTGTAGCTAAGGTTATTTTCTTTGTCCACTTTACCATGGATTTCTGGATATTAAGCATCTGTCCATCAACATAATGATTCTGGATTAGGAAACTGAATGTATGAGAAAGAAAAAAAAAACAGCTTTGATACCCATAAAAGGAAAGAAGCTTTCACATACGGGGAAGAATTTCCTATTTCTGAGGGAAAGGGAAGAGCTAGCACATTTAACTCTAAGCTTAACACTAATTTGAAAGGCAGAAAAGGAAAGTAATTTCTATGACATATATCTTCTATACAGAAGCCGTTCAGGAACAAGGGCAGAGCAGTCTGATGGTGATCTGCAGCTGTGGTGGGAGCTTTTGGCCCTCTGAGCATACTGCCAGCTGCTTATGCAAATTATCAAGCATTTTTCTCATATCTATGGATATCCTCCCTTATGATCTGTCTGTACCAACTAAAACCATATTCTCCGGGTACCCTGACACACAGCACTCTCTGAAACACACATATGCTTCTATCATCAGAGCTAGCAGGGAAATTTTAATACATATGTATCAACTGTCCACTGCTAATTCGTATGCAAGTGAGAACGAAAATAAAAATTAATTAGACTTGGAGGAAGACTATTTTTTTTTAATCTCCATCCAATATGAATCACAACTAATTCAGCTGAAGCCAGCAGAATAAGCATTGTACTGACTCAGTGTGAGATCAGGCCCAGGTTCGTGGTGTCTGTGATAAGAATCTACACTTTTGCCCAGCTGACTTCACCAAAGCACTGAATGTTCTTGCTTTCCCTGCCCAGAGAATAGGGATTTCATTTCTTGAAAGTGGCAACTGTAAAGATTTTAATAGCTATCACTGATATTTTATAGAAACACACATTCATCTCCTTTACCTTATCTTAGCTACTGATTAATGCATACCAGGCTCCATTACAGGTCACCAAAGGGAGCTCCAAAGGGAGTTTTCCTGTGCCAGTAGCTCAGCTGAAGTCAGTGCAATTGCACCTGCAGAATATTCAGCATTTTTTCCTTTTGTATTTTTGTAGCTGTATTTTTATATTTTTTTCTGTACTGAGACAAATAGCATACTCATTCAACGCCAAGCAGTGAACCACCTCTGCAACCGCCTCGTTTAGGAGGCTTTAAATTTGGCTTTCTATCCACAAATACATGTATGAACGACGGCGGACAAAAATGCACAACCCATGACACTAGATGTATGAGATTTGGTGTCTTGTATTTCCTCTCTTGATTGTAGCTACAGGACATTGTAGGTGTAACATCCTCCCATCCCATTAACGTCCATTTACCAGTTTGCAATGCCTGTAAGGTTTGAGATTGTATTTAGTCAGAGTCAGTACATAGTTGTCTGTTTTTACCATGTCTCAAGGTTTTGCTTTTGGTTACCACCAGGTGGTAGCATTTTAAAACATTGCTCTTATTTTAGAACAGTTACCCTGTATTATTTGGCAATTTTTCTGTGGTTTCTCACAAAGGTTAGTGTTAAGGAGGTTGGCATGGTAACCTACTTAGAGTGGATCAAATTGTCATGTGGAGAGTTCAAGCATGAATTAAGATAGAGACATGGAAAGGTTTCCATCCGAGGAGAGACTGAAAAGACTGGGATCGTAGGGTGTCCCAGTTTACATTCTCATAATACATGAAAAAGAGATTTCAGTATCAGGAAAAAGCAGCAGAAGAAACTCAAGTGACAAGAAAAGTTCATCTTGCTTTTAAGTTGATATTAATTGACAGGAGTGATTTTATTCAACTTACTAAAACCAATTTTTAACTGAGAATATCTACCCAGTATATAAATACATTGTAATAGAGATATGTTTTGATTTTTCAAGGCATAAGTCTAAGCCTTCATAACTGAAGTTGCAACATTTCTTCCACCTGCCATTGAAAAGTTTTTATATATTGATTGAGAGAAGACAGTGGATTTCATGCGTCTCTTACAGAATTTCTTTTGGAAAGGTTTTGCATTGGTGGCTGATGAGAAGAGGTAGAAAGTTATTTTCAGCCACTACACTGGCTGACTGCTCTACTCATGTTTTAGGGGTTTTTTTGCTGTTTTTTCCCTCCCGCCTACACTATGATCCCAGAGAATAATAAAGCTTTAGTAATGAAAGAATAATGAACCAGAACTGTACTAGAAATTTTGGTACTTGGAACACCTTTCCCGTTTTTCAGTGAGCTTTTCTTAGCTTTACTCTGAATGCTTTTTAGCAGCTCTGGCACTACAACTACTTTTTTGCTGCT
>JAOXNG010000021.1:97302296-97314587 GCA_028566535.1 Scolopax minor
TTCAAATCTGAGCAACACTTGCTCAAGTCAGGCTACCTCTGTGGGGAGTCCCGCGACAGTTGCCTGAGGTGCCGCCTCGTCCCGAGCCGTTACCGAGAGGTCTCCTGCCTCTTCTGGCGGCGGCGAAGGGTGCGAGGAGCCCTCCCGCCCCGGGCAACGGCTGGGTGGTTGGGTCAAAAATAAAGTTTTCTGCTCAAAGCCGTTGGGTGGTGTGTATGCGTTACTGTGCAGGGGGAGTGTGAAGAGCTGGGGCTTGCCTGCAAAAAGATGATTTTCTGTGTTTCATCACAAATCTTATTAATTTTTTTAAAAAATAAAATATAATTGTCATTCGTGGTTTGTGCTTGTGGTGTGTGGTGCTCCTAATTTTACACTTTTTGTGAGTAAAATGAAAGTTCAATGCCTAGAATGCCTTGGTTTACCTTCTTCCAGAAGAAAAGATGGGAACCTTTGGTGAAGTCTTGAGTAAGCCTGACAGGTGTTTGGTGGACACCATGGTATTTTTTGAGTTGCACCAAAATATAAGAAAGGTTAGGAATGTGAATGTAAAAAGCACAGATAAACTTCTTGGCTTTCATGTTAGGCATCAATAGAGAATCATATGGGATAAAATCAGTAAAGGCAGTAGCATAATTAGTGACAATTAATATAGTTTTATAAGAAACACCTCTTATCAAACAAATGGTGTCTTTTTGAGATTACATTTGACAGGATCACAACTAGGACTTTATATATAACTGCAGATAGAACAAAAAGCTATTTGTCTTAAATGCCATAAAGCTATAAATATGGCACTGTACAAAATTCACAAAGCCATATTCAATATTTTAAAAACTCATTAGTTGAGTATTTACAGAGTGTTTATAGTTTACAGACTCTTTTGCTACATGCATCCACTGGGGAACAATGTTGTTCAGTGTCTTTACCAATGTTCTAGAAGAAAATATAAAATCAATACAGATAAATTTGTGGGTGACATGAACATTGGTAGAGCAGTAAATAATAGTCAAGGCAGGTTAGTAATAAAGATCGCTATGCATCATTTGGTAAAGAGATGGTAAGGTTAATTTGAACATATACAAGGTCATATAACAAGAAAAAGGGAAAGTACATCATATTTATGGAGTGGGGAATAGTTATATCAAAGGTGCTGACTTGGAAAAGGCCTTGGAGTAAAACTGAATGAATATGGATTTGTGAGTTTGTTACATTTTAACATACCTAACCTATATAATTGTATAATATTATTTAATTTGCAATATTTTCATTGTTAATTTAAAAAAAAAAAAGGATTTCTATTTGATTGGAATGTTTGGTTTCAAGGAAATAAAAAGTATTAAACTTGTCAGAGGAAAGTTTAGAATAAAACAGTATTTTTAAACTAAAAAATAAAATGTTTCAGATTTTGCAAGTTTGAAATTCCGGGGCAAAAGTTTAGACATTATGCTGCTCTGTTAGCTGCTCCTGAAAGTTTCTTTCAGTTGCTCTGGACACATTAACACTGTACATATACTCACACTCGAAACCTTGCTCCAGCATCTTCCAGCACCATCATTAAGTCTCTCTGAAATCCAAGTCGTGCCCCGTGCGTGAAAACACGCTGCCTTGTGTCTTAGGCCCTTATTGGGATCCGTCAGCTGGCTTTATAAATAAATACTATTTCTAAGAAAAACCCTTTACCTTCCAGGAGACACCTTCCATAAGCCTAAAGAATGTAGAATACCTTTCTTACCCTTCGTTGACTTGGCATGGTCTGTCTGCTAAGCTAGGAAGATAAGGACAGGTGGTAACTCTGACCAGGCCATGCAGTACACCTTTCAGGTCCCACTGTTGGACCAAAGCTGCTGGCAGTATCTGCAACTAGACACCCCTTACCTAATAACAGCTGCCTTTTTCTCACAATATAAGGTTTCTTCTATCTTCCATGCAAACGTCTCATGGGAGCGCCTACCTCCCAGTTTAATAACTTCAACTTATTTTACATTTGAAATTAATTAAAAATCTGTATAATAGAATGCAAATTTATGATAACAATGGCCAACTAAGGCTGATAGTTAAAAAAGGAAAATAGTGAGTATTCTGTGTTTTTATAATGTACCTTTTCATTGTCACTTGTGTCACAGCACTGCAGTGCCATCAAGGTTCCACCACTGATGTTGGCACAGAATGACAACTGCATTGCAACAATGTCAAGGAAATGCATATTAGCAAACGAATGCACTTTTTAATGTTTGAGGTATGTTATTTTTGTCCAAATATGAAATAGTCATTTTACAAATCATCTTGCCAGGTGCAAACTTGCAGCCATTTGAGTAATTTTCTTGTGAGTGACACAGCAAGACTTTGCCAGGTGTCAAATCCCACAGCTCCAGTGGATGACTACTCCTTCTCCTTAACCTACCTGCCCTCAATGTGTCTTTAACTCCCTTGCCAGTGGTCCATGTTTCTGGACTGTCTGAAAGAAGCAGACAGACTTTCTAGCTCCTTCCTTTCCCTATTTGAATTACTATCTCATGCTGTGCTGGTGGAGACTTTCTGTGCTCTCCTCTTTCTCATTCTTACAGTGTTTCAGTTCTTTCCTTTACTTTTTTCCTGTTCTCATTGCCTCAAATGTCTTATCTCAGGTTTCAGACTGGCATATCAGTGTAAAAAGTATCAAGCTTAGAGCTACCTCTCTCTCATTTCACATGTTTGAGTCTTGCATCTTGTTTCCTTGCCTAGACTGCTGTCCACTCCACGGGTTATGCCCATGCTATGGAAGTCTATTTTCAGTTTTAAAACTCATGGTCTTTGTTTCTGGTCTTACCAGGCATAAAAAATGAATTTTTCATTCCCCATCAACAACTTTTATTTAGTTTGGCGTGCACAGCTGCCATCTCCAGAAATTCTCTTTATTCTTGAGTGTGCTGCTACTGAAACCTTTATTTGTGTTTCAGTTATGCTCAGAGCATTCTGAAATTTAAGCACATAATTAAGTGCCTTCTAGAATCAAATATAAATCCATTTCCAAAGCATTTGTTATCATTTTCTATTTGACAAAGAGGACAATAAAAAAGAATATTTAATTGTTCTAAGGAATAAAAAACGTAAAGTGAAACAAAAAAACTTGAAAATGCAATAACCATAATTACAAGACAGCATAATTTTTTTTCTTATTTCTTGTATCCCTAGCTTGAGGATACAGAATGCTACAGCTTGGCTACTCAGTCAGGCAGAGAACAAGAAGATTTGTTTAAATATCCCTTTGTTCTTTTTCTCCTCTGAGCTCTGCTCCCATTAGACTGTATGATTTTCTTTGGGTAGTGACTGTATAGTCTTGACTGTAAAAAAATTCTTCATACATTGCTGGCACTGCCAGAAACAAGCAATAAAATCCAAAATAGGTCTCAGAGTTTCAGCCTAATATGAATGAAATTCACAGTTACAGATAGGGTCAGGACATATATTGAATGCTATATAAATCTCAGCTCAGCTCCAGATGCAGGGCATGAAGAGTATTTAGATCTTTATTGAGAAGCACATACAGAAAGGACTAAATAATTTCAGAGCAGTTTGAATAGATTAAGAATCATTAGAAGTTACATGGAAACAAAAAAAATCTAAGTGTTTAGGGAACATAGATAAGTAATTCATTGACTTGTTAGCCCATACAATCTGTGACAGATGGCAGAACTAATTATTGATAAAATAGAGCAGCAACTGAATATAAAAAAAAAAAAAGGGTTTGATATAAAAATGAAAGACCCATAGAAAGAAAGTTCATACCTAAAACTGCACAGAATACTTAAATTTTAGCCATGCTGAGAACCCATATTATAATAGGACTGAACAGTCCTGTTCTGCAAGGTTAAATTCTGGTTTCTTCGTTTTCATTTTTCTTTTTGATTGGGGTTTTTTGTTTGTTTGCTCACTGTCTTTGACCACTTGCTGGTGGCACCTCCCTGAGACACCTGTAGGAAAAAACTACAGCCTACCAGAGGCCTGTCCCAGGGAACCTGGCCTGGGCTCGCTGAGGGTCTCTTGGTGAGACCGAGAGTAAATGGTGCAGGGCTGTCGGTGGGGAAGGACAGGGTTCCTCAGCTCTTTGCAGTTGCGTTGGTACTTCTGTTGGTGGGGTGGGGGCGTTGGCAAGGTAGAGGTCTTTCCTTTAGCTAATAACTAATTCTTGTTAGAATTAGTTTCAAAGTTGGAAGTTGGGAGGCAGTTAACTGGAACATCGCTTTCTTCTAAAGGGTTGGATGGGGTTTTATTAAATTCATATTTCATATTCCAGCATTACACTTGAGACCATCATACAAACCCTTCTCTTTACACACAGTTTTTTCTGCCCTAATTAATTGCCTTCTTTTCTTCTCTTGTCTTCAGTTCCTCCTCCCATCTGAAAATGGATCAAATAATAGGGGCAGGTTTCCAACTTTGTTGTTTGATGTGCTTTTATCACAAAATGAAGCAAAAATAAAAAGTGTGACTTCCTCATTATGATACTGTTGGTTGTTAAAAGGAGGTCTCTGTGGAAAAAATAAAATATTATGATTTTAAGATTACCAGGTAATAAAACCTCTCACTCTCCAACACATGCTGAATCTTAGAAACACACCTGTTGTTATTATATTAAAGAACTCAAAGATGAAGGATATAAAGTTTCTCAGTCACCAAGCAGACTGCAGGATAATCCACTAATCCAGATAGATGAAAGGAAATGCAGATTTTATGCCCTCTTGAGAGTGGCAGCCTGTCAAAAAATAGATCCTTCTGCTCAGCTTGCCAGAAAGAGAAAGAGAGAGAGAAAGAGAGAGAATAGGTCCCTATCTGAGACGTGCAAACATACACACGTGGACACAATGAGAATGTCTGTGCTACAGCAGGACATTAATCAACACTCCTGTAGAAATCAATGCCAAAGTATATATTTATAGATACCTCTATTTCTTCTGAAAGAAAGAAATTATACTGGGGGGGTGGGCAGGGAATGAATCTGTTTGCACTTTAAAATATGAAGGTAAAACAAATCCTTTAGGGTATCAAATGGATTGAAAGCAGAAGAATAATATTTTCTCTTACGCAAAATAAAGGGTTTAATAGGCAATTAAAATGGCAACTGCAGAATGAAATTGTTTTAGAGGAATCTTAAGGTAGACTGTTTAAATAACGGTCATGGTAAATACATAAAACGTGCATGTCCCAGAGACTTTGTGGGTCAGATTCTGCTCCCTTTATCATGTCAAATGCTCCCTTTAATTGCAAATAATATACCTAAATAATAAGGGATTAAGCCAAAATGTGGACTTGGTTTTTGTAATGCAATGATAAGCATTCCCACGTGGTATATGAGAGATTCTTCTTACTGGAGAAAGTGACAATATTAGTTTCAGCACAAGCAAAGCAAGCCTCTGTGATCACTTCAGCTTCTTCAGCTCCCTTGCATTTAATCTATTTTTTATCTTTTGTGTTCACAGGGTGCAGAAGGTGAAGGTGGGGATGGAAAAGCATATCAGGCAAAATGTGGATAGAGTCAGCAGTAAAAGAAAAAAATGCTTGCTGTCCTCTACTGTGCAAAGCAAGCATAATCGCTGACATGAGGAAGTTTGCAGTTCTGGCAGAAAAAATTAACCAACAAAAGTTCTTTGCCAATGGCAAGAAAAAAATTGACAGAAAAGACATATTTTTTTATTTCACAGCATAAATCTTAATTTACTGTGATTTGGATGCATTATGTCAATGATTTTACCTTTATCTTATACCCATACTATTTGCATTCTGTAGTTGTTAATTTTGCATTTTAAATTGAGTGCTGGCTGTTCTCTGAGATAACCTTTCTCAGAGATGATAATGTACATTTAAACATATAATAATGTATTTTTTTATAGTTAAACAGCACAATAAATTAAATTAATTTCTTTGAACCTTCAACAAAGAATTAATGATGTGTTAATAGGAGTTAATAGGAGTGCCAGTGTTCCTGCACTCAACATATGAAACTATGAACCTTATTGTACGTACTATATTTGCAAGATTTCTTTACTTTTCATGAAGTACATTGCAAATCTGAGCAATCAACCTTTAATAGGAGCTCTGATCTGTTGGGAAAGAAGATTCACCATTCACAATACATATGTGGCTTTTAACAGTTGTATGAGATGTTGGGAATTAGCCTCACTGTGTGAAAGGAAGGAGCGGTAGGAATGGAAAAGCATTTCCCTGTGCTTTGGAGAGGAACTTCGCATTGTCATAGGGAGACACATGGGGAGGCACATAGTACACATGTCATAGCCCTATAGTAGAATCCAGGAAGCAGTTACCTCCCCATTAAAACCTTCCTTGTGCTGCCTTGCACATCATGGAGGTGCTTGTTGCACATTGGTGCTCCCGGATTATCAGGGAAGCTCCACAACTTCTTACCGGCTCCTTATCCTCTACGTAGCTTGATTGACCTCCACCTTCCAACACACCTGAAAGCAGCAGAAGACATTAACAGGTTAATAGATTCCATGGACTTTTAAAGGCATTTCAGAAGAACAAAGTGTTAAGAAGAGATTTCAAACAGAACAGTGAGATGGCTTTTCATATACTTAGGAAGAGAAAAAAATACAGAGTGAGAAAAGCAGGCTCTACAATCCCAGAGTATAAGTATTTATATTGTTAATATTCATCCTATTATGCAGAAATGCAAAATTAGACATACCTTCTTAGTTAAGAATGCTTTCAGGCTTCTACAAAGATTGTAAAATTTAAAATATTAAGATAAAAATTATACATAACTGCAACACATTTTAATGATTATGTATTAAAATGGCAATGCATGTACAATAGTAATTAAACTGGATATAATTGTATAAAATACCAGTTATACCATTCATAATGTAATGGATACGATGACTCAATTTGGTTGTTGGGTACCTCACTGACATCTCTTCTGCCAGTGAGGCAGATAAAGTGATAGGCTATAATATTCAGCTCCTCCTCATGCCTTCTTTGCCTAGAAATTGACTGTAACGATCAGGAAAAAAAAGTTCCTGAACAAATTTAGCTTCATAAAGACTCAGTAAAGGTAAAAACATCACCTTCACTTTGTTATTTTTAATTTAACGTTCAAATTACCGTGGAAAAAAATAACTTCCATCAGATTGAGAAATGTGTGCAAAAACCAAAAGAGATGGAGCAGCGGGTGCACGCAGCTGCAGAGGAGTAGGAAGCATACCCCCTTTTTGGAAAGTGTCTTTAGAGGCTACTCAGATTCAAATGCTTTTCTGCATAAGAGAATTTGAGTCCACCTGCATTCTGGTGATTAAGTCTGAGGAGTCTACACACCGTTCCTCCAGGTGTTCTGCAGTGAGTTGCTCTCAGTCTATCCTGTTTAAGATAATTCACTTCGTGTAGTATACTTAAATATTTACTAAGAGTAATTATGTGGCCTGTTTAGGACATTAAGAAAAATAAAAAAAAAGAAAAAAAAAAAGAGACACCTACTTTCTGTTTGATTCACACAAACAATGAAGATTCTTGCATAATGAATATTTAGTTTACCACCCCCATCTAAGAAATGAGTGATCTTAAATCCAGTCCTTGTTCCACTGTATGTTTAATTAGGTATGCAAGGTGAAATTGCCCTGGTAAACAAGAATTAAAGCTTCTTCTCTTTTAAGTAGTGATTGGACTATCTTTTTGAAGGGGGCTTCCAATTCAGATCAGGCAAAGGCATGAACGAAATCAAGATGCCCTTCTTCCAGTGGATTTTATCTTCTGCAGCACTAAGGGTGGATTTACATTAGGATTTTTCTTTAGATCAGTAGTGCATTTTTCAAGTGACACTCCCAGTCACCTCCAGTTCCTGTCTATTGTTTCATACTGGGAACAATCCAAGAGCAGACAAACTGGGCTCCTTTTGGATAAGCGTAAAACTGGTAGGTGTCCTCCAGAAACACAAATCCTGTGGTCCAGCTGCAAACAGGAAGCCAGTTCACCGATTCAGAAACACATTAGTTTGAAGTAGCAACCCCTGAAAGTCATATAGCCTGAACATAAAGTCCTGAGTGCTAATTCTCTCTACAAATCTACAGCTACTGGGCTGCACTTCTTAATACTGATATAACCCTAACTTCACCTTTGCTACAAGACTGATTTTTATGGTTTTTGAGTAACTTAATTCTACATACATGAGTCTTTTAGGAGGGACCAAACCCACAGTTTCTGGTATTTTCTCTGTTTTGAGAATGAAAAGACTGGCTTTGTTTAAACTATAACATGTAGGACCATGTTCTCTTTGCTACATTTGCAGATTCAGTTTGGCTCATAAAAAGTTAACATGTATATTTTCAGCACCATTTGAATTATAATTCTATGCTTAAACACTTGCACCTGTACTATATTTCAGGAATAAAAATTGTGAAATTGTCTGGACTGATGTTCTAATTCATTTTTAATATCGAAATACCATAAAAGAGTATCATGTGCAGGAAAAAACACTTGTTTACACTGAGCAGATAAGAAGGCCGTCAATACAGTTTAAACTCTGATAGGGAATGAAAAGTCTTTGCTTTACCTTTCCTTAACAAATTCCTGGATATTATCTTCTGGGGTATGCCTAGTGATCATGAGCAGTTGACTAATTGTAAGCTGCCAAAAATTCGTTTCAGGCTTGTCTGTGCAATGTAATTTCTTGGATAATTCTCTTCAAATGTGGAGGCACTTTCTATTTAGTTTATTGATAAGAACCACTAGTTGTTGGATTTTCTGTTACTAGGATTCCATTACATGATATTACTTCTATTAACTATACTGCTATTACTATATTTTGGGGTTCAAGCCATGGACCGCAGCCATCTCCTAAAGGATGTGAAACTAAGCAAGCAAAGAATGAGTGATTTACATCAGTCACAAATGCACCATTCACCCAAATGCTGCAAGCAATTAGTTTTGAAAGCAATTCTAATGAATGGTATTCATACTTCTAAAATGAACCAAAGTAGAAGCTGCTGGCTTCTCTCCAGAATAATCTTTGATATCAGACAACAGTGAACATGGAGAGGCTTTGAACAAGCAAGTTCTGAAAAGGACTGGGAATATTAGAAGTAATTTGAAAAATGAATGCTTAGATATATCTTTATGGGAAATTAATGAAACTTATTTTGGATTTCTTGACTTCATTTTTGCCCTAAGATATTGACTATTTTAATATAGACTTCTTGATGAATTACAAATGGGACTTATTTTTACTGATTTTTTTTCTTTTTGGCTTTCACTCATAACACACAGCTGAGTTTTACTTTAATTTAAGCCATCTTTTTACATCTCCTTCAAATCTCACACTCAGTGCACTCTTCCACATGGCCTGAATGGATTTAATTGGACTTTACTGGGCTAGGATTAAGTCAAATGAAAATGAAAAAAAGAGGAAGGACTAGAGTAACCTTTACAGATAAACATCACACCCATCTAAATTTAGGTGAGATGCTACCTAAATTCTTTCTACTGATCCAGGCAACAGTTTCTGTGTAACATCACTGAAGGAGCTCTATGGACTTTCATGTGAATTAAGTGACAGTAGTACTGAAGACAGCAATACTCCAGCTCTCAAGTGCAAAGTCATGGGTGATCATAACCAGGGAACCAGATTACAGTCCCTTAATGCAATTTATAGGAAAGAAAGACTTGGAAACAAATATTTAAGGTAGCAGGCATTCACTTTATTATAAAATCTGAGATATGCATACTTATAAAAATTGAACACTTAAAATTCCGTGTACATGTAACAATGGCATAATCAAACTTGTCCCATGTGAGTGAAACTCGTCTGTTATCCTGTCCTGTATCTTGTATTTATGACTTTTTCACAAACACCTCTCTATGTTTCCATTATTAATTCATGAACTTATAAATCCTTTTATTTATGTGTGCTTGGATGAAAGTATATGCATGGTTCTTTTGTTTTAAAAAAAGGCAGAGGACAGAATATTTGCCATATTTCTCTGTTGATGCACCGAAAACAGAGATTCTCCTCCTATCAGCATCCATGCTGTTTCATGCAGAGATGAAACATCTCAAGGAGGTTATTTTGCATTCTTGTTAGCAGGTAAAAGTACATTAGTTCTGAGAGCATTTTTAGTATCAGTTCCAGACAAAGAAATAATGTAAGTTTAGCTGTCCTCAGTACCCATGTATGTGAAGAAAAAAAAAGAGGCGAGACAAAACTGTAAAAAAACCTCCAACAACCAAATAACAAAAAGAAGAGACAAAAATAATAATATCTCCCATCCTCATCTTATGTGAAGTTTTCAGAAAATTATTTTAGTGGATTTCAAAATATTGTAAAAATGACAGCAGGTTAAAGTATGGCAATAAAAATAAACAAGATTCAGAGGGTTCAGCACCAGAGAGTAGGGAGGTACTACCTGATGTTGGCCTCAAAGGACAGAAGGAGGCTTAGACAGAACAGGTTGTTTTGCTGGCTTCCCTGAAGAGCTATCTAAAGAATCTCAGTAGATTTACTGGATTCAGTAACATAGTTTCCTGGTAGCTGATGGGGAAAAAGTGATTTTCGGAAACTCTGGTTTTATTGTGTGAGATTGTAATATTGTGTCTGCACCTAGCTAGACACATGGTGTTGCCCTCAGTTTTCATTATGAGTGAAAAATTGTATCTAAAAAAATGTGGATGCCTTTGAAAATCATTCCTTGTCTCTATGACTCTATGCTCTCTGTATGGATTTTGCCCATCACAACAGTTTTCTTCTGCTGTGATGTGTGGCCACAGCTGTGCATCAAGCACAAACAAGTTTTCCTACAGGTCAGGTGTTTTCAAAGGATCTTACTATCTTATACCCCACTGTCTGCAGCCAGATGCTGGATTAACTTAGTCATTTTAGCTGATATCCTTGAAAATAATAGGAATTTCCCCTAATTCTCGTCTTTGAACCATGCTGTCAAAATATCTTTTAAAAGTTGGCAGCATGGGACTCAGAGACACGTCTTTTTTGAAAGAAGTAACATTAGTACAAAAGCAGCACAGAAAACGTTTGAGAATGTAGAGAACTGATTAAAACAGATCTCAGTAGGCTCAATCTAGGACATTTTATGGCTGAAGATAATTACCGGATATTTGTGTGATTAAGTTTGCAATTTTCATATTAAATCAAAAAGAAATATCTTGACTTGTTTCTTCAGTTTGATTTTCCTTTGAAGTTGTGTTTTGTCTAGCATTAATAAAAAATATTGAACGAAGCAGGCTTTTGCTAAGCTACATTTCTGCAAAATATTTTATTTCTGAATGTAATATTTACTTTTAATAGATTGCTTTAAATATCAAATACTGTATTGGCTGTGTCATGGTATATGGTGTAAAAACTTGCCTACACATCTACAAAGGAGCATAGAGGATATGACAGATGAGGCACTCTACCCCAGCTCCTCCCAGGCCCATGCCAGGAACCATCAGACCATCAGATTCCCATCCCCAGAAGCCCAGAGGAGGAAAAAGGCCTCAGGGCAAGCAGGAACCCAACCTAAGGTCTGTCAGAAGAAAGCCTCAGCCCCAGCACTGAGATTTGACACCCACAATGATGGGCCAAGAGGACCAGCTCCAGATCCACTTCAGCACTGGTGGGGCTGCTGGCTGAAGTAGGACATGGTACAGGATGCTGGGGAGGAGAGTTTTGGGACTGCATAAAACTTTTAATGGTATGTTTAGGGAAGAAACCGGAGGTGGGGAAGGAGATGGATTCAGATGATTTGGGAAAGGACAACAGTGGTAAAATAAAGGTGTGAGGGGAAAACCAGAGCTGGTCATGTGCAAATAGTGACCTGTCTGGCCATGCCCTCACACGGGCAGTAGGGTCCCACAGGTGAGTGGTGCCAGCCTGGGGCAAGTACAGGTTGTTGTGCGAGCAGCTGGGCTGACTGTGGACTATAGGGCATGTTGTGTGTGGGTGCTAGTGACCAGGAAGAGTCCCATGAGTACCAGCCCCAGGTTGGACCAGAGACAGAGCCCCTGTGTCCGCAGTGTAGCACAAGGAGCCCACAGGGGTGTGTGAGTGAGTGTGCAAGTGTTGCAGATGGTCCAGCTGGATAAGCCAGTGAGCATTGAGCTCCCTCATGGGGCGCCAGGAGGGTATCTCCAAAGATGAGACTATGTGAGGAGTCTACTGGGGACGAGGGGAGTCCTGGTCAGCTCTGAACATGCATGTATGTTGTGGTTGTGTGTAGGTACGAGCACTAGCAAGTAGAGTGGGGCTGTGGTGTCGGGGGTTTACATGCCCAGGTGCCAGCAGCTGGGGAGGCTGGGATCCAGGAGCAGCTA
>JAOXNG010000021.1:97314614-97331312 GCA_028566535.1 Scolopax minor
CGTGTGTGTGTGTATCCTCACCTTTGAGTATGTGTATTCTCACCTGTGAACCTGCATCCTGCTCATCCAAAGAGGGGAAATAGGATGAGGCCGCTGGTGCTGCCTGTGTCTGTCTGTTGGGGTTAACCTGTGTGGCCAGACGTGTACATATAGATATGTATCCTAACAGCACATATTGCATGCACGAGCTCTCTTTTTGTATGAGCGGACAATGGAAGTCTCCTCGAGGTAGCACTTCTGAGATCTTTTGCAAGAGATCTTTTGCATCTCCAGTCATTGTGTATTTAGGAAAAAAACTTTGAAATTATTAAAATGATGTAATTGTCACGTGCTTCTTCCAGAATATGTGACTGTAACCCCAAACAGAGTTCCTTTTGTCAGAGAACCCTCTTCTTACAGTTTTCTGTCTGAATAAAAACAAAACCACATAAAGCCAAGCTGCACTGCAAAACACACAGTTACAGCCAAGGGATGTCCCGCTTTAACTAGCAGATATGCTTGGCACAAACAGTGCCATAAACAGTGAAAACACAAAACAGTGGCAGGAGTTTTGAATCCTACATGCCAAACTGCTGTTTAATTTCATTTGGGATCCTTGAGATCCTATGCATTTTATCACTTATTTAAATTTATTCCTTAATTTTCCAGTGTTTGCTTTCAGTCTTTGGTAGCTTAAAAAAATACTCAAATTTAAATTCATAACAAAAACTGGTTATGTCTGTAGTACTTGAAATCTGCATCTGAAATTTTCCTGATGGAGCTTGCCTTGACTTTTAACAAAGCATTGTCTAAATCTGCCTTTTCAAATTCCAGCCATTCAGACTAAATGGGCTGTCTTTGATTAAAAGATCTGATTAAAATATCTTAGTATTATTGTTCTTACTGGTCACTATTGTGAAGAGTAGTGTAAATGGATTTTTTTCCTCTACTAGTAAATTTTCCTAACAGTTTTGCAAAGCAAATGTAAGTTAAAAGCGTAATATTAAATCATATTAGCAAATCCCCTCACTTCAATACAGTCAAGTGAAATAATAGAACAATAACTATTATTAGTCAAAAGAAACTTGTCATACAACAGCATAACCTTTTACTGTGCTATCATTAGCTAGCTGCAGTGATAATTGTGTTCATTTACACTATCTAAATGAACGTTTTAAGGCATATAAAATCCCATGTCTAGTGAGACCATCACTGATGATTTGTGAGACCATCAGATTTGATGATCTGATAGTACCTACTTCCTTTAGGGAAATATAGGCTAATACATATTTATCCCATTTTATGACTAAAGTAAATGGCAAAACTCCATATTCATTAGAAAGTCATCAATTGGATGTGTTATTACTTGAAAAATCAGTACAAGGCAAAGTTAGAGACACCACAGTGCAATGTCTTCTGTGCATGGACACTGCCAATCTCCAATTATACACATCTCCCATAAATAAACAAGCAAACAGAAAACCCAGTGTGTGATTGTCGCTGTTTACCTTCCTTCCCTTTTGATGGGATTTGCACTTTTCAAATTTTCCCAGTTCTGAGGTTCTGTGGTGAGGAATACAAGCAGGTTCAGAAAACAGCTGTGCCGCGTTAGCCTCCAAGGAGCCACGTTGGAGTACAAGAGAAAGAACAAATGTACAATAACTCGCTGTGCAATTCAGTGGCTGGACATACAGAGGGACTACTCCTCTGAAGCAAAACTGTTATTGCCTCAGGCTGAAAGCAAAACAGAGCCATTGAAGTCAGTATGCATGGCAGGCTGCAGCTGTAATTTATATTAAAAGTATGTATTAACACAAATTATGCCTTTGTCTTTATTGCATTACCATATAACCTCATTTATGGAATGCTGAAGTCTTTTGATCCATTTTTTTAAATCATGATGAGTAAATAGGAAAGAGTCTTTCTGTTAAGGCACAGAGGATTTCTCCTTCTTCATCTGTTAAATGGAGGATACCATTTTCTACTTCCAGGTCTAGCCAGTAGTGAGGCAATTCATATGTCAGTGAAAGATGAATGCATCCCTGTGTTTTCTTGATTATCAAGCACACACATCCATGGGTTCTTCAAAACCTATCCCAGGTCTTCACCCCATCCAGAATCCATGCACAGACCCTAGGTCCTTTCTCCAGCTCTCACTCCTAGACTCTTCCTTACTGGCTAGTACAGCTTGAAGTCCAGCAAATTGCACACAATCATGGAATAGAAAACAAAATCATACAGAAAATAAAGTTTAACAGAAGACAGACTATGGTGATCAGGTGCAAGGCTTAGTCAGTCAAAACTGCTGATCAGTCCATTTGCATACAAATAGCGTCTTTTACTCTGTCTTTTCCCTCTATTTCCCAAATTTGTTGTTCCCTGATCTACCGTGAAATCCCCTGTCTTTGGCTCTTCCTTTGTAATAAGATCTGCACACTCCTATGATCCTTTTAAAATATCCCAGAAGAAGTTTTACACACAACAAAGTGCCCCTCATATATCCTACGGTAGGTTTGTTCTTTCTCATCAGACACATGATAACCCTGTTTCCTTGCCATGAGGTATAAAGTTCTGGTTGACGCTTACATGTATGGTTGGTTTCTTCAGTGACCCATCAGCCAGTGACTGTACAGCTTTGGCCTTTGTCATTGTCTTCATTATCTACTATTCATTAGAGTTTGAGTGTATGTGTGTTTGTTTAATTTATTTTCTTATTTCTTTGTCTTTTATGCTGAATAGCAGATTAAACAGATATTGTTAAAATCACGTGTCCTTGTAACTCAGGTAGACTTAGAGGAATTCTGAGGCTCAGAATTGAGGCTCCTCAAGGTTTATGGTCCACCAATCCAGAGCTAATAAGATTACCATTTTATTAGAGACCTATCTATCTATACCCTCCTTTTCTTCTGGGAGCTACTCCTTGGCCATCCACCTGCACTGAATTCTTTTGCCAGCAAAACACACATAGCACTGATATCACAGACATTGTGTTGGGCCATCAGTCATTAAATACATCCTTAAATTAGTCATCTAATGATCTTTGAAGAAAAAAAATCACCATAACATTTCTGTTCTCTAAATTGTACTGCACAGTATTTCCCTGTATGTTTCTGAACATCTTTCTCCTGTTGTCTGGTTACAGATGCCTGCAGTTTTCTTACAAAAGCAGACAGTGTCTCTCACATTCAGCTCCTTCCCTATCTAGATCTGGTGAAAACTCTGCCTTCATAACTTAGGTGTATGAAAGGCATGGGATGTCTTTCACAGCTCAGGAGCTGCATAGCAGCATCTCTATTATTTCAGCGTTCTGTTCCATAAGTAAGCTTTGCATTTCTTTATTTGATATTTGCTGTGAATTAAGGGTAGTGCGTATTCCGCTATCATCAGCTAACCATATAAACCACCATACTGTGAAGACAGTAACAAGTATTGGGATAGCAAAGGCTAAAAAAATTCAAACACCCATTTCTGAATAAAAAAATAAGTATGTCAGCTGTGCATAACCATGTGTATCTTACTGTTATCCAAGAAAATGGTTAAATTTTACACAAATGTGTTAGATTACTGAGACGTACCAGCTTATTCTTTCCCATTTAGAAAAATCATAATTGCTAAGGCCAAAATGGGAAAGTCTGTGGGGTTTTTCATCCTTGCTGCAAGACAATGAGTAGGTGGGATTCCTCCACCAGTCTTTTGACTTAGTCCCTCTTTTCAAATACGTGCTGTGTCAGTCACTGCGTTACTCTCAGCAGGCTGTTTGTAACTTACCTTGATGACTCCCTGTTGGATCCCCAATCAGTGATATTGATTCCTCCACTGTGTACAGCATTGCTGCCAGCACTGTATCCATAGAGCATCGTTTAACTTCTCTTTTTTCTAAGTTTCTCGCCACTGGTCTTTCTAAATTGGTGGTACAAGTGTGTCAAATTTTTTCACTGAAAGGTAGTTTATTTCTTCTCACACTATATATGTTGACTTTTCTTTATGGCCTACTTACCATAAAAGAAAACCAAATTTAATAGCGGAAACAGGATCATGCTTATAGACATTAAAAGGTAGCTGAAATAACAACAGTTCTGAACTTCAAGCTCATAGCAAGCTCCATAGATTCTGTATTAGGAATAAGGACATACTAAGATCGAATTAATCTGATTTAAACCAAATGTCTGGTCAAACAACTCAAATAATTTATAAACTGGGTGGGGTCTAGAGTTTAATAGATTGTAAAGTATTCAGCGAACGGCACATTTCTGTGGCTTAGTTTCTTCTCTTTGTGAAAGTACAGCAGAGCACCTTTGGAAACTTTTTCCCAATTTGCATTACGTAGCTCCTGCTGAGCAGAAGAGGGTAAGAACAGCCAACAGAAAATGACAGAGGCCTCCTTTACAGCTCATACTCCAAATGAGGTTTTTCTGATTGACAGTCACTAAAGACTTCTCTGTCTCTATGTCCTTCATAGACATAATTTATAGTGCCCCAGGACCCAGAAAATAGCTGTAAGGAGTCAAATTGAGACTGAAGAAATCAAGAAACTGGAACAACTTGGCCAAAAATCCATTTACTGGCCCCTATTATCTATGGCAGAGTGTAATTTTTACTTCAATTTACATTCTGAAGCATCCTAAATATATTTTTTTTATTATTTTATTTTTATATAACTGTTCTCCAGGGATTTATAAAGTCTGTCAAATTGTTATAAAGTAGGGGAGGTGGTAATTGCTATAGCACACAGTCTTATGTTTAGGCTGAAAGTAGTTATTGTTGAGGGTAAACTGTGGACAAATGTTTTTAGGAAAAGCTGTTATCAAGGTTGATAAAAATAAATCAAATGATAAATAAGAAATTTACTGCAGTAAATTTTGGGATGTGGTTTCTACAAAAAAAGAAGGCACAAGCACAACCATAAGTGTACAACTGAGTTTGTTCGCTCTTCCTCCCAGGCTGGGCTTGTCAGTAGAATTATTGAAGAAGACCATAAAATCCCTCAAATATGTTATCTGATAACAAGCCTCCAAGAAGCTCATGAACAATCTTCACTGTCTTTGTGAGATTAAATAAACCAGCTGGGACTCACTAAAAATGGTTCATGGTATACAATACTGCTAGTAGACGGTTTCCATTATCAATAGTTTGTAACAAAATTGCTCTGTGTTGTTTGTTACAGTCACTGACTTTTAATAGGCATTATATTTTTATGAATACAATAAACAATGCTTACATAATACCCATGTGTGTAGAAAAAATTTGACATCTTAGTCTATTCCAAAAAACATTGGCAGTCAAACCTGTTCATCAGCGTAACATTTTGAATTTCAAATTTGTACAGTAATTTTATTGGTAATTATCAGAGTATTATAAATTTGGTTGCTTTCATTTGTATGCAAAATTCCAATATTCTCTGCTAAAAATAATTAGATCGTTCATCTGCAGCAAAAAGATTTGAGCACTTGAGAACAGGTTTAATTCTGAGCATGTAACATCAAGGTATTCAGTTGAACACATATGTCTTAAGCATATACATTGTCTTTGCATATGCATAGGTGTTTTTGCTGGATCAGGACCAGAATACATAGGGCATTACAAACCAAGTCTGAGGGTAAATCTATAAATATTATGTTATAAATATTATATTATAAATAAAATGTTAAACATGTACTTAACTGCTGCGTTGGATAGTTACCTTTAATTCTGGTTGGCTATTTTTTACTAGTCGCCTTTAAAATTCAATAGTTTCTACTTCAGGTCTCCTGACTTCATCAAGCCATATAGTCTGATTTTATTTTGACTATCCTACCACTAAAAGGATCTGGGTGTCTGCAAGGTACATGGTGGAAGGTAAGTTTATTTTTTAAAAAATGACAAAATAATTTATGCTTTGATTTAAAAAAAAAAAAACTTTTATAAGAATCATTCTCAGGCTGCAATTCTTTACTTCACTGTTTGCACAGAAAATGTAACAGTGTATATTTGGGTTTTAATTAGGATTCTCATTGACCTCTGATCCTTAGAAAACAAGAGTTTGAATCAATGGAATGGCAAGAGTTAGAATCAATCTAAGTGTATAGTTTCTAATGTCCAAATGAAACCCCCATATGATAGTTTTCTGATATGACTTCCATCTTTTATTTTTAAAAGATAATGGAAGACTTTTAAAAAAACATCTATAACAGTAATAGTGCATAATATCTGATCAATTACATATATATATATCTATCACCATTCACTGACAGATTATTGCATATATTGCAGGAATATTAGGTACACTAGTTCAAATTTTGAAGTTGGAGGCCCAAATTTCATCCAAACATTATCTACTGATAAAAATGTTCATAAAAATCCAGCTTTTTTCCCTTATTTTCTTTAGTCATAAAGACAATCCTCCAGCAGCTTGCACATAGAAGCAGATGTTTTGAATATATAAGAATAGTTTAGGTGTACAATTCAGAGTTTATTCCACTGTCCTACCAGCCAGTGTAAAATTATGGTGTTTATCTTGGAGATTTTGCTTGCAGTGTTAGATAGCCTTAGCCCAGGCCATGGAGACCTTTTATGACAAGAACAATGACCTTGAACTGATTTGATAATCTGTGGGGAGGCAAATTAGGGCAGAAAGGATAAACTTGATAATGTCTGAGGTTTCTTGTGCTGTGGAGCTGGAGTATTTTCCACTAATTGGGACTTCCTAAGTGTTAAGGATTTTATGTCCACTTATATAGGGTTACAGTACTCCAGATGAAAAGTGACATGTGTGAATCACTGAAATCAAGTTATTTTCTGACAAGATGGACCACAATGATCAAGGGGAAGGTAGTACTGCACCAAAAGGACAACATAACTGCATCAATGATCACTGAAGGTTGAAGGTCACCTAATTTCGGATTAACTGTAGATGTTGGGATGGATTGACTTTGGCTGTTCACCAGGTGCCCACCAAGATGATCTATTTCTCCACCTTCTCAACAGCACAGAGGGAGAAAAATGCAATGAAAAGTGGGTTGAGATAAGGACAGAGAGATCACTCACCAATTACCATTACAAGTAAAACAGACTAGGCTTGGGGAAATTAATTGAAATTATTGCCAATTAATAGCAGAGTAAGATAATGAGAAAAAAAGAAAAAAAAAATCTAGAAACACTTTCCCCTCACCCCTCCCTTTCTTCCAGGCTCAACTTCACTCCTGACTTCTGTACCTCCTCCCCCTGAACAGTGCGTGGTATGGGAGCTGTGGTCGCTTCATAATTCTTTGTCTCTGCTGCTGCTTCTTTCTCATGATCTTTTCCACTCATGGGACACCGTCCTTCATGAACTTCTCCAACATGGGTCCTTCCCACAGGCTGCAGCTCCTCAAGAACTGCTCCAGTGGTCCTTTCCATGGAGTGCAGTCCATCAGGAGCAGACCGTTCCAGTGCTGGTCCCCCACAGGCTTCAAATCCTGCCTGAAAACCTGCTCCTGAGTGAGCTCCTCTCCACAGGCTGCAGTTTCCTGCCAGGAGCCTGGTCCAGCATGGGCTGCAGCTTCCTTCAGGGCACATCCATCTGTTCTGGTGCAGTGTCCTCCACAGGCTGCAGGTGGATATCTGCTCTAGTGTGGACCTTCACAGGCTGCGGAGGAACAACATGCATCACCATGATCTTCCCCACAGGCTGCAGGGGAATATTTGCTACAGTGCTTGAATCACGTCTTTGCCCTTCTTCTTCTCAGTGTCTGCAGAGTTGTTTTTCTCATATATTCATACTTGTCCCTCCTGTTGTGCAGCAGCTTTTTACCCTTGACGTTAAAAAAAAAGTTTCATTTTTCTTGATATCTATCACTTCTGTTGTTTCTATATTTTCAGAAAAGTTCTTCCTGGATGCTAATGTACAACTTTGTAATAATGTCTTTGTAAGAAAGCTTTAACTCATTAGTTGTGTATCCTGCACCTAGCACAATAGGGAGCCAAACTTTTGAAACATCCAGATGCTTCAACAATACAAATTATAAATAACAGAAAATCAGGGTTAGCAGCATATAGTTTAACATATTTATGAAGGGTGAAAAAATAAGGATGAAATCAGAACTGGATGTGTCATGAAATAGCTCCCAGTGTGAGATAATTGTAGTATAGCATGAATATAACACAACTATTTTTTAATGATTAAAGGGCTTGCAATATGGAGATGGTGAGATTATTTATGTTAATGGTTTAAAATTTTTATTAGGAAAACAGATGGGAATATTTGGATTTGCTGAAGAATTCCAGAAAGATTTTGCCACAGAGGAGAATCTTCTCTTCAGTATTCTGCTCCTCACTATATTTCTCCCAAACCACAAAAGCCAAACATTCAAGGAAAGACATTTCAGCATGCTAAAATGAAGGAGTAAAATGATGTGGCCATACTGACCATGCTTTTCACATTCTAATAAATTTTGGTCCAAAGAAATAGATTTGTGCATTCAGCTCAAAACATGGGTAGAACTGTGCGCTTATTCTTGAGAGGGTAATAAAGGTACGTAATGAAGTGTAAATGTCATGTCTTTTCTCTGTGAAGCTCATACAGGGGATCAGAACACACCTTTGAATTCATCTTTCTAGTTAACTTAAAATTCCAGCTGGTCCAGTATCCACACAAATATTGTCAAAGGCCCAGAACTCATTCCTGTGAACTCCAGGTGTTAAATGATGACTGATCACAAATTTCTGTGGAGAACAAGAATGGCTTTCCTCCTTCATGGTAGAAAAGATTTCACCAATCCAAACATTTCTGCAGCTTATAGACTGTTAATGCAATATACTTAGATCTAAGTATCTGGCTTTTGTCATGGGGAATGAGCAACTTCAGTGTCAAAACAAATGAAAATGGAACTTTAAAGCATGGAAAAATCTTGTGGGATCAATTGATGTGTAAACATCAGAAACAGCAAGAAGCTAATGTTCACTGCTGTTTCAATAAGTGACTTTCAGCATGGTGAGATTTCATTGTATAGAAGCTGATCCAGTTTGCTGTTCTTAAGTCAAGAAAGAGTTGGTGGAGTTAGGTACCTACAATTAGGCAGGTTGACTAAGCTTATGTCTTTCAAGGAGGAAAAAAGGAACAAAAAAATGTACAATATACATCCTGTTCCTGCCATCAGAACAAGTATTATTGCACATGTGTGCAACTTTTTCTATTTTTAAGCAATTTTGAAGTGCCAGTTCCATCTATTTTCTGGCTTCACTCGTGCAACTCTGAAGCCAAAGAACTTGGCATCCTTAATGTTTTAGAATGCCTCAAGTTTTGCAGAAACTTGTTCTTAGACTCTGACAAATGGCAAGAAAAATAAATACATTCTGTAGAGTTTTGTCATAGAAGTTTCATTAAAGATTTGTGAATAAGTCCCTTGGAATATAAATGAACTCCACAAGTAACTTAAGTCACAAGAGCCAATAGCTGGCTGACTGTCAAAATTCATCTTGAGAGTTTTTCAGGTTGACAGTGTAGTACTTGCAAAGGTGATTGTGATTTAAATTAAGAATAAAATTCTCTTAAAAAATTATATTCTACCAATAGTAATATAGTGTTGTGTGGGTTTTATTTTTCCATTTTATTTTTCTATACACAAATCAGATTATAATATTTTGGAAACTCAATCAAGTAAAAAGAGTTTAAGGTATTAAAATTTACTAATAATCTTATTTTCCTAATTTATTCACACAGGAAACATTATATAAATCATGTCACATTTAACCAAGGTGAAACATATATTTAAAAACTTCTGTCACTGTCTCTTTATGGCATTTATGCATATATGTGTCTTTTACATCCTTGAGTAATCCCAGTAATTTAAAAATGTGCTTCCTCTGCTGAATCATTGCTTTGTTTGATATCCTTCTGTTGCATGCAGCAGACTGCTTAATAATAACAACAACAGAGAGCTGAATATTGTAGGTTGCTGTATTGGGTTTATGTGGCAAGGTTTTGGTAGCCAGGGGGGCTGCAGGGGTGGCTTTGGAGAGAAGATGTTAGAAGCTCAGATATTCTTAAAAACTAGTTACATTTTGCAATGTTAGTACAAGCACTATGTTCCTTGTATTAAAAAAATAATTTTTAAAGAGACAACATGTCTCTATAAACCAATTATCATTCTGTTGGTGTTCTGAAAACAGTGGTCTTCACCCTTTCTATTCCAAAATGCTTAAGTATTAATTATTTCAAAGTTTCTTCTGATATAAACCAGAAACATGTATGTATCTAGCATCAGGTAATAAAGGTCAGAGAGAAGAGGCCATTTTATCTTTTATTTTTAGTTACGGATTGCAAGTAATCTGCTGTAACTATTTTATCTATTGTTTTTCTGTATCTTTTGACATCTTCAACAATTTTGCATTCATTTCCTTAATTTGATTTATCTGTTCTAGTTTGGGGAAGGTAATGGGAAAGGAAATAAGCTATTTTTCACCTCTTCTGAAAAGGAGAAAGTATTTGTACTTCATTTACTGAAAACATATTATATGCTGTATTAAGATAACTAGAAATATAACTCAAGTTGTGACAGGCAATGCTTAGAAAATGCCACACGTTCTTTAGTAAGTGGGAGACTCCTAAGCAATCAGCAATGAAACTAACCAAACACTTTAACCATCTGAAAGGTCGTGATGTTATTTAATAGTATTTTTTCTATTTTCTGATTTCTTGTGAATACCTTTCCTTCCTCCGTACATATTGTACTTGCTCAGAAAATCTGTCTATATTTTGTGCAGGTCAGCTTTCAATTATAATTAAAGTTGAAACACTGCTACCTGTCTCAACCAAACAGTTTTCTTTTTAAATCCTGATGTTGATTGTAAATAATGAAGAGTAAATTCGGAGACTGGAATTGTGTGAGGCATGGAAAATATGTGAAAGAGTAGTAGAATGCCATATCATTCATATCTCCTGTCTCATTCCTGTAATGCTTTACTCATGAGAGGAACACTTTAAAAGTCAAGAAGCAATCAAGGGGTGAATAGTCTCACAACAGCACTCAATGCAAAATGGTAAGCACCTGTCTATTATATCAAAGAGGCAGAGGGAGGGAAGAGAATATTTTTGTCTTTTTTTTTTTTTAATCGTGCAGGTGTTCCTTTCCTTTTCTTTGATTCTTTAAATGAAAGCATCTGTGTGATGAACTTAATTCAAAATAACTATAATTTGCATAGTCTTTCTTTTTTTAGTAGTTTGTGGGTGGAATCAAGATGAGAAAACAGATGCTTATCCTGTTATGATACTCACAAGGAAATACCCTTTGCCCACTGGAGTGTTCTGATAATCAGAGTTGAAACAGGAGAAGTGCAAAGCCATAAATTACCAAAAAGACACTTTTCCAGTGTACTGTGGGTACATTACTCTGAGAATAAGAGATGTTGCCTAATATTTTAAGACCCTTTCTGAGAGCATTAAATCATTGTTTTTTCCTCGATGCCTTCTTGCTTCTCCTGCTCTCTTCAAATTCTGCTTAATGAACAACGTGGTAGCACTGAATTTATCAGAAGACAATACACGTCTTAGCAGCAGAATGCAGTCATAGTCTTGCCAGCTTATGCTTGTCAGATCCTCAGAAGGAATATACGTTTATATTTACTTGGGTAGGCAAACATCTACCAGCCCAGGTAGGGAGGGACACTTTTGCGATAACAGCTTGATAAAATATTGGCAGTATGCCGTTGCAGTTAACACTTCCTTTTGGGCATTATTTAATAGTGTTTGTCAAGTGTAAATATCAACTGGCTGCAGAAGCTCAGTCACCTGGGATGTGGTTGATCCAGAACGGAGCTAAGATATATTGTTGGGCTGTCGGAGAAATTATCATTAGCTGGTTTATTGACTAAATACAAACTCCCAGCCAAGACTTCAGTCTTGCTCCTTAAGGATCAGCAGTTGGTGTTACATAACCCAAGGTTCCTTGAGACATCTGCATGGTGACTTCAGAGGGCTGAGACCTTTAATCCTTCTGTCTGAGCTCAGCTTCTGCTATCAGATCAATGCCCATTCTGCCCAGCAGCAGCTGACACCACCAACATTCATTTTCATATTAAAGTTACATTTTTAATTTAAACTGCATAAACTCTCATTTCTATTGCTGGAAATTATTTGCATTAGAAATACTAACCTGAAGCAGGAGTTGAAGGAAGCTTTAGACATCAAAGTATGAATCCTTTACCATAGTAAATATTTTAGGTCTTTGTTACAAAACTGCTTAACAATTTGCTTATGTCATTTTGATGCTAATTATTCAGTAAGAGAACACTTCACAAGTAAAGTCACTTCAGCACAACACTGTAAATGTGACCTTCTTTTCATGTTATTCCTTCATTCCTTCATTCCCTTAATTTTTTCTTAATTTCATAAAGGGATGTCATTTTAAGCAAAGTAACCACTATCTTGTTTTCTACCCTCCTCAATGTTCCAACTACCAGTCAAAAAAATCCTACTTCCCATTGCCACCAGCTGATTCTCATTGCCTAATCAGGCTGATTTGAGCAGCTGAGAGAAAGAACATTCAAAGGATTCCTTGAGGGGACTAATGCTGGTTTTATACTACCTTTACATGCTGTCACAGCATAGTAGACTTGTTGAGGGAAGGAAGAAAAGATAGTGAATTGTCTGATTCTTACCAACACAACTGTGAGCAAAAGAAAGAGAGAAGAACATTAGAGGACTCCCAGAGAGCTCAGAGTAGAGAAGGAGGATGGCAAAGGAAGCAGCTTTGGGAGTGTGATGAGTGAGGGAGAAAAAGACAGAGAGATCTGAGAAAAATCTACCCCCTAGGGAATGGCAAGGAGATCATCTACATCCAGCTCAGATTCTGTGTTAAGGAAAGTGAGGCAATAGATAACAAATGCAAAAAGGTATGTTGGTAAAATATTTGAAATCAGAGAAGATAGATCCAAGTAGTGACGAAGAATCAAAATTGCAGAACAAAAGTGGTGAGATTGTACATTTTTTTAATAAAATAATTAGGAGAAGCTAGATGTGATGAGCCACACCAGAGGCTCTACCAGTAAGTGAGATGACACAAATTAAGCACATCATTGGCAAACAGGGTAAGGTTTCAGGGGAAGCAAGTGAGTAGAAGGAAAAAAATTATAAAGATCACAGAAGATTGCAAAAATTGGTGGAACAGGAATTTTTAAGTTATGGGAAAAGAATGAAGTGTTAAGATTTTTTATGAAGGTAGACTCTGCGGCAGAAGAAAATTTCAGGATACATTATTTCCAGACAGGAAAAAAACCTGGAGTGACTGCACAGAAAGGCGAAACCAGAATAAGGTGGAAGAAGAAAAATTATAAAAATTGAATAGATTATGGGAAATTAAAAGTGAAAATGGCACAGCAGTTAGGGTCCAAAGGAAAATGATAAAGAATAGATAGAAACACTAAGACTTAATTTTAATTATACTGATAAATGAATTGTAAAGTTGTATCAGATGAATTGTACTGAATTACAAATGAATTGTAAAATTGTAAAGTTCAATCAGAGTGAAAGGTTGAAACTTTAAAAACATTAATAGTGAGAGGTAATGCTTGACTTATCTGAGAGATCACTGTGGCCTTCTGTCTATTTCTCCTCACACTGTCTATAGAGAATATATAGTGATAGGAGCCTAGAAATAAGAAAAATCACAACTTTGACTTTTTAATATATTTGTTATTTAAGACCTCCCCTAGAAAGATTGGAAGTTAGAGCATCAGTGGCCAGCCAACACCAGAAATCTCATCATTGCTAGAGGTGTCAGAATTGCATCAGGAGGAGAAATAATTGGGATTTTTAGGGGAAAAAAAACCCGTAGAGAAACATCCCCAGTGTGCATTCACAACGTAGAATCATTAGCTTCAGAAAATTTTGTCTGACTGCTAAAACTGCTCTGAGCAGAGTATCAGAGATCTTTCTGTAAATCCCAAAACTTCAAATGCTAAATTAGCTATTTGACTTAGTTAGATTTGAAAAGCAATAAAAACCTACATTGTAGATAACAGCTAGGCAGTGTAGGTAGTTTTCCTTCAAATAACTGTGAAATGATCAGAGGGATACTATTTTCAAATGAGTAGGAAATTGCTAAATTAGCCATAAAGTTGATACGGTATCAGAGAGATGAAAGTTTTATTTAAACCTTGACTTAAAATGTTTGCTTGCTTTGTATTATTAACACTTCACATCAATGATGCATAGGGTATGTAGAAAACAAGAATTTAATGCTGTATGTGATAGACAACATGCACCTTTTTTATTTATTGCATATTAATCATAAAAATGTATAGAATCTATACCAATCTTTTAAAGAAGAAAATACTTCCATAATTATCAGTCAAGATTTTTCATGACATGGATTCTCTTAAAACATCTCAGATTGTTGAAATAGCATCTCCCAATGAGCAATTTCAGGAGGTTATTCCTAAAAATGGAATGGAGTATGCATAACTTCCCCAAGCGACCTGTTCCAGTGTCTCACCACCCTGACACCAATTACCTTCTTGTTTTCTATGTGCCCTAGCAGATTCCAGGAGGATCTGCTCCATGATCTTGCTGGGCACTGAGGTAAGACTGACCGGCCTATAGTTCCCTGGGTCTTTCTTTTTTTCCTTTTTGAAAATGAGGGTTATTTTTCCCCTTTTTCAGTTAGTGTGAACTTCACCAGACTGCCATGACTTTTTAACTATGATGGAAAGTGGCTTAGCAACTTCATCCAGCAGCTTCCTCAGGACCCATGGATGGATTTTATCATGTCCAATAGACTTGTCTACCTTCTGGTTCCTTAGATGGAGCTCTTCATTGAAAAGCTTCATTCTTAGGAGAAGCTGTGTAATCAAGTGAAGTGAGAGTCATAACTCTGGACAACAAATTGTTTAGATCCCTGTGTATAACATTTGCCAGTAGGTTCTTGCCAAAAACCTTTATCTTTTCACTGATTGCACCAGGAAGATAGGTCTTTAACTTGAGTCCTCTGAGAAACCCTGCTAAACCCAGGAATTTACAGGTTTTTTTGGGTAGAAAAATTCACTGAACTTCAAAATTAACTACAAAATTAATTTCCTTCTTTACATCCTCCCTGGAGTCACTCCATATTTGAAAAAAAATCATTTCCAATATGATGACCTATCTCATGCCCCTTCTAGAATTGTTTTTCAGTTTTCTCAGTTATTTTCAATATTGAGAATTAAACACAAAATAAAACATAATTCTTGCTTGTAAAAAGCAGAGTATTCAGTAATATGTCCTCTAGTTGGCATAAAGGGTGGGGGGTTTATGCAAATTATCACATGGGTTTTCAAAATGCAGTTTTTATCAATATTTTACAAAATTCTTTTAAATTTAAAGGTTTCTCTGAATTTCCTTTCTCATAAACTAGAATTCACTTTTTAAACTAGCCTATAAGGAACAGAAATTTATTTAAAACAAGAAGAATTCCTGACAGAAATTTCTTAGAAATATTTACTCAATAGTAATTTTTATTTTTACTTCCCTCCAACTGTGTCTTAAGGTCAGATTTAATTATGAATAAACTGTAAGCAGAATCAGCCATAATTTTGCATTTGTTTTAAAATTAATCAAGGCACAAGTTCTTTAAGCTCTTGTCTCAGCTTCTAACCTTTTGTGAGTTCCTTTAATGAACTGCAGAAAGGAAAGGATGATGCTATTCCCTTAGTGTTGCTCATTAATACTATAAACTAAATTGTCATTTGGGACTAACATGCTCTCCTGTTCTCCATGGTGCTCCTTTGCTCCATGGTGTTCTGCTCTGCAGTGATTGTAATTGTAATTGCAAAGATGGTTTTTAACCCTTTCAGTAGGGTTCAGACAGAGCGTTCTTTGGTGAGACTAGCAGTCATACAGTTTGTTTACAAGGGGCCTCTGGAACCTATTAAAACTGCATGAAACCCTCTGTATTGTTATGGGGAATCATTCAACCCTTTTGCAATTCATTTTTCCTCATTATAAAACAAAGTCTGAGGGATAATAGGGTCAGAAAATAAAATGTTTCTTACTAAGGATACGTTGGTAGGAGGATCATTTCTTTGCTGTTTTGAATTACTTACAAAAGGTTCAAATACTTTTCTGGTGTATTTTGGTGATACCACTGACAGTAGATTACAAAACTGTCATAAGAAATCCTCAACAATTGGGGAAATTGGGACTTGTGATTACAGCATTGCATCAGTTCTGAGCTTTTCTTTTCCAAAGAAATTTGTCTTGGCCTTTATATGGTGACAATGAGTAGTTCATCACTCAACATTTTTCTCTTGTTATTTCTCCAAATATCAGTTGGAAGACAGAATAATTTCACAATTTCAAATATGTCTTCACTGATGTTTGTAAGGCATTTAGACCAGAGAGAGAGTGTGACTCTGACATGTGGGTCCATGCAGGGAGTCATCCAGTTACCTACCCCTTATGTCTGGAACCTCCCTGAATGACATTTCAGATGCAACTAATAACATAATATGCATTACTTTTCATTCTGATTACTATCAAATAAAGTTATGTGAATTTTTAGAACTGATAATAGAAGTTGTCAATCATATCTTGCATTCAGCTTTAGACTTAATGAAAATTGACATCCAAAATTGACATTTATTTGGGGCTATTCATGCCGACAGTTAATGTTAATGGTAATTTTTATTGATTTTCATACTACATAGAATCACAGAATGGTAAGAGTTGGAAGCATCTTAAAAATCATTAAGTTCCAACCCCCCTGCCATGGGCAGGGACACCTCCCACTA
>JAOXNG010000021.1:97343847-97358285 GCA_028566535.1 Scolopax minor
CTGACTCTCCCAGGCAAGGAGTCTGCCAGAAGAACTCTGTCTTTCTTGGAGCTTCTCTGGGAACTCCTGGAAATGCCGAGTGCAAATATCCGCCCTTTTTATTGTATTAAAATAATTTTTGGAATATTGAATTAAATGAACTACCTTATTGGCAACTGTTGAGACATTACCATAGAGGCAAATAGCTGATTATGCTTGTAGACATAATTAGTATCACAATAGATCCTCCAAAGTACACTGGATCAAACACCAGAGGGATTAACTCACTTGTACCTGATGGTGTGGTTATTTTAAAGGATAGAGATTCCAAGAAAAATTATGTTCAGAACCATAGTATTATACTACAAGAAAACTATAAATAGACTTTGGAAGCCTGATTCTAGGTTGAGTTCAGGGAGGTTGAAGTTGATCAGAGCTGATCCCTTGTTTATGTACGTTTACCTTTTAGGAACAATACTAATGTACAGACAGAGAAACCAAAGCAATTTAAAACATACGGGCCAAAAAATATGAACAGGTGATTTCATATTTGGTACACAGCTCTCAGGAGTCTTAAACTCCTTAAAATATTAACACAGCCTGGAATTTGCAGCAGACTAATTTGAACATGTAAGTAATGCACCAGATCTGAAAAATAGAGAAGTTAAGCAGAGCACCTAGACCTTCATTGTGGTGAGTCTTCAGAAAGAAACACAGCTGCAAAACAATAATTGCTTAGCACTTTAAACAGTTCCCAAGCATCACAAAGACGACATGCTCAAATTGTCAAAGATAAAACGAAAGTTTTTTTCATTGTCCACTCAGCAGCAGATAGTTATGATTAGTTTCCCAGGAACCTTAGAAAGTGACCAATTGAGCTCTTCTTTCCTCTCTCTCTCAATATAATTATTCAGGTCAATGCCTCTCAACTTCTAAGTTTCATTTCATGTACTATTCATGGGGGTTTTTTTGGGCTTGATACAACGTTTGTCTTCACTGATTCTACCTGATATGGCACCTGATATCTGCATTTTGTGGAAGCAGACTCTAGGGAGGACACTGAGGCAAGAACTGTGAGCAAAAGACTGAAGCACACCTCACAGTACACTCGAGTATAGGGTCACAGCTGATTTCAGGTGATTCGGGATTAAATGCAAATGACATGGAAAAAATCCTTCAGACATTAGGGACTGATAAAGCATTGGGAAGACAGAGTTAAGAGACATTGGGAAGAAAAGAACCTTCCCCTGGAAGTGTTGATTCATCCTAACAAATTTCCTAGGAACTAGTAACACCTTGCAGAGATCCACAGGCTTGCAAGTCATCCATTAGAAACAGAACAATGTTTAAAGGAAAGAAAAATTTAATAGTATTTTAGATGAAAGAGTAGAGGTTACAGAAATGACAAACTTGGGAGAGATGTCAGTAGCACTTCTGCAACGATTTCAGTTGAGAGAAAATGTGCTTAGATTTTAAAAGAATTGATGTAGAAGGAGCAACATGCCTGAAAAATCTGTGCACAAGCAACAAGATACAAGATGACTCAGAGAGAGAAAAGGAGACATTTTCAAATCTTCAGTCCTGGGCAACCAGCTGTAAGTGGCCCTGGTTGAGCCGGAAGGCTTGATCAGATGATCTCCAGAGGTCCGGACATTCTGTGTGATCCTTTGTGATTCCTGTCAGACTATCTGGCTGAGCACAGGTATCACTCCTTGAAGAAAGGTGAAGTAAGAGCATTCCACATAGCAGGGAAAACAGTCTGTGAGGTTACCCCTGATCCTTCCTTTAGTCAATGTCTAAAGTTGGGCATAACCTTTCACTTGATTTATCATAAATTCATGCAAGAACTAATAACATTTTTCAATCAATTTTTTGATACTTAAGACAGAGCTCGACAGAAAGTATTCAGTATGACATTTTCACTGTGGCTTCCTTCATGCTTTTGAACCTTTTATCCAATTCCAGGCATTCGTCAACTGAGATTGGTATGCTAAGGATATATTGATTGAGTGCCATATCACATTCAGTGAATTCCTCTACACATCCTTATAAAAGTAAATTTTATAGAAAAAGAATACTGTGTGATCTGTAATTGCTATTTCCCCCCCTACTTCCTATTTATTTTTTACTATGGAAATTCCATAATTAATTGCCTTTCCTAAGTAAATGTGGTTGAGATATATTTTTAAGGTAATCAATTATCTAAAGACTAAAAATGTTGAGAAATATAAGCACTCACTCCCTGAGAACAAAGAAAAAAAAATAAAATCAAAAAATTTAAATCAACAATAATCGAGGACTCTAAAAGCTTTAAGACACCCCAAATACTTATTTCCATTTTAATTTCTTTCATTTTGAACATAATCAGAATATTATTTACATGCTAACATCACAAAAATATGCCTTTATCTTAAGAAATTCTATTGGGTTTTTTTGTTCACTCTGTCCTTCCCAGTTATAATTCTAGCCACAATCAATACGATGACCAAAATTATCTAAAGGACTTACTCTTGTGAATGTAAGTAGCAGGAATATTGTCTCCAGAGGAAATGTAAATCTATTTAGAAGGGAAAAAAGATCAAAATTACATAACCTGATGTAGTTACACAGATTGGCCAAACACTTATATTCTGTTGTGTGTTCTATTCCCTGTATTCTGTTGTGAATTCTGCTAGTTGGAACAGAAGTGAGGACAGGATGGATGGAACTTTGAGCAACCTGATCTAGTGGGAGGGGTCTCTGCTCATGGCAGGAGGGTTGGAGCAAGATGATTTTTAAGGTCCCTTCCAACCCAAATAATTTGATTCTATGATACTGTGAATATGCATACCTGCTATGTGACCTGAATGATCTTCTTCCCATAATTTATGTCCTCTCAATAAAGTAAATAGAATTACTGAAAATGCAGCAATGCCACATTCTTGCCCATGCTCCACCTCATTACAAATATTGATATGCCTAGCTTCCTTAACTAGGTTAACAAAACTGCACTTGGTTAATTGTGACTGTTTATGAACATCATCTGTAACATTACGGAAGTAAGACTGAAAAATATGAACCAAAGTCCTTAGTCACTGATAACCTAAACCACAGTATTCCATTCTGTGAAAAACTGAAAAATACTCCTTTCATTTACATCAATATAAACTAGAACTTTTACTCAAATCAGTCCAATTCACCTTGTTTTAATTGAAAGCATGTATTTGTCCTTAGATATACTTCATTCCCCTATATGATCAGAGGAGGGATATCAAACATCTATCTTTAAAATTCATGGTCATACATCCAGCAAAAGATATTTACATAAAGATGTGAAAAAGAAAATCTAAATTATAGTTATTATTTACTTAGGTAACATTAATCAAGTTCTCTCAAAACTATGACTCATTTCCTCAAAAAAAGAAAGAAGTCCATAGTTTCACAAATATATTTTTGAGGGGAGTTTAAGAATTGTTTACTGGAG
Organism: Scolopax minor; assembly: GCA_028566535.1. Lineage (NCBI taxonomy): Eukaryota > Metazoa > Chordata > Aves > Charadriiformes > Scolopacidae > Scolopax > Scolopax minor. The sequence continues at coordinate 97,347,290 of JAOXNG010000021.1, forward strand.
CATAAATAAATGATGGGATCCCCTTAAGTTCCTGATGAGACAACTATCAATAATCTCACCACATAGAGCAGACCAAGAGCTAAACGAAACATAGGGTAGTTAAGTGGAATAACATATTTTTTATTTCTCTCACTGTCCAATGACAGAATGAGTATTGCAATGTTGTTTCATCTACCTCTTGGTCTGCTCTATGTGGTGAAAGATCAACATGTTTAGAGACAATCTTTCTTTACCTTTATCTTCAGGCAGAGAGAGCTTGGTCCTCAGTGCCTGCACCAATGGCTGTCCTATTTGCACTGGTGGGCTTTTTCTTCTGATTATTCTTCTGGAATTGAATCATATCAGTTCAGTCATCTGAACTATGTTTGATGGTTTTTTTCAAGATCCACTTCTCTGCCACAGAGAGCAGGTTCAAGACTTCATGTGTCCTGAGCAAAACATTTGTTAGAACTGCTCAAAATCTAAGGGTTTTGTTATTACTTTTTGGACAGTACTCTTAGATACTTTTAGAATTTGCTTTTACCAACTCAAATTTTGCCTAGATTCCTCAATAAAATAATGATGCAAAGTTCAGGTAAACTTCAGTTAGAATTAAAAAGAAAGCATAAGGCACTAGTATAAGGCAAACATTATAATAACACAGTGCTTCTTTTGTTGATAAAAAGAGCTACAGCCAAATAAATCTTAAAGCTTCTTTTTGTATTTCCTGGTCATACAAATCTAATCTTCATCTGTTTTATGTCCATGCCAACATTCATGCAAACAGGCAGGCTTTGAAACATGCCTTGAAGGTCAAATATATATTTTTGTAGCATTGGCATGTAATGAAGGTCAAACAAATGGTTTAGGACATCAACGAACAAAGCACCCTAAACAAAAAAAAAAAAAAAAAGACACTTTTATATTACATCCTATATATTTTGCAAAGAGGGGGATCAAGCTTTAATTATAATGACAGGAATGTGGCACAAGCCAACAGCATGAGAAGAGAGAAAATTCTCTCCTGAAATGCTTTATAAGTTAAAACCAACTTTGCAGTTTTCATATGAAAACCAACAAGCAGCTTGAAAATTCTCAGAACATTGGCAAATATAGTGATCTGAATAATTGGTTTTTCAGCAAAGTGGCTGAATAAAAAAAATTAAATTGTTTGGGGTCAATGTGCTCTTTTAAGTCTTTATTTTTTGTTGCAGAATTAAAGCCTTTATTTTCTTCTTTGCTTTTCCTTTGATGTGAACAAAATTTTTAATCAGATTCCAAATGAACCATTTGATTTTTGTGTTCTCTGGTCTCTTGTTAGATTGAGATGTTGGTATATTAATTTCAACACACTTGTTAAAATCTCAAAACTAAATGTTTCAACTTTCACAATTCTTTTTCTTTCTTCTTTTTCTCCCCGCCAAAAATCGTTTGCTGAATTCAGCATCAGTTTACAGTTATTTATGGCTAAGACCAAACTTCAAGTTTCCCTTGATAATTTATTTGTTAAAAATCTTTTACTTGTATGTTTTCTAGTAACATTCTGCTGTCCAACACCTTTGTTGGATATCCAGAAAGCTTCTACATGTGTAAGTGTACTTTGCTTAGGCATAAATATTGTTGAGAGAGAAATGTAGCCTTTTTTCAAATCCTTTGCAGATCTCTAATCCCATGGATTTGGTAGCAGAGTATATCCCTGAGGTTTACCATTAAAATCGGCTTTTTGGCATGGATGGCAACCATTCCTGGATACCATAAATGGATTCAATAGATGGTATTAGTTATCTTTGTAATGTAATCAGTCAAGGACCAATAGGTGTCCAGCTCAACCATTGAACTGGGTAGGAAGGTGGCAAGCAGTGAACAAATGTCAAAACATACTTTGAGTAAAAACAACCTTGTTATATCTTCTGTTTCTCTGTAGTGTTAGGAAAGTTTAAATGATATTGAGACCAGTGCTGTCCTGTTTCTCCTATGAGGGGACTTCACCTGTTAGACAGTGGTTATGTACAAGGGATTATCTGACTTGACTTGAATTTCTTTCCGAGTTGTTTTTTTTTTTTTTTTTCCATTAACAGTAATTACATATTATGTTTTATAATAATAAAAAATCAGGAACTGTAGGCAATGATAAAACTTTCACTCACTCCAGTGTGGAGATACAAATTCTTCTCTTGTATCTACCAAACAAAAGATTATATTCAGGATTCCAAATAAACTCTTCTATTATTCCAATTAAATTTCTTATATTTTTAATATCATATCATCAGTATACAAAGCCCTATCATTTCATGATAGATTTTGTATGATAACCTTTTTCATGGTAGAATAAATATCGTTACTTTGCAATAAATTTTTGCTAAGGCCCTATATTAGGGTAACAGAATAGTAGAATGTTTGGGTTTTTTTTAAAAAAAGTTTTTAAGGGGTTTGCCAGCTTATCCTACAGAATCTACCTCTTCTCCACTTCTCCACACCACATTCTTACTTAGAATTTGAAATATTCAAAACCAGAGAGCATTTAGAAGGAATTTAACACTCAGAAATAAAAATATAATCAAGTCATTGTATAAATCCATGACTCTTCTATATCTTGAACACTGTATGTAATTCTAGTCTGAGAAGCCCTGCAACAGATTTTAAATGTTCAGAGGACAGCATCAAAGGTGTTCTATATTTGCCAGTTTCCTAATGTTACTCTTTTTATATATAAATTCAATTTAGAGATAAAAATGTCTAATAAGAAAACAGACATTATGTTTATAACATTAGAAGCAAAAGGGGAATTACAGAATCACAGAATCGTAGTGGTTGGAAGGGACCTCAGAGATCATCGAGTCCAACCAATGAGTCTGGTACTCAAAGTCTCATGCCCCCCAGAGTATCATCCCATCTACATGCAGGGGAGCTGGAGCAATCATATTGATGAAAAGACTGGCATTAGCAGCAGAACTTCTTCCTTGCTATGATATCCAGGATGGACCAAGTACAGATCCCAAGAGATAAATGTCTAGATGAAAGAAAAGTGTGAAATAAAGAAGATATGATTCACCTTAACATCTTGTCTAACTCCACCCTTTGTTATCTCAGATTCTCTCTCTCTTAGATTTGAAACCTAGAACTTCTGAAGCTCTTCCCAATCTTAACATAAGTGCTAGATTTTGTGCAACAGAAGATAAAAGAAAGCAATATACAAGGATATAATAAAGGCAAATGCAGTGTCAGCACCAAAGATACTTAGTATAGACATTGTCCCTTAAACATTGCAGGCTTTGAAGTTATTTCTGAAAATGATCAGCAGGTCAGGAAATATTTTCAAAATGTAACATAAATTGGAAGGATGCACTAGACCAGAAGGGGAAGAGTTGACAGACATCAAGCAACATAGATCATTTTCTGTAGCAAACAAGAAGGCCAAGCATATTTTTCAAGTCTGTCTGAAAGTTCTCAACATTTATCTCTGCAGATAAATACTTAGATAGCCCTGCACAAAAAATATGAGTGCCTGGAATCTAAGGATTTCTTGGAACACATGAATGTGAGAGAGAAATTAATTCATAAAGTAAAGCAGACAGAAGCAATTTATCTGTAACTTGGCTTGACCTGCCTAATGCATGAGTTTCCATCTCTCTTGCTTTAATAAAGATTACACTAAGCAAACACCATATTCCTGAAAAGATTCAGTCACGTACTGGCAAGTATTTTGGCTTTCTGTGTTCATTTCCATGGCTGAGAGAGATATTGAAGTGACTTGGAATATAATATTAAAGGAAAAAAATCTCAGTCTGAGGACTTATATAAATCTCAAGCAAAAATTACATAGGTAAAAAGCAGAGGGTGGATGTAATAGCTCCACAAAGGAAACAGAAAAGAGGAACATACAATAAAAGAAAAATCCTTCAATAAAAACAGTGGCTATGTAAGAACTTGGAAACAAACATAACATGCTTTATGTGGTATATACATATATAAATAAACTTTATAAGACATGGCTATTGGGCCTAGTCTATTTCTTGCAATGAGAAAACTTTCACTGGGTTCTGTGGCATAGAATTAGGCCATAGGTTTGCAAATGATTCAGTGTTTAATCTAGTAGCAGTAAAGAAGAAACAGGTGTTTTCAGTGTAATATAACTCAGGTTCTCTCAGATACTACTGAGCCGAATGTCCCATGTGGTCAAGCAGGTGTTAATGGCAATGCTAAGTGCCCAGCACAGATCATGTCAGATAGAGTAGAACAAATACCTGCTTGTATTAGAAGCATGTGGGCAAAGTAGCTGGAAGCATCATTGTTTTCCTTGTTGGCATATATTTTCCAGCAGAGTCCATTCCAAAAATGCTTGGAGTAATTGGCACCAGAGGGAAAAGAGAAGGGAGGTCAGATTAAGGCTACCCAAATCAGCAGAAAAAAATCTTCACATTGGTAGAGAGCCACGGTGTGGCCATTTACAAGCAAAGGGAATAGTTGCTGTTGCCAGAAAAAACAGTCAAGACAGGATGAAGTGCTTACTGCTTTGAAAAGATCATTTAAGAAGACCTGGGGTTTGTCCTTTCTTGGTTCAAGGGGACTGTTTCAGGGGCACTGGGGCAACATCAGAGCAAAAATACGTAGCAAGTGAGGAACACTAATGAGACCACACTTAACTACCTTCAACACAGCTCTTTCTTTTTTGCAAAAGGGAAGAACAGTCAATATAGTGTTCGCTATGAAGATGTGATAGGAGATCTGGCACAAGAAAATAAAGTAGCAGAGGGAAGTGAGGAGATAAAGTTGTTTTAAGACCACATGCTCTGAGGAACAGGAATGCATGGATAAGAAAGCGAAAGGCATTTGTATGTGTGTCATTGTCTCTAGTGCAATTTCAGTGTACCCTGGTCCTGAAACAGTGCTTAACATCACCCAAAGTAAATGATAAAAGTTCTGTGAATTTATTTAGCTGCTAGTAAGAATAAATGAACTACCCAGGATTTTGAGAAAGGTTTAACCTGTGAAAAGTACTCTCTTTTCTGGAAGAGGGCAAGAGATTACTTCTAAATTGATGCATATTTAGATGTGTGAATTGATTTTTTTTTCCTGTAAAACTAAGTAGTCCATCCACAAGACAGTAGAAAAGTACTAAAAAATGAAGTCATTGGTTGTGTAAACAAGTACACAGGTGCTGACTGTTGTTAAACACATATAAAAGCTGAATTTCAGGTTCCATGAGAAAGTTGTTCCACAACAGAAATTCCTCAAAAAATTGAAGTTAAAGCTCAGGAAAACCAAGGAAAAGCTGAGAGATAGAGAAGCCAGAGCCCAATGACAAGGTGAAAAAAAAAAAACATTTTGGGATTTGAAAACAAATGCTAAGATTATTGAAAAGTATTTTTCACATTTGCTATCTGTACACCTGTGAATGTCTGTGTTTCTGATCTTTGTTCTCAGACCTGAGCCAAAGCTCACTAAGGAGAACTTGAAAAATCACAGTCAGTCCAATGAGACTTGGAAAACAATCTTTTGGTAGATTAAAAAACACTAATAATAATAATGGAATAAGTATTTGTAACTGTCTCGTATAAAAGCTTGGTCTGATTTTTCACACCTGGAAGAAAATGTGATTTGCTGAACTATAACATCTCAGAGCTCTACCCACATTTCTATTTTTTGCTTTCCCCTTGTAATGGGGAGAGCTTAGAGAAGGCAGTCTCTGCTTCACTCAGCTGTCAAAGCGACCTGTGGGATACATTTGTTGAGGATTTTCTCTTTTCTTTAAATGTTTGTGTTACCAAAAACCCATAACCTGCTCTCAGTTGTCTGTGGGTGGATAAGGTAGGCTGTAGTTTAATTTTGCTCCATGGGCTGATAACCCAAGCTGGTTCTGTATGAGCCGGCTTATGTCCTGTATTGGTACATCTTCATGTGTCTGTGCTGCTGCTCTGTGTGGATTTGCCATTTTGGCTAGTGTTAGCTCAAGATAGTCTGTGTTCCACTGCCTTTTCATTGTACCCTCTTATCAGTCAGTTTCCACGTGGTTTTAAAATCCAGTGGTATGGCTTTATCTAGGCTAGTTCACCCATCTTTTTCCTGACTACTCTCTTCTAAGAAGAGATGTTCTTTAGGATGTTTTAACCCGCTGTTACTGCAGAATCTGCTACAAACTTGTCATGAGGCTGTAAAACATATGAATTTCAAAGAACAAAAAGTAAGAATAAAATGTCCTCTGTATTCTAAAAAATGAGCCCCATGTGCATATCCAGATATTTATTGCAATAAATCAGGCATCTCTTTCAGTAGATGAGTATATGAGAAAGAGGCAAGGGATCCAAACACCATGGGCTGCATTTGGGTTTGTAGGAACTTAGTCAAACTGTATGAATGAGAGAAGCTGGCAGGCAACTCCATAGGCAAATGGATTAGTGGTATTTCTAAAAATAGTTGGACTCAATCTAATCTGAAAGGTCCTTTCCCAATCTAGACAATTCTATGATTCTATGATTAAGAATGATACTAAACATTTTGATTCGGCTTGCTTCTTTTATTATCTTATGTGACAGATCACAGAGACAAGTAACTCTTATTAATTTTTTTGCATTTTTCTAGTCCACCAGGTTCTGAGTAAAAATCTTAATGACAACAACAAAATAGATAAAGTAAAAGAAAACTCAAAGAAAGGAACACCAAAAAAAGTTTACATTAAGATTTCATTATTTGTAATTTAAATGTTTATGTTTTATGTGACTGTTCATGGTATAAATATCTGATGTTAGTAGCAACAAAAAAGTCAAAGCACAAGAAAACATCAAAGAAAGATTCCATTTATACTTATGTGGCTGTGAAATGTACAGTCTAATCTTGAAAATTTTCTCCACTATTTTTCTCCCTTACTTGACAAAGAGATGGGAAGACAGGGAAAAATTTCTAAAAGTGTTGGGCTGCATGGGATTATTTCAAATTCATGCAAGAATGGAGACTTTCCCAATCAAAATTATTTCCCTTTTTTAAATTTTGTACTGTTCATTTAAAAATGCATATCCTCAACCTTACTTACATAATGATTTTATTTGTCATAATGATTCATGTCTAATTTCCTAAAAAGGTTTGAGTAGTTCTCTGTGACTTTAAAATACGCATTTTCACCAAGAGAGATTTATGCTTGAAAAAGCTAAGCAAGAGGTGATCTGGGTAAATGGAACACTGCATTGGGAACTTCACATTTTTGTTTTGAGCTCAGTTAAGAAGTGCTCAGAATACACTAGAATTCCTGACACAACTTGTCTGTCTTCCCATTCAGTCCCATCAGAGCCAAGTCTAATTAGTGCTAGTTAGCAATGCCTTTCTGATATGAGAAGATGGGTACAATACAAAAAATCAAAGCAAACACACATGTAGAAATAATTTGTCAGTCGGTGAAAGTTATCTCACTAGCTGGGGCAATCCAAATGTAGTTGCTCAAGATAAATTCTACATCCCATTCCTCAAGGCAGATTTTAGAGAGTAATTGAAGATGAAAAGGGTTCTTTGAGACCATAAAGATTTTTCAGTGCTTCCAAGATGGAAGGTGGGGAAAATAGCAGAAGTCTAGCATTTCTGTTCATAACTTTAAAACTCTTTGAGTCTCTCCTGCTACCTCCACTCAAGAGGAAGAAATCTTTTATGGTTATTTTGCTGTCAATCACATGCATGTAATACCCCTATTCCTGTATAGGAATTTCAATTTACACTTTAAAGGCACAAAGGTGTAACACAACTTCAGGCCACTGAGATTTTTCCTGGAACAAACTCCAAATAAATGTGTCCAAGGCAGTAATGACTTGAAGAAATGATTCTACAGGTGATATACAAGCCATTAGACTAGGATCATTTTGCTCTAAAAATCTATGAAGCTACAAAGGTATATTCAAGGAGGTAAACAGTTTCCATTAAGGCCACAGAGGTTCAGTAGGGAATTGCGTATACATATTCAGTAATCTCAAAAGGTGCACTCTTAAGAAGAAAGAAATGCTTTTGTATCTCTGAGCTTATTACTCAATCTATTGCAGATATCCTTAGAAATCCAGCTGTGGGGCCCAGCAAATAGGGTCACTGTAGAGGAAATTCACATTAGATAGAAAAAAAAAAATTGGGGGGATGGGGATATGTAAAACAGTATTTTTTTTCTTTATTAAAAGAAATAGTTTCTTTCTTTTTTTATTATTTAAGCAGGATACAAATAATTATGAGTAAACTAAGTTAACATTGTGATACGAGAATCTTACCATTAATGTATCTCCTTTGTAACAGGTCAATATTTTGGTCTGTGAGGCTTTCCTGTTCCCATAGAACTGTCAAAAGAATTCAGCTCCCATTTAGACACCTAAATGCAGCAGTTTTATTCTAAAAAGTATTCATTCAACAGATTCATTCTTCTTAGTGGGTCATGTTGAGAGTTGAATATTTTAGAATATCTCTCTACTTCATGTATATGTTTAAATGGAAATGAACTTTTTGGATAATCTGTCTTCTCATATTGGTATCAAACCAGGAGTTGCTGAGGTTCTGATTGCTTTTGACAATCTGCCTTTTAAACCGCAATAACAAAGACCATTCAATGTTATTGCACAAAAAAAATAAGCTGTAAAGTTATTAACATGATTTAGACACAAACTAGGTATTGATATGATATTTTCATATTTAAAATTCATATAGAGCATGCTTATCAGTTTCATTTGGCATCAGCCCATCTGAGCGTTCAGATTGGTTCTAATAAAAATTATTCCTATTAAATATTGCAGTAAAATCAATAGTACTTCTTTTCCCCCTAAAATGAATGTAGACCAGTCTTCTATTTTATTGCATAGCGGGTGCTAATGTAACTGAACAGATACAGTAGGATTGAGTTCTCTGAGACAGAGAATATATTTCTGAAGAATACAGTGATTTCCTTCCACATCAGTAATAGAAGTTACAGAGTTGGAAGTGTTTTTTCATCTATTAAACTTCATGAATTTCAAGAAAATGCTGCCTTTCCAGATTGGTACATTATGAAGACTGGGAATCTTGCTCAGAAATCCATTTCAAAACAGTCAACTGCTAATTGTAATAACATACACTGAAAAGACCAAGCTCAGCTATGTTTTACTTCGCTCAGTGCAAGCATTTGACCCCCCTCCTTCCCAGTTCCTAGGGAACGTTTCTAATCAATCGGCTGCAGAAGCATCACTAAATGAGTCACTCTGTCCACTCCTTCCTTTTCCTCTCTCCCTGCCTCAACTTAAAGAACTTCTGAATAAAAATGTCACCAATTCATTCCTCATATCAAGTCTCTGACTGTGCTTACCAGCTTATACTTGGCAATACACAGCAGTGTTTGTAGAGCACAGCAGCTTTTTGTTAACTCTGAGTTCAGTGGTAGAAGGTGAGATGCTACTTTCACTCCTTTTTGCCTTTTGGCACTTCTGAACGGAAAGAGTTCTTATATTCTCAAAGACAACACTATACAGAATTTTGGGATGACACTTGAGAGCCACTTAGAAAGTCGAACAAATGCAGAATATAGGTGTTTGTGCCTTTAGACGGTTATCTCAGAGACAGCACAACTTGTTCTTTCTATGCTCAATATCTACCCATATGAAAAGAATGCAAACATTTTTTTTTCTTTTATGCCATTAGCTTATCCACAAAAAGAACCTGAGGATATTAAACTGGTCTATTCCAGTAAGGTTCCTTAAATATACCACCTTGATCTATAATAATATCAATATTTTAAAATGCCATCAAAAGCACTTAAAAATTTACTTTGTCAGTAGCACATGGGTAAATGTTTTTTGCCCTCACTTAACGATTAAAAACTTTCTGGATTTGTATTTAGATCTTTAATGCCATTAATATTTTATGAATAATTTATTTTAATGGACGCTGTGTTTCATATTGCTTCTTTTAGTACTGAATGAGGCTGTCCTCTTCTATCAGACATTCACAGCTCAATAAGGTCATAATAACCTGTTGACAGCAAAGAACATGAGTATCTGCAAGGAGCAGTAAACAAAAGAATGAATGGCTTCTACTTCTGAGTTCTGGGAATTTTCTATTACATTTGGATGCAACACTCCTGTGAATTTGTCTTGCTAGCCTCAATTTATTGAGAATTAGAAAGCAGGTTTAAAAATTATTAATATAATTTTGTCCTTTTTTGTTTTTCTTGCAACAGCACCTCAAAAGTCATCTAAAGAGATTGAAAGTTATTAACTATATCGTAGAAATAGTTCAATGTAGTTCTGGTAAAAAGGGGGTCAATAAGTACCAAGTGAGATTTTAATAACCAGTAAGATAAATTAGAAACATAATTCCCATTGAAAGTGTGCATTTAGTGAGCTGGAAAATTACTAACTCAGACATTTAAAGTCAAAACACACAGCACAAGTTATATCTTTAAGTCCTGGAAGATTTACTGGTATTGGTGAATGATCATCAAATACTAGCTCACAGCATGATGTTTGGCCTACAGAAGAAGAGGAAGGAAGACACATACTGAATAGAAATAAAGGGGTTATTCTACATTAACATTTGTGTTGGTTTGGCCAATATGTTTCTAACATTCACAATTCAAGACAAATGTTGAAAAATGGTCAGGGTTTAGTAAAGTACCATGTGAAGATTTGAAAACATGCCATGCAGTAAAAGTCTCTCAATTAATTTAACCTACCAAAAAAGATAGTGCCTAACAACAAGCATGCATGTGAGAAAAGAAATTACTTTGAAAGGCTTCTCAGTTTATCAGTAAAATTATATATGGCTGGAAACTGAAGCTAAACAAATATAGACCTATCAAACACACTTTTTTAAATAGGGAAGGTAATTAACCTGGAACAATCTTGGCTAGACTGATGATGTGGTCTTCCACAGTCAGACTTTCTACATCATGTTCTGATGTGTCAGGGTATATTGTACTAGCCCTGAAGAGCAGGACTTTGGGTGTTGGTTGATGAGAACTCAATATGAGTGCACACACAGTCCAGAAGCCCAACCACATCGTGTACTACATCAAAAGAAGCACGGCCAG